>CM076574.1:124874800-125420578 GCA_034641835.2 Pinus albicaulis | reverse complement strand
CTTAAGGAGGATAGTGCAGCGCAGTAGCAGCGTGAGAGATTTCAGCACAAAAGGTTGATGTGACTTTAGCATTGCAGAGCTGTAGCTGTGCATCATGCTTCATATGTCAACACAAATCAGTGATATTCTTCTTGATAGCTAGACTTGTCTGCTTCAGCACGCCGGTTGTTTAGTCGGTCTGCAGCACTGTTTAGTGCACGAGTGTCTCCGGTCGGAGATCTCACCCTTAGCCTCGGGGGACTTCGAGTGCCGGCCCTGGTAAGGTTTTCTGGTTCCACCCTTAGCTTCGGGGGACTTCGAGTGCCCGCCCTAGTAAGGTTTTTCTGAGTTCTAACTTTCAGTTCCAGTAGCAGAGCAGCAGCAGTTTCTGAAGCAAATCTGAGGAGGAGAAAGCCCTCTAGTGGCTGCGCAGTTCATTGAGGAGAGGACGCTGTCTCATCCAGGGAGAGGACGCAGTTTATTTCAGGAGGGTGAGGGCGCTGTCCAAGGAGGGACGCAGTTCAGTTCTGGCCAAGGAGAACGCTGTCCATTTCTGAAGGATAGGGTTGCAGATCTGAAGGTTTATTGTTAGATCTAGCTTCGGGGAGGATAGATCTTGCAGATCTAGTCTTGGATGTTGCAGATCTAGTCTTGCATGTTGCAGATCTGGGGGTTTTGCACTAGATCCAGCTTGGAGAGTTCCGCATCCGATGAAATATTGGCGCATCTAGTCCGTATCCGATATTAACATCGCATCCAGCCTCTAGAGGTCGTAGATCCGAAGAGATATTGTCACATCCAACACAGAGATCCTGCTTCAGGGCAGATCCGGAGTAGTGGAGGACGCATTAGGAGAGAAGGACGCGGTATCCGTCTGCGTCTTCAGACCGTCGTATCCGAGTGTTCAAAGAGCAAGATCCACTCTGCAGAACGCCGATATGAGGAGCGTACTTGGGAGAGAGACTCATCGCCGTTTTCTAGCCTTCGTTGGCCGATCTATTGTCCGAGTGGCTTCGCCGTCACTAGCAGACAATGGCTTATTGTGAGGGTTTTCCAGGCTCTTCTGCCCCCCGCACTGCCAGTTCATCTTCAGCTTGCAGAGCAGCTAGGACGCTGTCCTTGTTGCAGCCATTTGTCCGTTGAGAGGGTCTCCACTTGCCTAGGGCAAGGATAGGTGCACTTGCTCTGATTTATTGTACTCCTCTCTATGTACTTTCTGATTAATAAAATGGCTCAGTTTCTGGTATTACATGTGTCATGATTCAGTGATCTGGTTCAGTATTGTATTAAGTATCATATACTGTTATTTCCCCTTGGGGATATTACACAACGATAAAGACTAGAACTAACACACTAAAGTAAATTAATTTACTTTCCATTAGAAAAGCTCAGCCCAACATCCAACATTAATTAATAAATTAATCAATGTCTTTTTCCTAAGTTAGATTTAGAAAAGAGATCGCAAAAATCACTTACTCAACATGAGCAAGTACCTAAAGAGCCTTGTGGACATCTTTTGCATGCCTGACACCTAGCCTATGCAGAAGCACATGTTCAAGCAATCATCATCAACAAATCTTTGTTGAAACCAAACTCAAATTGAAGTGTTCTTTTTTCTAGAACAGAGTTTAGGAGCATTGCATCACACATACCCCACACACTCTTTTTTGAATGGGCGAAACCAAGATAACAATGCATCTGATAGCATGTTGAAATTTAGTACAAAAATGCCATGAAGAAAGTAGAGTCTACATTCATAAAAAAGCGATAAATAGCATTCAAGAGACGACTGGCAAGCAACCTAGTTAGAAAAATAAACTTGAATTCCACAAAATGATATCTTATATGATGTGTAACAGTGGGTTACAAGTTCCCCTTATATGGTGATTAGTTGTAGGTTAACTTGATTAGATTTAGGTTAATTCAAAGTTACTGAAACTAGTCAGACCGCATTGGTTCACATCAAAGAAGGGTCAAAAGAGTTGTGGAACCACGCCAATTGGTCAGTTTCACTCCACACTTGGTTGGTTCGGCCAGCGAGTTTTAATTTGGAATAGCGCACAAAAACCCAAATCACACACACATCCCATTGTGCCCAAAAAATTGGAAAAAAAAACACGAAAAAGAAAAAGAGAGGCCCAATAGAATTGCAGATCCACCAGTGTTAAGGCAGGGATACCACCAAGTTTGTGAGTCCACGAAAGATATGTTGGCAATCCTATATTCAATATTTATAATTATACATTAAGTCATCAAGAATTTATGTCCATTAGTTAGGAGGACAACTATTGGACAAAAACATGTGGTCTAAACTCTAGTTTATGTATTACATTCATGGCGATGTCCTAGTCATGCTTGCCAAGCAAGAGTTTTGAGGTGACTCCATGGGTTTAATAAATTTCAAGAACAAATAAAGATATTTAAAGACCAATAGCAGGTACTAGCCAAAAAACTTTTGAATGTGTATTCAATTATGGGAGGCTTGTTGGCGATTTACACTACAGCAAAACTACATGTGGAAGACTATGTTACCAGATTGGTTGACCCTGGGGGAAGGATTTGCGGATCCTCGGATCAGATCCGGAACTGGATTCGGATTCGACTAGATCCGCTCAAAATTTGTTTGATAAATGTTTCATGCGTTGATGGAAACAACTTTGTCCACTATAAAACGAATCCCGAGATTTATATGTGTATCTTGTCCTTTCTAGTTTTTTAAATACAAAAATAAGAATTTTTCCTGTAGTTTCGTATTAGCGCAATTTCAATGACTGTGCTCATTCACAGTTGGACTGTGAATAATGGGTGCGTCTAATTCGAAATTCAAATTCAATACTATTTATTCTAAGTGTCATGAAATAGTGAGTTGTGAGTATCAGAGCGCCGAATTTAACCACCCCACCCACGCTTTATTTTCTGTCGAATTCACTAAAGAGCCAAATGTCACCACCAGACGCTGTAATTGCTAATACATTGGCTTTCTGTCGGGTTCACTAAATATCATAGTTTTAAAAATCAAGCGGACCAACTCGAAATCGACTGAGTCAACCGAACCAGACCCACGACTAGACCAACTCGGTGGAAATACCGGTTCGGAGGTTGGTTTGTGACCGAGCCGGCCAAGCCGGCCGAATCATACACAGCGCCGACCAGGCCAACCGAGCCGACCAAGAAAACCGAGTTGGCCGGGCCAACCGAGCCGACCAAGCAAACTGAGCCGGCTGAGCCAACCGAGCCGACCAAGCAAACCGAGCCGTACACCAAGCCAGTGTCCTGAATTGTAGAGATTTGCAATCCACATTTTGAGTCAAACTTGCAATGCTTCTGGGTGTGAGCGCAATTGATCCGTCTTTGAGAGAATTCACACAAAGAAGAGAAACCATTTGGAGCCAATGCAAATCGACTAGTAGCAAGCCCAGTCCCAACTCCAAGTCCTCCAATTGCAGTCGCAGGCACTTCCTCTAGTCAGCCACGACAGAGGCGCATAACTCGTCTATCTCAGGCTCAACGTGCTACAGTTCTAGTTGAGGATGTTGATTCAGAGGAGGAGCGAGCGGTTTTCCCCTCTCATTCAAAGTTTGAGGCAAAAGATATTGTCTTGTCAGATGTCTAGCAATAGTGACTATTCATGTTTTTTTGTAGAGGCCATTTAGAGCCTCCTTGGCTATTTCTTTTGTTTTGATCTTTATATCATCATCATGTATTAGACGGAGGCGCATAACTCGTCTATCTCAGGCTCAACGTGCTACAGTTCTAGTTGAGGATGTTGATTCAAAGGAGGAGCAAGCAGTTTTCCCCTCTCGTTCAAAGTTTGAGGTAGAAGATATTGTCTTGTCAGATGTCTAGCAATAGTGACTATTCATGTTTTTTTGTAGAGGCCATTTAGAGCCTCCTTGGTTATTTCTTTTGTTTTGATCTCTATATCATCATCATGTATTAAAGAGTGCATTGGGTGCAATTTTGATATAATGGATATTTTCATGCTTTGTGTTTGGAAACATGAATGAAAATCTTTAAAATTATGTTCTTTTATAAAAAAAATTAATATTTAATGTATTTTGTACAAAGATTGAGTCATTGAAACCGAACCAGCCAACCCTCGGTCGTTTTGGAACCCAAGTCCGATTGTTAAAACACTGCTAAATATTTTTTTTTAATTTAATCAGTTATGTATATAGTTATTAAAATGTGCACTAATTAGAATATATAGTCGTATGCCTTTCTTTTATCTCTATATTATTTATATTATACTAAATAATTTGAATAATTTATATTATACTAAATAATTTATATATTCAAATATGAATAAAAATTTACATACATTTAAATATTTAAAATATAATTAAAATATTAATTTACTTTATGCTTGATTTGCATTCACTAAAGAAATTTTTAATTTAAATGGTTACGTATATATAGTTATTAAAAAGTGTGATATAAATATAAATATATTAATTTATTTTATGCTTTATTTTCTGTCGAGTTCACTAAAGAAATGATTAATTATAATTTAAATGGTTAAGTATATAGTTATTAAAAAGTGTGTAAATATAAATATATTAATTTATTTATGGTTCACTGAAAAAATGAGTAATTTAAATAATTTAAAAGGTTATATATATATATATATATATATATATATATATATATATATAACACACACACACACACAAATATGTGTGTGTGTGTGTGTGTTTTATATCTCTATTATGTATGTTATAAAAAAATTATATATATATATATATATATATATATATATATATATATATATTACATAAATATCAAATATTTTAATAAAATGTTTATACAAATATAACTTCAATTATATATATATTTAAATTTTTTATTTGAGTCATATTTTTACAGTTAAAAATGTTGATTGGTTGAAATCTTCTTTTCTTCAAAACGCAAGGTATCAAGCTAACAACCAAATACTTGGAGCATTTGACAAGAGTAGAATATTATTCAAGTCATATTTTTACAGTTAAAAATGTTGATTGGCTAAGATCTCCTTTTCTTCAAAATGCAAGGTATCAAGCTAACAACCAAATACTTAGAGCATTTGACAACAGTAGAACTTTGCCCCTTATGTAACACCAATGGATTATTTTATGTAGCTAGGTTTTGTCTACACATAAAGATGTAGTTGCATGTCAAAATCATTAAATTGTATCAAGAGAGATCTGGTTCAAAGCCATAAGTATTGTAGCCATATATATATATATGGCTTCGAACCAGATCTCTCTTGATATTATATATATATAGTATCAAGAGAGATCTGGTTCGAAGCCATATATATATATATATAGCATCAGATCTCTCTTGATAGATATATATATATATATATATATATATATATATAGCATTTATCGTTTCCTTGCCATATTCAAATCCTGGATTTTCAAAAATATGACGCATCTGGATCCGAATCCGTATCCGTATCTAAATCTGAATCTGAATCTGAATCCTGGTAACTTAGGTTGAAGACAACTTTTAAACATTCTTTGCTATCAAGAATTTGTGTTTGAAGTTTTTTATCCAACACTTAGGGCTATGATTTAACTTCTAGTTAGCAAAATTCAACATGACCATAACTACGTTGTCGAAAACGCCATCCCTCACCCTCTGAAATGGTGTTCACTGTTTCTAGTACAGAAACTTGTACGATCCAACCCAGAAACGGTTTGGATACAAATCCGTCCCATTTCAAAACTTTGGAAACAGCGAAATTTTGATTGGATACGGATACGGAGATCTTTTAGGTTTTCTTGATCTTTTTCAGGGATTATGGATCTGTATCACAATTTTCAGATCCATATCACGAAAAACGTGATACAAATCTAGAAATCGTGATGCAGATCACATAATTCAAGAAACAGATCCGAGTATTTTGTGTGCAAACCACCGAGAACTGATTTGAACATCCAACAATGACGGAAAAAAATTTGCCCTCAAACACCGAGAATGGGTTATGTAAAGTGATCGAGCCTTTTTACCACCTTTAGGGATCGTGCCGCTCATTTACCTCATTTACTCGACAACGAGAAGTTAACTATTAGAAGTTAGAACACTCAACTTTCTGGAGCATCCCGAGCCCTATGGTGCAACACCGCGGGGTCTAGACGTTTGTGGTAAGTTGGTACCTTGTCGATGGTTTGTGGCCCGAGCAGGTAAGTCGTGGTGCAAACCTTGCGCTGAGAAACAAGCGTAAACCATCGCGGCAATGAGGTACGACTCGCAAGCCATGTGCTAAGGAACTAGTGCAAACCGTGGCGATGGCGTGGTGTGAGCCTTGCGCTAAGGAAATAGTGTAAACCATGGTGGCGGCGTGTTGCAAGTTCCAAGATCTTTGAGGCGTCGATCCTATTTTTCAATGAGTAGAGCACGAGCACAAGCTCAAGGCCCCGAGCTTGTTGGTAACTTGGATGCTAAGTAATGTTCCCTGTGAGCACCAACCCGAGCTCTATTGGACATCGAGCACTGCAGGCCCTATACTTGTAGACCTAGGCAGAGTATAAGTGAGTCTCATTCCTGTTAATTTGTTAAACTAAATAAAAGTATAAAACATATATTGAAAGGATATGAAATGTGTGTTGGTTATATTCAAAGAGTATGTCAAATGTTTGTATTTGTGTGGGTAGTATTGCTAATTTTCTATTTTGCAAGTTTATTTCAAGATGCAATCTCTTCCATTTTTAATGGAAACCTTTTCTTTTCCCATAAAGAAAATGATTATGTAGTTGCTGATTGCCAGCATCATTAAAAAAAAACCCAGAGCCTCTAAAAAGTACCTATTCATTTTTCAACAAAAAAATTGAGTTCAAACTCTAGAGGGAAAAACACAGCATTTGAATTTCTAACAGAAACCCACCAAAACAAAACCCCAATTTTAATATTTTTATTTTCTCTTCTTTGCCTTCCCATAATGAATTCTTGGGTATGATACATACAAAATGAAATTTTAAGTTTCGTATATGAATCTTGAAGTGTGCATAATGATAAGATGTCTCTGACTGGGCACATTCTTGATTTACTTCTTTCTTGTTATACCCAAATTATCAATGTCCACAAATGAAAGCATTGCAACAAGGATATGCCTATTGCCCCCCTAGGAATGGAATCTGGCAAATATTTCCTAAAAAGATGTGTTTTCTATATCAAACGCTTGAAGGTGAAAATTTTTCATGTCCATATTGCATGGACAAATCCTAGATTCACATGACTCAAGCGGCCCATAGTTATTAAAACCGGAACTGGTGACTGGACCGGTGGACCTAATGAACCGGGTTTCTAACCAGAACCGGTCTAACAGGGAGCGATCAGATCTTAATGAACCGGTTTTAAAAAAAATACATTAAATAATTATTTTTTAATAAAAAAACTACTTTTAAGATTTGCAACCATGATTCCAAGCCAATAGAGACAAAATATGCAAAGTTTGCTCATTTATATACCATGCAAAGGTGAATATATCAAAATGGCACCGAGTGCAATACATATCATCGAAAAATACATAAGCAATGAGGCTCCAAATGGCCCATAAAGTCCAAAAACAATGCTACAAGCTATGAGGCCACTGGCCTAATACAAGACTACATATTAGTGATCAACAACATGATCACTCCTCATCATGATCAAAATCATCACCACTACTAGACAAGGGATCATCAACATGAGCTACATAAATAATATGGCTCGGAGTTTGAGGACTCCTAAAACTTCTCTACAACTTTGGTAGTAGTAGTAGTAGTAGCAAAAATAGACATCAAAACTACAAATCACTGAGCAACATGGTCTCTCATGAAACTCATCATTGATTCATCGCTACTAGAAATGGGATCATCGACAAGAGATACATAAACATCATCTAGCTCAAAGTCTTTAGACTTGGATTGCTCAACCTTATAACATGATAGAAATTGAAAAAGTTTAACATGCCTAACCAATGATTTTGGTTTGAGTGAAGGGTTCATCTCCTCAACCTTAAAATGCGGTAGAAAAAGATTAGCATGCCTAACCAATTGTTTTCCTTTCAGTGAAGGGTAAATTCTTGTTAAGGCCACGGTAGGGGAGTTCAACAATCAATACCACCAACATCAACAAAGTTCAACAATCAATGCCACCAACATCAAGGTTCTTAAATGACTTCATGCTCTTGATCAAATGCCAATCTCGTACACTTACACATGATAGAAACAAATGGAAACATTGCGAACCCCCAAACCATGAAACCCTGAAAACCATTAAGTCTGCTGAATTTTGAGTGAAATCTAAAATTCTAGTTTCTCCATATAAAATCCAATGAGGACGAAACCACTCTTAAACATCCTGAGTCATTTCATGGTAATGTTAAAATTTTACCATTAATTGCCAAGAGGATGTGTCAAGAAAATGAGAGGCTAGGCAAAGTCAAGTGAAGCCCCCCTTGCCCTCCTGAAATGGTAGCACAAACTTGAGCATGGGACACCTAACCGGCCAGTTAGGTACGGAACCGGCCGGTTTATGCATTAACCGGCCCGTTAGGTCTAGTTAACTAGGATTTTTTGGTGAGATGCCTCCTTGAACCCGGTTGCATGGCCGGTTCCGCCCAGTGACTTAGTTGACCGACTGGTTTGACCGGTTACCGGTTCAAACCGGCCGGTTTGATAACGAGTCAAGCCTGACAGTGAAATTGGGATACTTTCTTTAAACTTCTGTCATTTGGAACGTGGAAATGGATTTTCAAAAAGACACTTCCAAATTTTAGGAAACAGTGACAACTATCTATGCTTTTATGCATGAGCAAGAAAGATATTTCTTCTATACATAGCATGCATATAGATGTATCGACGAACTTTTGATCTTTGATTCTCCCTAAACTGAAATTTATTTATTGTTTTGTTAGTATTTTTATCCATAGTTTTTAAATTTTGGGGCTTTCCCTTGTGTACTTACTGAAAGAACTATAATTTTATCACATGGAAATGGCATTTTTGTACTAGAAATTGGAATTGGATTTGAAATTTCTTAGAAACATTTCCTAGATTTTTCGATACAAGAGACTTCTATCCAACATTTGGAAGTTGGGAAGGTTTGTTATTTCGGAATTTTTTTTTAATCTGGGTATTGATAATCAGAGTAGTTAACCACCATAGAAGTATGTTATCAGTTGGAACTTCACATCAAGATTTCTCTGATATCCAATCTTAGATGACTTCAAATCAAGTAAAAGCTTAAAGCAAGTTTCATTGAAGGGGGCAAATTTGCAAATCTCTTCCAAGTTCTAGAATCTAACATGAAAAGTTAAAACAAATTACAGTTACAAATTTTAAAATAATTTGAGTTTGAATTTATAAATGTAAATTTTATTTTGTAGTGTCATTTACATCATCATCATGGCAACTTCAAGTTCACTCATTCGTGAGGCAGAGGAACATGAAACTGAATCTGTCTCTAAAGTTGATCCAAAGTCACCACTTTAGAAATATGTAATTGTTGTAAGGAAGATCCAAGGATGGGGGTCATTGGCATGGGTTTGCAAAGATTGTCAAAGGAGTTTTGAGGGATCATACACTCGATTTAAAGCACATTTTCTGGAGTTAAACGCCAATGGGATTTGAATATGCATTGTCCCACCTAAAGAGAATGGGACAGAGAGAAAAGGTTTAAGAAAGGAAAAACTTGTAAAATATCAGAAAGAACAAAATCAGGCAGATGCTAAGGCAAATGAGGCAAATCTCATCTCTCAATTCAAATAACCAACAAGGTTGGGATCATCTTCATCAAGGCCTGCAATTTCCACTCATAGAATTGGCAACCCTAGTTCAAAGCAGTCTAATTTGGGCTCACTTGAAAAGAGTTTTAATAATGATGCTCGAGAGACGACAAATGCAACTATAGGTCAATGCATTTATGTAAATAGTCTTCCCTTCAACCCTGTGCAATCTCCTTATTGGGAAAAAGTGATAAAAGCAATGAATGAAGCTGCAAAAGGGTATAAGAGCCCTGGATATGAAAAAGTCTGCACTACAATGTTGAATGCCTCATTCGTAATTTATGGCGCATTTCAAGGGTATCCATAATTTTAATGGATGGAAAGATCAAAGGAATAGGTCTTTGATCAATGTGATTTCTCAGAGCTCAAAGAAGGCAATGTTTTTTAAGGTAGTGGATTGTGAGGGGCAGATGAAAGATTTTCAATTCATTGTTGACATCTTGATGGAAGCAATTGAATTGGTGGGGCCAAAAAATGTCGTCCAGGTAATAACTGACAATGCAACAGCGTGTAGAGCAGCAAGCCTCATTATTGAAAGCAAATATCAACACATCTTTTGGAACCCTTGTGTTGTACATTCATTGAAACCCATGTTGAGCAAGATGGGGAAGCAATTTGAGTGGATTCGAGTTGTTTTTGAAGCCTTCATCACAAACCACCACATGTCCTAAGGCATCCAAAAGGAATTTACGAAGTTGGAGCTGCTCCTTAAGGTACCTAAACTTAAGTTTATTTCAAAAATTCAGATTTCTATGACTCTAAATTCAAATATGTAAATTGGATTCTCAAATTTCATGATTCGTGAATCATTATAGTTATTCAATCAAATTATGATTTTTAATTTATTGAAACAATGGAAATTTGGCACTCGTATGTTGGCGAAACTCGTTTTGTTTATCGCATTATAGTCTTAACAAGGTTTATGCAGCTGAAAGAAGCATTACAATCAATGGTATGCAGTTCTCTTTAGAATCAATGGAGGTGGTCCCAATCTAAAAGAGCACAAGCAGTGAAAAGGTTGGTTGTTGATGATGAATGGTGGGATAGGGTGGAGTAGCTCTAAGCATTTACTAAGCCAATTGTGGATTTGCGTCGCCTGTTTGACACAAATATGCCTAATTTGGGAGAGGTGTATGAGGGCATTGATTTCATGACAGAGAAGATATGGGTGATTATAACTGCCAAGGAGAAGGACCCAAATGAATTACTTTACAGAGAAGTAAAAGATATATTGACCAAAAGGTGGAACAAGATGACCACCCCATTGCATCTTTTCGCCTATGCAGTGAATCCAAAATATATTGTTGCAAAGTTGCTAAGTGATCTAAAAAGAACCGCACCGAATAAAGACCTAGAAGTCTCACAAGGATTTAAAAAACCGTTTGGAAACCTTTTTGTAGATCCTTAAATTGGAATTCGGATTCTTTCAGAGTTTTCTCATTTTGTGGGATCAGAGGGTTGGGGTGGTGATATTGATTATATGTGGGACAACACTAGATTAAATCCAACTAATTGATGGAAATACTATGGTGGGGAACTTCCACAAATCCAAAAATTAGCCATCAAGATCTTGTCACATGTTGTTAGTTCCTCTTCAGCAGAAAGGAAACAGAGTACATATGGCTTCATACATTCAGTGAAGTGAAACAGATTGGGATCCAAGAAGGTTGAGGAACTAGTGTATGTTCATTCAAACCTTCACCTTTTGTCACACAGAAGAGATGAATACAAATTTGGGCCCACCAAACTATGGGATGTGGAACCTGAGTTGCCTGACTTGGATATGATGTTGAATGTCAGGTCTCATATGACTTTGTTTGATGAGGAGGCGCCAATAGTCTTCAAGTGGGCATATGATCTCACTCCTAAAGAGGATGTGGTTCTTAGTGACATGAATGAAGACATCTTTGATGATAGGTAAATGTAATTTATGATGGTGTTTTAGACTTTTAAACAATGAATATTGAATACCATAATATGCCATATGAATTATGAATAATGATAGTAGACTTCTACTCATAGTTCATTTTGTACATTGTAATATGTACTATGTAGCGTGCATTATTAATTTTGGTGATGATGTTGTAACTTGTCATGTTCTTCTCAATGATTGAAATTTTGAAACAGAAACTTGATGATATGTTGAATGATGAAAAATGAATGTTATAATAATCATTAATGATGATGACAATGTTTATGCTGAATTGATGATGATGATAGATGATAATTGGTTATGTATTTTTAGATATAGAATCTAGATTCTAAAGGATGAATGGTAATATGAAATTCTTATTTTGTTTTATGTGTGTGTGTGTGTGTGTGACATGTGTCGTTTCCTTTCCGTATCATATCCATATTTTTTGAAAATTTGTGGTATCAGTTTCAGTGCAACTTAGTACCATAATAATGTATATTTGTAGAGTGAATTAGTTGTTTTAAATCATAAGGTTCTAAATAAAACAAAATCCATGTCCTCTGTTGAAGATTGCAACAAGAAACAGTAAAGGAGGCATCTTGAAACATCATCTTTGATCCTAGTTGGAAAATAATCACCTAAACTAGATGGGGCCCACACAGGCTATTTTTAGGTGTATGTCTATTTTTAGACATGGTGAGCATATTCTATATGTAGCAGGAGGCTATTTGTAGATGGTTGGTCAAATGTGAAAAATAGATGAAATTCTATTTTTAGAATATTGGGCGAAGTCTATTTACAGAGAGCCTAACTAAAAATATTATGCCACATTATTATTTTACAGTTTTCTATTTTGACTCTGTCAAAAGATCTTTATTCTATCTTGAGCACTTCGCTATGCACAGATGTGGCACAGGAGCTGACAAAAGGAATTACGCTATTCCTAAGGGTTAACTAGAGCTATTGCATGGAGGACTTCAGTTAGAACTCATGTGATAGAGTTTGGTGGAGTTGTAGAAGTAGTTGGTGGAGTTGTGTTCAAATTAACTCAGTTAGACACAATTGAGATAGTTGTATCTAGTCTAACTAATTTTCTCACTATTGAGAGTGGTGTGAATTAATTAATAATTATATTAATCAACTGAAGGATACATCAGTTAACTACAATGCATGGACAGTTTCAGTGGAGACCCAGTGGAGAGATAGGTGAAAGGGCAAGATGGACTATCTGTTGTGACTACTAGTGATGCATGAATTTCATCTATATATACAATGGAGTTTCCAATGATAATAATGCAGTCAATGAGAGTGGTATTACATTGAATTGGTCTTTGTAATCAGCTTGGATTGCACAGAGGCAAGCTAGCAGGTGGCAAAGATCGGTGCATGGATTTGCAAGATTGGGCCTGATTAGTGTATGACAATTGTATTGTACTGAGAGCTTGTGATAAGCTTTGTATGCTTTGTATGAGATTGTCATATGATCTCCATGATACATAATATGATAGTTGGGGTTTTTAGCTTCAGGCTTTCCCGGTAAACAACTGTGTTATGTGTGTTTTTATTGCTTCATGTGTTTTGCAATTGTTGATTAAATTTCCGCAAGAATTATAGTGGAAGGATTTTGTATTTTGCAAGAAGATAAATATTGTGAGATCAGGAGAGTCCAGACATATGCATGCGTAGTGCATATAATTTCTACATCCTCAAGGAATAGTTGACAAATGTGGAAGTGCTCCTCAAATTGAAAGGAGAGCACTGGATGGAAATGTTTGTATATCAAGACCAACAGCAGACAACATAGGGGAGGTTGTCTATTCAGGGTGTAGCTACGATCCACCTTAATCTCACTAAGAAAGTGTTACCATGTACCTCTTGCGCAGAGAAACGATATAATCACAATAAGCCTAATAATATGTGCTTTCTCCAACAAAGCTGACAGTTGCTGCAGCTGATTACTTGCGCAATAAGGTAAATGGCAGGCAGATAGCAGATATATGATAAAGACACTTCAGATTGTGGACATGGTGACCACCATTGCTGGTTATGTAGACATTTTATATTGCTTCATAATATTTTATTTTAAAACACTAAACCACCCTTCACTAGACAAAGTAAAACACACTGGTATGAAAAAAATAATACAAATACAATGCAACATGGAATAAACAAGTCTTGTAACTACTGGTCTATGCACAAACCAAACGATAGAATTATTCTAAATATGATCCTGATAACCTTAATCCTTTCATGTATATCAACCTACCAGGAACCTATTCTGCATACATGGCCTTCATGGCATAAAGTGTATGTGCAATGGACAATGAACACATCCCAACCCAGTATTAGCATCAGTGGAATGACCAGAAAAATTTTACAGAGTCAAATTTTTAGATAAAATGTGTACCTTCCAATTTAAACCAAGCCTTGACAACATATCCTTTTTTCTTAGCTCTTTGGAGTTTTAAGACATAACTATATCTCCTTCAAGATAGAAGCTTACAGTGTGCCACTGTGCCCACAACACCTGATTTTTAGAGCACTGAATATACTACTTCCAGATGAATAAATTTATGTTTTCAATAGAAAATATGTTCCAACTTCCAGAAAATGATCACGAGCAGGAAAATCATTCCAAGTTGCTAAGGCCAGTGTTCATGAGTCTGAGAAATATCAATGGGAATATCTTTAAGTGTTTAGCGTAAAGGCCAAAAAAGGATGATAAGATCTTCCCAATGACACAGGATTATGTCAAGAAGGCAGATTTGATCAGTTAGTATTTTATAACGAGACATTAAATGAGAATAACTTGCCACAGCCATTTAACAAATATCTTATTAATTTATGCAATGTAAATTGCCATGGTTCCAAACCATGTAATTTAAGGTAAACTCACAAAATGCTCTGCGTTTTAATTTTGATGCATGATAAATGGGATTAAAAAAAAATATTAATCTAAATTGTTATATGTATCAAACAAAGAACTTAAGTAATCATCAATTAAAAATATAATGCTTAAACATAAAAACAATTCATAACTGATCAAGCAATGTTCTACTTCCATCACAATTGACACTGGAAATTTAGATAGCACCAATTTCACCAATCAAACAAAATATTCCTATTTTTTTCTAAAACAGGTAACAAACCATCCATGTACATTATTTCAGAACTGCAGCTCACCTGCTTATTTACTAATCGAGAAAGTATCTCCATTACAAAATCCACCTGCATTTCAACAAAGAATATTCTCAAAGTATCCACGATGGTCGATCAAATTGAAATGTTATTGTAAAATCACTCGCCCTCCACTTTGAGCATCATTTATTACAAACAGGACTAGGAAATCTTACTGTCAAAACTAACCCCAAGCATGACTACGTGCTTCTATGATATCACAAGCAATAATTTTACAGAGAATTATCTAAGTTTCCCTGCCTTGTACAATTCAGTTGTGCCATTATTAGAAGAGGAATATAGGCAGATCACTCACCAGTGCAGGAAATGCACCAATTGCTTGAATAACTGTCCGCATGAACAACAAGGGAAGTGGTGTCTGTTCAACCTGCCCAAACAGCAAATACTTGCCATAATTTTATTTGCACACATGCAAATAAACTAATGAATTGACAAAAAACAAGACAAAAAGCAAAAAGAAATTGGTATTACATACAAGTTGATTCAACACTTTGGCTAAAACCTGCTGGGTGAACACAGCACGCTGCTCAAAGCATGTAGAACATGCATCTGTAATCTGTGAGTAGGACACAAATTTAATGTTGCTATACATGACACCCATTCAAAAACTTACTGTGAGCCAGTCAATATACATACCTTTTTCAATTGTATTCCATCCCTTTCTGGATCTATCCCATGAATGGCAATCAACACCTCAGCTGGTGTTAAAGAAGGACCTGTATGAGCAGAACCCTGAGCCAAAAAACCCTATTTCAGAAAGTAATGTTATACAGAAGAATCTATTAAACAGGTCAATAAAAGAAAAACTCTACTTTAAGGCAACCTATAAAATTATTGGAAATCTTTGCAACCTCAAATATCAATTTACACTTAATAAAATCCGTTGAGAAGAAAGAGATTAATGTCCGAAAGTCAACATTCCTCTCTGAGATGTAATGCACAAAGAAAAAAATCACACAGGTCATTCTTAGTCTCTCAATAAAGCAATAATACCCAGCGGGCAAAAACTGAGGTTCTCTGGGGAAAAACTGGTCAGTATTCAAAGAGAACAATTTGAAAAAATTCTCTGAACCACATTTATTAAAATTCTGGTATCACACTTTAGAGGACAGAAAGCATCTGTTGCATTGTGGTAAAGCTTTACATGGGATAAAAAGCCACAATTTAGCATAGCTGCTGCAAATAATGATGAGAAATGACAAAAATATATGAATTTATAGGCTAGATCTAGTATTCTACTTTTCTATTGAGAAGGTTGTTGGCTCTCTACTACATATAAGGGAGACATCTCTCAATGTAAACTTTGCTAGAAGCTTGTGGAAAAAACTCTTGTCTACTTGTTTGTTTATGATGCAGATGGTTGATCAAAGCACTCTCATGGAGAATTTATACATTTGGATGCTTATGTGATGGATGAATGCTCAATGAATGGTCTTGTGAGTCGATATTGGGATAAGTACTATCTCTATATTTTGTAGAGTTTATTTTGGAATATATAAGTGTGGTAATATTTCTCAAGGATTTGGTTGTATGCCCATACAACCCTCTTAGTATGTTGCTTGAGAGATTCCCTTTCAAGATTTGTGAAATCTTGTCCTCTAGGAATTTCCTTTGACAATCTTGAAGTTACGTAGGCTACTAAAAGGATTTGATAGGTGTGAGCTCTTCATCCCTATCTATCCTTTTATTCCACCTATAACTTCTCAAGAGGAGCCTTAGTTGACCGCAAATGCCCAAATTAAGGGACTAGTCTATTATTCTTAGTCAAAATTAAAATCAAAATTCATCCTTTTTCCTTTTGTTCAAGTAATCTGAAAATTCTATAGCTTACACATAAGAGTTCAAAATTAAAATCCCTTAGATGTCTTTGTAAATTTTCATTGTCTTAAGCTAGAAATCATTTTCTTTAAATATTAATCTTGCAGCCCCAAAACTTCTGCATTAAATTCAGGGTAAAATGATCATCTTTTGTGGCTGTTCTCCGCATGTAAAATTTAGGTTAAAGTGGCATTTATTTTTTTAGATTTACTCTTGTTTTATCCTTAGAAGTCCATAGTTTTATATCTGTTTAGGAGCTGAAACATGTGTAGAATTGTAATGTAGGTTCAAAACTGCTCATATAATTTACTAAAACATAAGACTCAAATCTACTCTACTCATCTACGGAAGCAAATTCACGATCGAGAACACATATCAAAAGCATGCATCATGATTCAACACACATATACAAAGATTTATCTAGGGGAAAGCAACTACTCAAACCCCCTTCCTATCTATATTGCATTAATCAAAGAATCTGGGTGAATACAATATGCTTGCTCAAGCTTGAGCACAACCTGCACCTGTATCTTCTATCTTATACCTAATTCACTGACTTTGGCCAACACTTAGACAATTCCTTGCATTGAATCTCAAGGAATTAGCCCCTATTATTTAGGAAATTCCTCAATCTAGATTGTGTAATTCCTTTAGGCCAATCTTTGACTGCATGCACCACCTGAACAACTTGGAATAGTTTACAACTAATAGTACGCTGCCCTTGAACTCCAATTTCAACTAGGTAACTCGAATTATATGCATGCATGAGTTAATTTAGGTTGATTGATCAGTTAACTGGTTAAACATTATAGTTACACCCCACTGCTAGACCTTCCACTAGTTCCTCCAACAGTTGGAACTAGTTTAACTGACCATAACTCAATTTAACTGAATTAAATTGTTACAACTGAAATTAACTCAACCTAGGCTCCTAAAATTTAGGAATCACTGTACACAACTAAAGTTCATGGCCCCAACTCGAATTAACTAAAAACTAAGTAAGTCATAACAACCATATCACATCAGTTAACTCATTCAAGTTGGTATTATATGTCGATGATTTATTCTTGACAGGTTGAGAGCCTCTTATTCTCTAGTGTAAGAGGGAGTTGGCCTTTGAGTTTCAGATGAAAGACCTTGGTTTGATGAACTACTTCCTAGGCTTAGAGGTGTCGCTGAGACCTAGTGTGATTTTCCTTTCTCAAGGGAAATATGTTGTCAAGTTGTTGGAGAGATTTGGAATGGTGGAATGCAAGTCCATGGCCACACCGATGCAGATGATTTTTAAGAAGTTTTGTGGTGAAGCTACGAGACCTGATCTGGCATATCCTTCTAAGGACTGGCAGCTGATTGGGACACTGATGTTCTTAGTGAACATAAGTTTTGTTATCAACACTCTGAATCCATTTATGGTGGACCCACTACATGCACACTAGGTTATTGTTAAGCATGTGCTAAGATACCTGCATGAGGCAGTTAATCTTGGATTGAGATACATTGTTGGAAACATGAGACTTCATAGATACACTGATGTTGATTGGGCCATAAATGTTGTTGACAATAAAAGCACATTTGGGGTTGTTTTAGCTTGGGGTCTACCATGATATCTTGATGAGTAGGAAGCAGAAATCTATTGCACTTAGTACGGTTGAAGTTAAGTATATTGTTTCTAGCAGAGCTAGCTATGAGGGAATATAGTTGAGGAAACTCTTTGGAGAGTTGTTTGAGCAAGTACTGGATATGATACAACAAGTGTGGGATTCGACTTTCAGAGAATCTTGTGTTCCACGACAGGTCCAAGCACATTGAGATTAGATATCACTATATTTAGGATAAGGTGCAGAGAGGAGTTGTAAGGCTCGAGGAGTTGTAAGACTCCACATTTCGACTGATGAGAAAACAGTTGACATACTCACCAAGCCTTTGCCGAAAGGGAAGTTCTTGGTCTTTAGAGAGAAGCTTGGACTAGTGGGGGCGACCCTTCTGACAAGGGGTCACGACCCCCAGCTGATCACAAACACTGAGATCTGGGACCTTCTGGGGGCGTGGGTTACTCCTTTGAAGCTATAGAGCTGGAAGATCCTTATCATTTTTTATAAGTTTTTGGTCTCCCCCAATCAAGTCTGGGACTTGACGAAGTAAAAACCCCAATATATATCATGATTCCTACCCATAAGTTGGGCTTGTTGGGATTGCCACTCATCTATCCAATGAGAGACGAGACTTAGGTTGGAAGGTCTTTACCCATGGCGGACGTGTCAGGTAAATTGATCTCCCTAAGTCCAAGATGCATGGTGTTCAAACCACTTGATCACTATGGATCTAGTTGGGTGACATAGGGCTGAAAGATCCTTATCCTTTGATAAGTTTGGTCTCCCCTATTGTCAAAGATTTAGGGTTGGCAAATATTTACGCAAGTGGTAAATCATATCTCCCCTATTATTTGGATGATCTTTGTCATTTATGAAAAATCGTATCTCCCCTATTGCCCTCGATAAAGGGTTGGAAGATATTTACCCTAGAGGTAAATTGTTCTCCCTTGTGACGATTCTTCTTTAGATCGAGACATCATTGTTCTGAGATTAGCAACGATGAGCATTATGAGATGAGGCATACGACGTAGACGAAAATTCCTCCCTACCTGAGAGTGTGTTAAAATTGGTAGTTGAGGGAGAAATGTTGAGATTTTGTGTATTTGGGGTAGCATCAGTTGAGCTCTAGGTCCCAAATTTTGAGGAAGGACTAGAGTACAGTTGATCTACAAGACCCAGAAATGGATTTGGGAAATTTCATCTGGTTTAGGAGATATTAAATTAATTAATTATTTTAATGTATTTCCTAAGTTAAAACTTAGGAAAATAAAATAATTATAGTGAATTTAATTAAACATGTGATGAAATTGTCTTAAGTCACACGGATCAAGCTTTCTTTTAATCTTAGCGATTGATTAAAGATTTAACCTTGGCCGTTGATTTGTCAATGAGAAAAGTATATAGGAAAGGCTCGGGGTCATTTGTAAGACACACAGAGGCAGAGCACTGAAGCTAAGCTGAGATTCTAGGGCGGGGTTGCTAAGAATTCTCAAGTGTTACAGTTGCAGAGAGGGGAATTTAGACCAAAGGGATGATCTGATCGCGAGGTCTAGAATACACAAGAAGTAGAGAAAAGATCAGGAAAGACATCGCAGAGGAAGGCAGCAGCAGCAAGGACAACGTGATTTTCAGGGTTACGCAGAGACCCTTAGGGGCAGCATAGTGACTGCGTCACCCAATCTAGGGTAATGCAGTCCCTTCCAGTGACAGCGCTAAGCATTTGGAGGCCTTCAGAGGCTGACACAGTGTCTTTTAAAGGCGGATCTGGAGTCTCTAGGCCTAGATCTAGCTGAGTTCTGTAAATCCCGTTTGAGGGTGTGGATCTATCAGTGTTTATGATCTAAGATCAACCAAGTGCTGCAGATCTAGAGTTTTCTCTGTAGTGTTTTCCAGATCTGGAACCCAGAGTTGTGTATTCAGAAATATTCTTAATAATAGAGCCCTCCAGCAGCTAGAGACCGGTTTTCCCACATTGGGTTTTTCCGGGGACAGTTTGTCCAGAAATAACTGTGTCACTTTGTCTATGTGTGCATGTGCTTATTCTAGATCTGAATTGGTAGAGATCTATTATGTGTTTTGCTTTGATGTTAACTTGAATTTATTCAGTGGATAACTTGTATAAGTAGGAGAAGCTTAACCAGATTAACAAAAATAATTTCTGCATAAATATTTAGATTCAGAAATTTCTACAAGCAATTCCCTCCTTGGAGAAGCCTAACAAACCCTAATGAGACCCCACCGACACTTGGAAAAATTGAATTTGCACATGGGAAAATAATTTTTTAAGCCGTAGTCTAAAAAAGCAACTGAATAGCCCAGAATCCGAAAAGATTTTGAAAAAATCGACAAAGATTTATCAGAATCTTGTTTACAGTTGTTAAACTTTAGTATTTTGGGTGCCCTAAGGGTTTTTGATATTGCTGAATCCATTTCCACTATCAAAAAGTCCAAGTCAATCTAAATGAGGAAATTCTACCTCCTAAAACACATATAAATAGACCAAGCTTGGCATCCCTTGGAGGCATCATCACACACACTCATACTTCTCTATTTGGTTCAATCTGGTCGGAAATTGTAGGGTCCGAGTTCACACATGAGAAAAAGAGAGGCATTTCTGTTGACTGCGTTGACTTATTGTTTTGGTATCTTTGACCAGCCTTGACTTTGGGTGAACTGACTTGGTTATTGGATTTGTTTTGGAAAACCAAATTCAGGTTGACGAAGACCAAATTTTTCTGGGCCCTTTGACCAGCGTTGATGGCAGATCTGAAGCTAGGGTTTCTGCAGGTTGACTTTGACTTTGACCAGAATTTGTGGGCAGATTTTTTGGCCTGTTTTGACTGGGTTTGACCAGGCAAGGAAAGCCAAATTCTTTGCTGCTTTGACAGAACTGTTTGAAGCTGATTTGACCATTAACTTTAGACTGGTTAGGGCTGTGTTGACTGCTGTTGACTTTGACTTTGAACATGGCCTAAACTTGCAGACTGGTGCTTTGACCAGATTTGACTTCCTCTCACATATTTGATTGGATATTGGATTGGTTGACTTGAAAGTCAAGGATTTTACCTTTGACTGGTTGCTGATGTACTTGGACTCTAAGTCACCAGGTTCGTGTTTGTGTTCGAGTTCGGCGACGTTGAAATTCGAATAAAGTTCGGCACCGAAAATTTTGCCAATAAAGTTCGGCATAAAATATGACAGAGAGAAATTTGAAAAAAAAAAAAAAAATATATATATATATATATAACAATTTTAAGCATGTTGAAAAATAAATATGATGCACATAAATAAATAAGCATGTCAATTTTCAAAGTGCATAACGCACATTGCAAACACATAGATGATAGGATTATTGCTCAAACATTTACATCATTTCCACATATAAACCATGAAAGTGAGTGCCAAATTTCCAATAAATAACCAACTTCAGTCTTCCATACATAGTAAACAAGGTGAGAAATTCATCATAGACATTAGCAGTAGGCTAGTAACACTATAAGAATATCAAATTCAACAAAACCATGGGCCATATCAGATTTCATATATTGAAAACAATCTGATAAAAAAAGTATTCAAAATATATAAACTTTAAAGTAGTTTGGCAGTTTTAGAATATTGTTCATGCAAAAAGTAAACTAGAAGACTAGCAAAGAGTAAAACTAGAAGTCTAAAACAAGAACACAAGTTTTATTCTTGATGTTCTCGTGGCCCACTTGTGATATCAAAAAGTTCTATATCATCAAGAGCAGTATGGGTTGTGAATCCGCTAGATGCCTCAGCATTAGATTCATCACTCAGTTGCCTGTCAATGTCACTATCATTGTAAAAATCAGCTTCATCCCTTGATGCATTAAGAATAGGATCGATCCACGGAGTAGAGGAATTGGATGACTCTTTTGACACATTTTTCAAAGCCAACTACAAGTTACTACGAACATAAACAAGATCTTCTAATCTTCCAGATAACAATCTATTTCTTTTCTTGGAATGAATGTGGTCAAAGGAACTCCAATTCCTTTCAAGCGTTGATGCACTTGATCCCTAACTTAAGATACGAATTGCAAAAGTTTGCAATTCTGGCGCCCCTGGAAAATAAAACTCCCACCATACTGTTGGATCACTTATGCTCCTATCATACTTTGTTGATTGTGTACCAAATAGCCCTTCTTCTAACCTGTATGCCCTCAACTGAGATCTGACCAAACCTGCAATTGTTGGATCTGGATTTAGCTTCTCAATAGCCTGAATAAGTCCATTCATGACTTCTTCATCCCTATGTCTTGAAAACCCAAACAATCTAGGGTCCAAATAACATGTTGCTACATGTAATGGACTATGCATCATCTTCCATCTTTGATCAATTACTTTCCATATCTCCTGGTAATCAACTTCCACATTATTAAAAGCACTTGCAATGGCCTCTTTGCAACGATCAATACTTTCATAAACAAAACCCATACAAGATTTGTCACCATCAACCATGCGGAGCACATTAACAATTGGGCCACATATTTTTAGAACCTTGTCTGAATTTTCCCAAAAGCCATTATTGAACACTATTTGTTCAACATGTTTCCCCTTAGTTTTTTTTTAAAGGGGAGATCTCTCCCACTCAGTATTACAGAAAAACGCTCTTAGGCTTCCTTTTTCCTCAACAACTCTTTTCAGAGTAATATAAAAAGTAGCAAACCTTGTATCACAAGGCCTCAACAACTCTTTAGATGCATTCTTCCTGTATATGCTCAAAGTGAGACGATGGTTGATGATGAAGTTTGCAATTGTTTTGGCTCTTCGTATTGTTTCATTGACCCAAGGAAATTTGGCTAAATCATGCAACATCAAATCCAAATAGTGAGCTGCACAAGAGGTCCAATAAATATGATTATACTTTTCCATAATCATCTTCCCTGCACCAACACAATTTGATGCATTATTTGTAATAACATGTACCACATTTTTCTCCCCAACCTCTTGAATTGCTTCATCCAAAATTTCAAAAATAAATTCTGATGTCTTCACCTGATCCATTGCATTAATTGCCTTCACGAAAAGTACCCCTTAAGGACTGTAAACAAGCACATTGATCAATGGGCGATGACACAAATCTGACCAACCATCACTTAAAATTGTGCATCCTGTATGCTTCCAAGACTCTTTAATCTGAGACAATTTTTTTGTGACTCTGTCTCTTGTTTTCTTTAGCAAAGTGGTCCTTAAAGCTTCAAATCCGGGAGGAACATAGCCCTTTCCAAAATCAATGGCCTTTTTAATTACATTTTTATAATATGGACTCCTGGCCACATTAAAGGGAATTGCACATGGATAAAAAAATTCTGCAACAGCATCATCAACTTCTTGTCTCTCCACAGGTTTCCAAAATTGATTTAATGTTTTGGTTCCACCCGTTTTTATTGCAATAGAACTTGATCCACCAATGGCTGAGATTGAATTAATGGTGTTTGAGAAAGACATGGCAATCTCCCTCTCAATACGCTACCTCTTCTGCTCCCTTTTTTCCTTTTCCGTCTTTGAAGCGAAATAGTTTTTCTCCACTGCAGCTTTTTGTTCATCTAAGATCTTAGTGCAGCCCTCAATACCACCTCCACTTACATTGCTAATATTGAGTAGGTGATCCACTGCTCTAGTTAAAGAGCCAGTGAATTGATGTCCACAAACCTCACAAAAAAGATTTTTCCCTTCTTTTGTGACAAAATTCCATGCTACAGCAGTTGATTTTAGGGGTGCCATTGAAGTTTAAAGGTTCTGAATCCTAATTGTTGAAGTGAACTGTGACGGGTGAAATGTCTGCAATTTTTTTTAATTACATTTGAATTAGTTCTAAATTTTTTTGCATAATGAAATTTTTTCCAGACTGTAATTTAAGTTTTTTTTAATATACAGACTTACAGTATACTGTGTTTGGACTATCTAGGCTGACAGTCCAAACACAATATATTTAAAACCTGTATATGTTAATTATTTAAATAAAAATGCAGTAAAAAAATTGTTTTCTTACCTGGACACTGGACGTTGTAAGTTTGTAACAGGCAGATTTTAAATTTTTAAGTGGTTGTGCGGTCGTCGGCTGTGAGTGTTCAATAGACCACAATTCGAGCTATCTCCAAAATTCTGCAATCTGACTGTAAATTCTGCAATCAAACGTTCGACTATAGTCACAGCCTACACGAATGAGCTACAGTGGTGACTCGGTGAGCCGGCAGAGAGGTGAGTTGCAGCCTACAACTTTGCAAGTGCACTATGCAAGTTTGCAACCAGCAGAGAGGTGTAACCGTGTACCTACTATCGCGTGAGCCGGCAGTGTGAGCCTACGGTCCACGGAGAGGTTGAGCGTTGGCGGAGAGGTGAGGGCCGAGGCTCGACTCTAGAGCTGTAGGCTTACAAGCTGTGGGTCGTGGCCCGTGGCCGCCTATCGATGAGCGAAGGGACGTCTCAGCGATGAGCATGGCGTGGCGTGGTTGTGAGCCTGTGCTGAGAGAACTGTGAGCGGAGAGAGCTGTGACTCGTGAGCCGAGAACTGTGAGGCAGCAGGAGGGCGTCGGCAATCGCAAGAGGGCCGAGGGCTGTTAAAAAAATCGAACTATTACCAATAAGTTAATGCCAACGCATTTTTACCAAAATCCCAAAACCTAAATGAACAAATTCGAATTTAACCCGAATTTCATTAAAAAATATCAATTATGTTCGGGTTTGGGTTCGTGATTTTGTTCGCATTATGTTTGCCTTTGTGTTCACCAAACAAAATCGATTATGTTCGATTTTGTTTGAAATTCGCCGAATTTCGAATTTTAATCTTGATGTTCGTCAAACCCGGTGACTAAGCTTGGACTATGTATCTCTTTTGAACATTTGATAAACATCTAAATGAAGAAAAATCTGGTTGGGTTTACCCCTTGTGGGGTTTTTCCCTAGTCTTTAACCTAAATGATTAAATCTGTGTCTCATTGATCTTGGCTGTCTTCTATTGTACATATTGTTTACTGTTCTATCCACAATTGCTTACTGTTATTAGGTGATTGAAATTTAATTGGAAAAGTGATTGCTACTGCAAGAGAAAATTGTTAAAGTGATTGTTACAGCATAGAATATTGAAAATTAACATCCTGGTGATCATTTGGAAAGGGGACACAGGCACCAAGTCAATTTCACTCATCCATGCATACAGAAGAGAGGCAAAACACTGCAGTCTTGCTTTGAGAGAACCATTACTAATGTGATAGATTGGAGGTTTCTGTGGTGTAGATTTTGAGATGCAACACTAGGAATATCCACAGTCTTCCGAGTGCTGCATCTCATTACCAATGTGATTTTACAGTTACAAAAACTGCTGAAAATATATATGAAATACCAATATAGAGGTATAACTGAATATCTTAAATAATTTGAAAAAAAAAATTCAAGAATATAACCCTTTTGTACACAAAGAAAACAAATTTCTGCATTAACAAAGCTGTCAATTGTAATCCATGTTGAATAACTATATTTTTATCCATGCAATTCAGTAATGGTTTCATCCACCAATTTTAATGCCAACAACAACTTTCACATTAGGTTCAGGTACGACTAAATTGCACAGAATATCACATTATGAAATAAAAAGCAAATCCTAGATAAGATAGTTTAACCAGCCCTGAGTACAGAGTAATAGCTTTACCTGCAGTATTCGTGCAAGTGCAGCCTGAAATTTTTCAAGGGGAAGGTCAACAAGTTTAGGAAAAATGGGCAACACCTGAAGAAGAACATTGATAAATTAGTAGTTATAATTCATAATATAAAAGCTAAACTTATATTCACATCTCAAACTCATACTCCATTTCACAAAAAGGACATTTACTCCAAAATGTTGAGTTATTTATGGAATTGATAGTTTACAGTTTCAATTATTATCCAACTTACCTGTTTTACTACTAGTAGGTGCACAAAATAGAAAAATATCACTAAATATAATAATAAGGCATCTTTTATACACGTCTTGAATTGAAATTATTACTTTTACTTCTCTTGCTTCCAGCACCTGTAACTCCTTTTAATAATTCCACCATATATATAGGGTTTTAAATTACTCCTTTCATAACTTTTCTTCGATGGTATATTCTTTTTAATTTTCTTAGTAACACCTATTATTTCCACGATTTTTTTCCTTTCCTTAATAAACCCTTTTCTATAAAAGCATTTAATGTGATGCATTTACAAGTATGAGACGCAATGGCACTGACAGAGATTGTACAGAGAGCAATGGTACAGACAGTATGGATGCATCAATGATTTTTACAGATGTGACCATGGGTTGTACAGATGCACTGCAATATGATCCATACAGTGAGTGTCTCTTTCAATTAATTTCCTGCTGCACAAAGGCTGTACGTAAGGCACAAAATGAGCTGTTGTGTGTTAATGGCAACGTTACAATGGTTTACCGTTTAAATTCACTGTACAAGCTTCTAATGCTTTGTAATTATTCAATAATTAACTGTACTGTAATTGATCATATGTTGTACAGATTGTTAGTACTGTGGTCACCGAGAATCTCTGTCCGATGGAGGCTCTACAGAAAACAGAGTAATGGCAGATGGTGGCCATACAATGATGGTTACACATCTGTGCTGTGCAATGGTGGCAGCAAATATGGTGGTGTGGTGAATCGCATCGTATAGCAGACTGTGCACTTTAATTTCTTCTTTTTTTCTTTCCTTTCCTTTTCTCTTTTTTCTTTTTTTTCTCATTTTTAAAATTTCTTTGGAACTGTGAGCACCCTTTTTTCATTTTCTTGATTCTGATTTTCTTTTATTTTAAGCAAAATTATCCTTCTAGAAATATTTATTTCAAACTGTAATTGACCAAGGGTGAATATATTTTTTATCAAAACCCCAAGATTAGATAAACTCTGAAAGTTCTTGTTGCAAAATGCTAGATTAAAATGGCGCTGATAAGAGTGTGGCCAAAAGGCCGGATCAGAAATGAAGCTCTGATACAAAATGTGACAATCAAGAAATATTCAGAATATCTGAAATATAAAGAAATCCATGTGGACAATATAAAAAATGTATAAAATTCGATTATAGAAAATGTGATATGATGATTGATTGTACAATGATGGACCATGTATATATACTATGCAGGACTGCCCCTTCATAAGAGGTCACATCTTTTCATTGAAACATGTATTTTCACATGTCTCTTCATTCTCTTCATATTTCTTTGATTTGCAACAGAATAATCTTTACTTCATTGGAATTTGCGAATTTGAAAGGCCATAAAACCTTATTTTGGCTAAAGATCTGGATATCAGAGAAACTCTGTATAAATAAGTGTGGCCAAAAGCTTGCAAGTATGTTGCCAAGGGCGACAAAATTTGGCGAAAGGTTTGATTAAAAAAAAGTGTGGCCAAGGGCCGGAGGAGAACATGGCTCTGACACACATCAAACGAACAGAGTCCATTTACAAAGGAAAATTAAAACATAAGGAGGATAGTAGGTTGAAATCCATATAGGACGATGTAGATGATAGATTGACATAATACCGTATCACAGTGAGGGGACGAGCTGGGATTTTCACAACTAAATGGTTTCCTGAATTTGATCCTTAGACGATAGTGGTTTCTAGAATGCCAGTGTGAGTGAGGCTTCCAAACCTCCCGCTGCCCTTTGGCAGCACCAGGTGTTGATTGATATAGGGAATACATTGGGAACTTTTCAAAAAGTTGATGGTGAACGGATACAACAGGGGTTTTTCACCTTTGCTCGGATATGTACAGAGATCGATCTGAGCAAAGGCCTTCCAGATAGCATTTTATTAAGAAATGGAATTTTTCAATGGATACAAAGTCTGGACTATGAAAACACGGCATTTAGGTGCCGAACTTGCTTCCAAACAGGTCACCTACAAGATTCATGCCCACAGAACAAAAAATCATCGAAGAAGATGAAGGGGTCAATAAGGAAGAAGAAAGGTTGGCAGCAATCTGTTGAGACAGATTTGGAAGAAGAAATTGAGGAAGATCCCCCTTTTCAAGAGACCAAGGAACCTCAGAACATGCAGGATTCTCAACAGCCAAGCCAATCCGGAGAAGACAGGGATCGACCGCAAGGTGGTTATCTCCAGTTTCGTGGCACCGCTTAGTGATGGAATGGCGGGAACTAAAAGAGCACATGAATATGGAAATTCCGACTCCAATAAAGATCAACCCCTTCCAGAGCCCATTCTGGAATTGTCTGTTATTCCAACAGACTCTTCTGGAGGTACATGACATAAATTGCATAGGAAGAAAGGGAAAAAAAGGGAATCTTCATGATTTTTATAATTCATGATTCTCTTTGTTTTATGATAAGTTTTTGCTCATAGTATGTTGTCAAGTCTATGTTTTTAGCTGCCTGATTAAGGCCTTTGTCAGAGTGTTTTATGCACATACAAAATCTAATTTTCATCTTTTTAAAGAAGGTTATGATTTTTTCCTCGGAGAAAAAAAAATACCATATGACTGTACTTATATGCATTCATGTCCCTTGGTTAGGTCATGTCATTTAGTTAACATGTATCACTTCATTTATTATGATTATTATTATTATTCACTGTTGTTTATTAATATATTTATGTTCATTACAAATGTCTGAATAACCACGCATACCAAATCTTCAAATGATGTTGAATAGAGGAAAGAAATAGGAGCATCCTTAAAATTAAAAATTAAAATAAAAATTTCTACAACCTTTTAAGAAGTTTTTGGATGCATAACCTTGAAAATTCAAAAAAGGACAAGATCATCAGTACATCAATACTAAAATTTGCATTTAGATTGAAACAAGGTCCTTCATGTGCATGCATAAAATGGACTGTCCTTCTAGAAGACTCCTGAGCAATTCCTACCCCAGAGCGCAGGACAGATGCCAAGCTACTAGCCAATAGAGTAGTTCTAGGAAGTCCCATGGCCAAAGACATACTAACCTGATTCAAATCATCATCCTCCATATTTAATCGAGTAGATATGATACATTTGAAGTTTCTTACCCCAACCTTGACTGATAGGAGTTGTGTTCCTTGTTCCAACCTTCCCTCAACATCACTTCAATGTCTACAAAATAGGGGGGCCTTGACTCTAGATAGTCTCTAAGAAACCTACTTAAACAGTGCAGCAATCATTTTGCAATGATTGAGGACCCAGACAAGGAAACGTCCCTCATTTTTCTTTCGATCTCAATCCCTAGATCCAACACTACTTCACATGATCTTTTCTTGAGATGGAGTTTTAACTCGTGTACCCATTGTCAGTTTATGCCTATGCATTCTTTCCTTCTCAGACTAGCTACTCAGCACTTTATGTCTCTGTTATTAGATCTTTTATCTTTTATTTACTCGTTGTTAACTCAAATTCTAGAGCTGTAACAGCACCCCCACTTTGTATTACACTAACGGTACTCTTTTAGTCCCATTTACCTACTTTTGTGATCATTTGTTAGAAATTAATAAATTGATCTTATTTGATCTTATTTGATTGCATCAGAAGTTCTTTCAGTAGTAAGGTTTCTTTGCCTTGCTAGTATTCATTTTTCATTCATAGTCCTTGCCCTTCAAACTATGACACCACTCAGTAAAATTAGTATAAGAACACATTCACTGTTATAAGGCTTTGCTGCTTATTTTTTAGAAAAACACTCCAAGTCTGCAAGCACTGATTACAGATTTGTGAAGATTATTCACTGTTTAGCTGTTCAAAGTCGCAGATTTTCATATAATACTGCACATTTATAGTTTCTCTCAGCCTTTGGAGCATTTTCATTGCAACATTGATCACAAATCTGCATGTTTTCTTGCATACTAAAGGTGTTATTATTACACATTTCAAATTTGTGATATTTTAGTGCTAATTTCACATATAATCATGAATCTGAAATATTCCTTTTCAAGGGAAGTATGCAGTAAATATCTAAGGAGATTTGGTATGGAGGACTGTAGCCCTATGGCTACAACTATGATCACCAATTTGAAGAAGGTTTTGACTTCAGGTTCAGAGTTGGTGGATACCGTGTTGTACAGAAAGTCAATAGAGTCCTTGATGTATTTGGTCAACACCATGCTAGATATATGTTTTGTTCTGAACACCTTGAACCAGTTCATGGTGGAGCCAAGTCCAGTGCATTGGGTAGCAATGAAGCATGTGCTCGGGTACTTGAGAGGTACAGTGGAGTATGGTCTAAGATATTTTGGAGGCGATGAAGTGAGGCTGCAAGGACATACATATTACAGACTCAGGTTGGGTAAGGAGTGCAGTAGACAGGAAAAGCACCTCAGAGTGTTGCTTGAAGCTTCAGCCTTGGATCAGCAACGATATCATGGTTCAGCCAGAAGCATACTTCAGGAACACTCAATTCAGGCCAGGCAGAGTATATAGCAGCGAGAATGGCAAGTTGTGAAACCATTTGGCTTCGCAAGCTTTCAAGGTTATTTGGTCAGAAGTTGGAGCCTACGGTGATACACAGTGATAATTAAAGTTGTATCGAACCCTATGAGAATCCAATCTTCTATTGGAATACACTGAGAGGGGGGTGAATCAGTATTTCTCTTTAATTAGTATAATTTTAACTTTACATAGCATTAATCATTATTAGCATTATATCAAAACGTAAATCAATAACACCATTCAACAATGCACATAATCAAAGACAGTAGACACCAAAGATTTTAGGTGGAAACCCTTCTGAGAGAAAATCCACTGAACATTTCTTAATATTTGTCTTCAATAAATTTACATCAATAGGAATATCCAGCTTCCAATATTTTACAGCATCAACTGAAGGAGGCTCCGACCCCCTGTTCTAACAACTCCAACTGGAAGGATGCTCCAACACCCTAGTTTATAGGCTCCAACACCTTGTTCACCAACTCTGATTGGATGGACACTCCAATGCGCGAGTTTACAAGCTTCAACATCAAGGAAGCTCCAATTGGATAGACACTCCAACGCCGGAGTTTACAGGCTCCAACGTGAAGGAAGCTTTGACTCCCTGATTCACCAGCTGCTACTAGAAGTATGCTACAACACCCTACACAGGCTCCAGCCTCCAACCTACCCTAGCACCGCCCTGCCACCCTGAAGTGTTCTCAGGCACTGACCTAAAGGAGACTCCACTCTCCTATCTCGCACTACCCTGAAACCCTACTCATGAAGTTGTCACTTGCCCTAAAGGCCCCAATCTTCAGCTCACCATGACACACCACATTACCACATGTCACAATTTTCAAACTAGATCCACATGTGCTCAATAGTCAATGCAAAATACCTTGTAATACAATAAACTACTATACAATCTTTCTCAATCAATTTTCCTCAACTCAATTTGCATATGAAACCCTAGCATCAGTCAAATCTGCTTCTGCACCAAACATCAAACTCAATCAATTCATTGCTCAGCATCTCTGCAATAATGTACTGACAGTCCATAATCAAATATGCATTTGCTTGGCATACAATCCCACAATATTGCTATGATATACTACCTCTGTACTTTCACTGTTGCCAATGTACCACTTCACTACTTTTGTTTCTGCCCAACATTCCACAACCAAATTGATCTCATCAATATATTGTCAGTGTTGGAATCATACAATTTGTACCATACAACCTACGAACATAACCTGCACCCTAGATCCTCGACAACTCACTAAAATGCCTTTGTTGATCAATAGCACTAAGTCCCACAAAATAATCAAAACAATTCTACAAATAGCATCAAACCCTAAGCAGCATACTCATTTAGTTTCAATACATATTCTAGCCATCAAAAAAGAGTCACAGCAACTTCAAACTTGTCTAGCTACATCTAAATCCCACAAAACAATCAAAACAATTCTACAAATAACATCAAACCCTAAGCAGCATACTCATTTAGTTTCAATACATATTCTAGCCATCAAAAAAGATGTCACGGCAACTTCAAACTTGTCTAGCTACATCTGATTCTCAACCCTGATCACACGACATCTTTTGTTTTTCAATTTAGATCATAAGGACTTCCAAAACAAAACATATATTAAATTTTCGACAAAATTACAGTTCTAGAACACATTCTACAATATGATACAAAACCAATGCTAGTTCTACAAAAAGATCACCAAATTTCAGTGAACTCGCTGAAGGTGCTAAGAATGCAACAAAAGGACATGAATGATGAATATGAAAATGAAAGTGTGATTGTAATGTTGCTATAGCATTTGAATTTTCAAATTTCGTCGGTAGGCATCGATCTTTAGGTGAGTCCATGTTATGCTTGCGCTGGAATGTACAACACTTCATGTCTCACAGGCCATGACAATACATGTCAACTGTACTCACAAAAGTTGCTTGGGTTCCTACTCGCTTCTCACAAGATTAATGGAGACTTATAAGTTTTGCCTTACAACAAGATGCTTGGCTTCACCAGCAAACTTTGTAATAGACCCCATAGTTTTTTTTATTGACCAACACTCCACACACACAGAGTACTTCAATTACAGGCTTGTGGATACACATTGCTCAACTCTTTATTTAGTATCAAGATGTCTAGGTTACAACTACTCCATAATCATGTGTCCAAGGTTTGATGCTTTCACTAAGTTGACTCGATCCACAATCATTCTTCTCCTCGCATAGTCTCGATTTTGCCCTCATCTTTATGGAGACTCGGGCCTTTTCTTAAGCATGTTGTTACAACGTTAATTTCCAGACTTTCTTTTGGTTCAAGTCATGATCATTGCTAACTAACATGATTATACACTCTTCCAATTGATCATTGCTTACCATGAGAACTCACAGCCTGCTCCACTGGTTATGAACCATTTGCACAATAGTGTCACTCGAACCCTAAGGTGCACATCCAAATTGGTAATTCAACTGCACTGCTCCACATAAAAACCATGCAACTCAAGATAATGACCATCACCCAGTATGTGCCCTGTTGTCGTGGGCATTGCAACTGACCTACTTTATAGTCAAGGAAAGGAAAATGTCAATGTAGGAAAACTATTGTGAATTTATCTGCCGAATCTGCCTCAGATACAAAATTCGACCAAGCACTAGAACACGTTCTTGAATTATGCCTTGTACAAGAGATTATATCAGTAAAGCCTAACATACTCATTGCCCAAACTCAACACAAGAAGCCTATCTCCGTTACAGGTAACCAATGTCATTACTTCGTCGGGGTTCCTCAAAATTAGTGCAAACACAAATGTAGTCTGATCCAAAGTACATTAAGAGAATTGCCAAGGATCCAAACCACTGATTTAAAGCTTGATATCTCCAGATTTATTAACCCCGCATTGCTAGTTTTTAACTTTCCAAGTTCATGGTTGTCGCTAAAGGCAGGCAAGAGATAATGTTGCCTTAATAGCAACTCGGTTGCACTTGGAATTCAATCACAGACTTTACCTGCAATAAAAAACCCCAACGAAAACCCTTGTCCAATAAAGAAAAATACAACGAGTAGACCAAACCACAGGCTTCGACCTCTTTCAGATAGGCATGACATGCTTCAGCCCGCATATCCATTTGTAAATAAGCATCGAGAAACATGCACTTGTGATTTGTTGAGTGCCTCTTTTATAGTGTTTGAGATTTAAGATTTGCTTTGGAGTCAAACCATTTGGATCGATTTGCATGACAAGGATTATACAATGAAGATGGTCTTGTAAGTAGATAGGCTAATTCTCATCCTCAAAAAGTTGAATAAGTGCAGGTCTTCAAGGGCTTCTTGTCCTTTGGAGTTTCAATCGATGCAAACGGGACAAATATTAATATCATTCAAAGATCGATGTCTACATCAATGACAACACAATTCAACAATCTCCCCCTTTGTCATTGATGGCAACACATATTCCCCTTGTGATCATTACTGCCCCTAACTCCATGCTTCTAATCTTCTTCTCTTGATTTATCTCCCCCTTTGACATCAAGGGAAAAGGGTTACTCCACTTGACAATATGCCTACTTTTACTTTTCTACTAACGTACAAATGCCCCCCTAACGAAATGGCTTCCTTCTACAACTGTGTCCATGACTAGTCAACTGAAGCTCTAATTACACAAAAATTGCCCATGATGCTAAAAGCTGCTATGACTACTTGTGCCATATATCATCTATCATCTGTCAACCTATCAAATGATATATCTCTGAAGGTGCAATCATTGCTACATAGACTCCCCTTATTCAACATTCGCCAGACAAGGAATCTTCGACTGCAAAGTTTAGAACAAGGTAGGAACCAGCTCTAGAGCTAGATCGTCTTGAACCTTGACATCTTCCACTGTGGATTCATCAGAGCCTTTTGACTTCACAGAATCACAAATCCTAAAATCATAGCAACGGGGACATCTTCATTATCATGATTTTCTTCTTGTTGTTTTCTTCTCCAAACTTTCATGAACATAATCTTTGAATTCTCTTTCCTGGAGGGTTCCATTCTGCGTCTGCAATTATGAGCAATGTGTCCATGAGATGGCATTTGTATCATTCTATATTGGACATGAGTGATGAAGAAACTGATATATAATTTCTGCGGGCATCATTAGTTTGAAATCTGCCCTTCAATCCTACAAGGTTGCTTCTGGGGTTCTGATAATGTCTATGATAATTAACCTTGTTATACACTCTGCAGTCCCTAGCCATATGCCCAAAGTTAGAACATGAAAAGCAATATCCATTAAACATGCTACGGTACCTAAATGAGATGGCATGTCTAGAAGGTCCTCTAAGAATGTTCCTTCCTGTAGGGAGTATAACTCTTTGATGGTCATTGACTGGTTCAGCATTACTTCCTAGAGCTACAACATTGACAACTTTCTTCTACCCTTGATTTGACCTTTAAGGAAACTTGTTGTCCTTTCTCTGCGAGGTCTTCAAGCTTCCCTCTCCTTTAGATGACAAATCTTCCACATAACCAATACCTGTTTTGGTACATGGAGATCTCTGGCAATTGGGAATACCATCCAAATTTTGCATGCTCTTCATCCTTTTGTTTAGACTTTCAACTTCCGCTATTAAGGATACAATTTCTTCTTGGTTCATGCAATCTTCTTATTTCTTCTCAATTGACACTTATGTTCTTCTTTGATTCTCTTGGCCTCTTCAAGCTAGATCTTCAAACAAGTGTTCTCTTCTTTCAACTGGTGACAAAGGTGTTCTCCAATCTTAGAATTTTCTTTGAGATGACTCATCAGATGAGAAATTTCTCCTTCCTTTTTATTGATGATATGATCCTTCTTATCAACACCCAACATTTGATCATTAAGCCTGTTAATCTCTACAATAGCTACATCAAGTTCCTGTTTCTTTTGATCGACTTCTTTCTTGAACCTACAATTTTCTTCCTTTGTGTTGCTTTCAATTCTTTGATTAATACCTTTTCCATGTCTACTTCCTCTTCTTCCTCGTTGTCAAAATCTTCCATATGAGAATCTGCTTGACTTGATGCATGATCATTATCATCTTTGTCTGCATGAATATTTTGAATTCTCTCCCAAAGATATTTGGCAGATGAGCATTGTCCTACATTGGATTCCATAGAATCTGGCAGACCACTTAAGATGATACTCATGGCCTTGAAATTGTATTTTCTTGGTTTATCAATATAGACATGCCCAGAAACAACAAAATTCCATACATCATATCCAATAGCCTCCCAAACGGGCTTTGATTCTACCTTTCCAAAATACAAAATTAGATTCATTGAATGGAGGAATTGATCCAACCCGTTTCTCTTCATCAATACCTCAGTGTGTTGCTTCAACCTTGGATCAGAAATTATATTATGGTTCAACAGAGAGCATACTTCAGTAACACACTCAATTCAGGTCAGGCAGAGTATAGGACAGCGAGTATGGTAGGTTGTGAAACCATTTCACTTTGCAAGTTACTTGCGAGGTTATTTGATCATAGGTTGGAGCCTGCGGTGATATACTGTGATAATTAAAGTTGTATCAAACTCTATGAGAATCCAATCTTCCATGACAGGTACAAGCATATTGATATCAATTTCATCAATCACAGGATCCAAAATAATGCAGTTACGCTTCAACAAATCTCCACAGATGAGGAAGTTGAAGACATTCTGACCAAACCCTTGGGCAAAGCAAAGTTTTTGTTTTACAAAGACAACCTTGGAGTGGTGCATAATACCTTTCTTGCAAAGAGGGAGTGTTATGTATGTAGCTCGGACAGGTACTTTAGCACAATTATAAGTGTCAAGTGTTGAAAACTGTAGCTAGGTCTGTTCTTCTTAATGACTAAGTAATGATGAATTTATGTAATGAAGAAGATAAAGATAATAAAATGTATTTTGTAAATATGCTTGCCTCATGGGTTTCATGAGCAAGGAAGTTTTTATTATATTTTAAAGACTTCTTCTTGATGTCTTTAGGGGTTTTGTCATCTTGTCATATATATATAATTTAGAGTCATGTACATCGAGGAAAGTTACACTTGTAAAGGACAATTTGTTGATGAAAATGTATGCTCCAAACCCTTATCATGCTACTCCAAGAGGTCAGCTCAAAAGTGTTGGAAATACTCCTTGACAAGTCGGCCTATTTACAGTTGTTTATGTCGGCCCAGAGTAGAGACAGTCCTGCCTCACTTTATCACTAAGAGATTTCGGAGTAGGTCTGAGAAAGGTGTGGATAAGGAGTCTCCCTTTGGAATGAAAACAAAAGGATAAGATAACGAAAAGGAGCAAGGACTGATCTATCTCGGATTATCTTGTAGTTCTCACATACACCTAGGGCAATCACGGTAAGAACCAGAACTTCAGTAAGTGCGAAAGGAAGGTCATTCATTGATGCTAAGAAGGAAGACTACCCAGCGAAGGAAAACAGATTGCAAGAAGTGCAAGAGAAAGGCTATACAAGGCTCAATTCTAAGCTAATACATCTTTGGTTTCTCAAACAAGGACTGAAGGATACATAGCGTAGAAGTAAGGCTACTACAGCGAGATAAAGATCTTTGTTCAGTGTATCAAAAGTGCAGAAATAAGAGGCTTATAAAGAGGTCTCTAGGAGGCCAAGATTATACCAAGGAAAGGCAGAGAAGAAGCTCACTATTTAGAGATAGGAACCGAGCTTACTAGTACTAGTGCAGAGCAATGCAAAAGGAAGGATCACCTAGAGAAGCCAAGAAGAGTAGTGACAAGGATTTTGGATTCATACTGGTGTTAAGGGTCTAACCATCTAGGTCATGGTTATGGTGTGAAAATTTATGAATATCTCAAACAGAAACCCTACTGTTAAATTTCAGATTTACTTCTCCTACTTACATTAAGTTATTAATGTGAAATATTCAGCATTAACATCGAATTAAATACATTAACAGCCTACACATAGAGATCTAAACTGAATAACATGGACAATGACAAAGTGACACACTAGAATTTTCTAGACAACTGTCCCCGGAAAAACCCAATGCGGGAAAACCAGTCTTCTGGCTGCTAGAGGGTTTTATTATTAAGTAGAATCTAAGTACAACAAATCTAGGCACCAAACTGGTTAACCCGACAGAGAAATAAATAAGTTACAGTTATACCTCTGTTTAGGAGATAGAAAAACTGACTAATTTACACCCTCAAACGGGATTTACAGAACCCATCCCTTTTCAGTCTTCAAAAACACCAGCGCTGCTTTGAAGCCCTCTGCGTCAGCCCCTGCGCTGCCCAGGAAGGGCCTGCGTCACTCCAGACTAGGTTACATTGCCCCTACGCTGCGTTGGTTGGGCCTGCGTCAGGCCTACTAGCCTCTTGCTACCCCTGCACTGCCCTTTCTAGGCCTGCTTCAAGGCTGTGTGGCCCCTAAAGCTTCTGCATTACCCCTGCTGGGCTCTTGGCTAAGGTGCATAGCTGCTGCCTCTGTGTTTCCTCGGTCTGCTACTTCTCTGCCCTTGTTGCACTCTTGGCCTAGGATCAAACCATCCCTTGCACCAATACTACCCTTCGTTGCAGCTGAAACACTTCTGAAATTCTTAGCAAACCACGCCCTAGAATTCCAGCTTAGTTTCAGTGCTCTGCCACAATGTGTATTTGCCAATTGACCCCAAGCCCTCTTCTTATACTCTTCTCGTTGAAACATCAACGATCGTGATCTAATCTTGAATTGACGGCTAAGATTAGAAGATGCTTGATCCATGTCACTTAAGTCATTCTCATCACATGTTTAATTTAATTACCTTTAATCTTTTAATTTTCCTAGGTTAGACTTGGGGTCATTAATTGAAAAAATTAATTAATTAAATATCTCTTACACAGGATGGAATTTCTTAAAACGCTTTTTGGGTCTTCGAGATCTTATGTACTCTAGTCCCTCCACAAATTTTGGGAGCTAGAGCACATCTGATGCTACCCCAAAACCCAAAAATCTCAACACTCTCTCTAAGCGAGGAATGTGCTCTAGCAAAAATAATTCACTCTGAAGTTCTGCACTGATCTTTGGTGTGGGTCTCTGCGCTAATGCTTGGCCTATTACCCTTCATCACTGCATTGTTGTTGCTCTTTTGTACTGCTATCCATGACGCTGCCACCACCATCACCACCGCTACATATGTGTTGCAACTCCCTCTCAAATTGCTACATCGTGCTACTCATAGTACTGCCACTGCTAATCTACTGCACTGCAACTCAGTTGCTGAGAGTAAGCAACTGAAGGACTCCTGCCCAATCTTTGACAGATAAGTCAGTTGGGTCGCATCTTCATCACTGAAGCTCCATAGGGTGTTGTTTTGTGTTGTCCTTTGGAGGTTGCTGCTGCAACCCTGCACTACATAAGGAGACCTCCTCTGCGTCGCCTCTGCACTGAAGTCCTCTACGTTGTTGTTGTGTTATGTTGTTCTACTGAAGCCTCTGCACTGCTGCAACTCTGTACTGCGTAAGCAAGCCTACTCTACGTTGTTGAAGTCACATCAGCCCCTCTGCACTGTTGCTGCAACGTTGTTGCTGCATCTCCACTACGTTGCTCCCTCTGAAGCATCCACCCTCTGAGCATCCACCTCTGCCTTTGCTCCATTTGTGATCTTCTCCACCCTCTGCTCCATTTGTGATCTTACAAATAGAAATCATACTACAATTAACTGATTTGCATTACCTACTTGTATTTTCCATTTAACAAGCTATTTACAGATTGATTCAATAAATATTAACGCAGATACTAAGTAGCCTACACCCTACACCAATATATAGATCAAGTACAGAAAAATAAATGATACAATCATACAAAGGACACACTTATTTTTGGACTAATGTCCCGAGAAAAACCCAATGTGGGAAAACTAGTGCAACAAATCTAAGGGTTTGTATTAATAAGCAACAGTATTCTGAGTACAACTAGGGTGCCAAATCTAACTTACCCAACAAAGAAAATCCTCGGCAGACAGATAAAATAGTGAGTTTTATCTCGCACTGCAAGTCTCGGTTGATCAGGATTAGAACTCACGAAACCCCAACTCCCTCTATGTTGCCTCTACATAGTAGATGGTTGTTGACTGCGTCACCTTTTTATGCGGTGATCTGCCTCTCAAGAAATGAAGTTTCAGCCCTCCCGGCTCAAAAACCCCGATCTCCAACTAAATTTGGATTGTCCTTTGGAAGCTCTGCTCAGTCCCTGCGTCACCTCTCCCGATCGCTGCCTGCTTCCTCTATTGTCTATGTTGCCTCTCTGGTATATACTCTTGGTCCTCCGAGCAATAACTACTTTTGCCCCTCACTTGCAAATGAATCACTTAGATCTTATCTTCGTCTGATCACTGCTCCGTCAGAAGAATTCGATCTCTAGATTCAATCTATGTGTGTGTTCTCCAACTGACCCTCAAGCCTTCCTTTATACTTTTCATGTTGAGTAATCAACGGTCGTGATCTAATCCTTAATCAACAGTTAAGATTAAATTAGACTTGATCCTTGTCACTTAGAAGCTTCTCACCCACATGTTAAATTAATTCACTCTAATTATTCGAATTCCCTAAGTTTTAACTTAGGCTCCATTTAAAATAATTAATTATTTGAATAACTTTCACTCCGGGTGGAATTTCTCCAAACGATTTATGGGTTTTGGAGATCTCATGTGTTCTAGCCCCTCCACAAAATTTCAGAGCTAGAGAACATCTGATGCTACCCAAATGTCAACACTCTCTCTTAGTGAGGAACGTGCTCTAGCAATTCTTCTTCACCTGAAGCATCACTTGGATCAACGGCATCAGTCCTCTGCGTTGTTGATGCTCAGCCTACAGCCCCTCATCCACTGCGTTGCTGCTATCTATATTGTTGCCCATGACTCTTCCACTGTCACTACTACATTTGTATTGCAGCGCCCTCTCAAATGCTGCATCATGTTGCCCATAGCACTGCCACTCCTAATTATTGCAATGCAACTCAGTGGTTGAGAATTAAGCAACTGAAAAGCATCCCAATCATTGACATATTTGTCAATCTGGATGCACCTCGATGCTAGAACTACCTTTGTTGCTAATCTGCGCTAACCCTTTGATGCTATTGCGTTGTTGCTGCTCCGCACTGTGTAAGCACTTCTCTGCACTGCGCTGCACCACCGTGCTCTGCGTTGTTGTTGTTGTTGCTTTTTCTCTGTGTTGCTTCAGACTTCGGCACTCTAGCTCTGCCATTGTCGCTCCATTATCCCTTGCACTGACAGACACCCAACCTTCTGCTACTATCATTAAGGGCTCCCATATCCATATGTGATCCAAGAGTTTTGGCACCTCAAGGATCCTGCACCCTCATCTGAAGTTGATCTACAGCGCCATATCGTCCCACTTCTTAGGTGCATGAGCACTGAGGGCGCATCCATCATCATCATCCTCATCAACCTGAGCTGGAGCAGCCTTCGAGTCAGATTCTTCCTTGCCCTTCTTCTTCTAAGGGCACTGAGTGGCGAAATGTCCCAGTTCCCCACATCTGAAGCATCTGACATTCGAGAGGTCCTTCTTCTTCCTTCTATGTTGCCCTTGCTGTCCCTTAGACCCAAGAGCCGCATCTTCCACTCCTTCCTTCTTGACTTTGATACCTTTGTTGTTGCTTCCCGCCTTGGTCCACCGTTTGATCTATTCTTGTCGAAGAGCTACCCACATCTCTTCCCAACTTGGAAGAGTTGCCCTACCCAAAATTCCTTGGACAAAGGTCTCCCAGTCTTTCGTGATGACATTCAAGGCAGTCCTTACCATAAGTTCACCATCTGGTGTAGCCCCTACAGAAGCTATTTGATCTCGGATCCCTTGCAATCTGATGAGGAAGGGATCCATCTCTTATCCCTTCTTCATCTGAAATAATCTCAGTTGGTTCTCAAGCAACATCTTCCGTTGGACGACAGATCCCTGGTACATAATTGTCAAGGCCTCCCACACCTCCCTTGTTGTGTTCTTCTCAACAATGTGCGGGATCACATGATCTTTGACTCCGTCCATGATCATGTGTTTTGCTTTCGCTTGAGCCTCCTCGTCCTTCTTGAGAGGATGAGCATCTACTGGAACAGCAATCGTGTTCAAGGCATTATCCTTGCTGCAATGTTCATCCAAGATTGCTAGGATCCTCACCTTCCAAATGACAAAGTTGGATGCTACATCCAACTTGTCCTGATCCCTCAGTCCATTCACGGCCATCTTTGCTCAACTACGTGTCGAACAAGTTCGTTTCTCCCTCTTTTGTTGCTGCCCCAACAAAACTTAGATCTGGATTTCTTTGGCACTAGAAACCCTCTAAGGAAGGAGATCCCTCTAAATTTCAATTTCCTTAACGAAAATCCTTCTGCCAACAGATGTCAAAACACTCCTCTCTGATCTTGCTTTCCTGTTGCTCAACACTAGATCTAGATTTCTTGGCAAGAAATCTTCGGAGGAACTGCTTCCCTCTACTTTGCTTCTGTCCCACTAGACACTATTCTGCACCAACAGAAACAATGCCCCACCAGCAACTTCAGAAGAAAATCGAACTACACCTCCAGCCACAGCAACCAGAAAGATATAGACACAAAAACCTCTGCATTGGTTGAGCAACTGTTGCGCTGCCTCCTCCAGCTACAATGTCACTCAAGTTGACTAACACAGGCTCTACGTGAGCCTCTCCGGTGACTGCGTCACCCTTCTTCAGCCTCTTTCTGGTTCAGCGTTGTCATTCGGGACAAATTTTTCTTTGTCCTTTCACTAATGGCTTCAACTCTACTTGATCTACAACTACTCTGATACCATGTGAAAATTTATAAATCTTACAAACAAAAATCCTACTGCAATTAATTGATTTGCATTACCTACTTGTATTTTCCATTTAACAAATTATTTACAAATTGATTCAATAAATATTAATGCAAATACTAAGTAGCCTACACCAATATGTAGATCAAGTACTGAAAAATAAATGAGACAATCACACAAGGGACACTTATTTTTGGACTAACGTCCCCTGAAAAACACAATGCGAGAAAACCGGTGCAACAGATCTGAGGTTTTGCATTATTAAGCAGCTGTGTTCTGAGTACAACTAGGGTGCCAAATCCAACTCACCCAACATAGAAAATCCTCGGCAAAGAGATAAAAGTGAGTTTTATTTCACATTGCAAATCCTGACTAATTCGGATCAGAACTGGCGAAACCCCAGTTGCCTCTACGTAGTAGATGCGTAGGCCTGAGTGGGGATGGCTCATCACTGCGTCACCTCTTCTTTGCGCTAATTTGCCTCTCATAAAATCAAGTTTCAACCCTCCCGTCTGAGAAACCCTGTTCTCGAGCTAAATTCGGACCATCCCTTGGAAGCTCTGCACAATCCCTGCATCAGCCCTCCTTGGGCCTATGTCACCTCTCTTGATGGTTGCGTTGCATCCTCTGTTGTCTTTGTCGCCTCCCTACTATGTACTCTTGGTCCTCTAACCAATAACTGCTTCTGCCCCTCGCTGCAACTGAATCTTAGGCCTTATCTTTATCCGAGCACTGCTTCGTCGGAAGAATTTGATCTGTAGATTCAATCTTTGTGTGTGTCCTCCAACTGACCCTCAAGCCTTCCTTTAGACTTTTCCTGTCACTTAGAAGCTTCTCACCCACATGTTAAATTAATTCACTTTAATTATTTAAATTCCCTAAGTTTTGACTTATGCTACATTTAAAATAATTAATTATTTGAATAACTTTCACTCCAGATGTAATTTCTCCAAACGATTTATGGGTCTTGGAAATATCATGTGTAATAGCCGCTCCACAAAATTTCGGAGCTAGAGCAAAATTTCGAAGCTAGAGCACATCCGATGCTACCCAAAAATCAACATCATCAAATCATCATTTCGCTGAAGTCATCAAGCTATCCAAGATGATCTACTGCTTTACACCACTCTTGAAGAAGTTTATCTAATAGGGAACTCCTGCTACTATCTATATCATCATCAACAAGGAAGTTGGTTGAGGAAGAAAAGAATCTATTCATGTAAGTATATGACTTCATCTAAATCTGTTAAAATGTTTTTTGCAAAGAAAGCAACAAATTGGTTAGGATTTCAAGCTTTCCTACATGGAAGAAAAGGACAGACCTAAATCTAATGGAGAAAGAAGGCATGCCAAATACATGAAGGGAGACATAGGAGCCCAGAGGATTCTTATAGAATCCATAAAGGACTCTCTCATCCCATATGTATCAAAACTAGAATTTTCAAAATAAATATATGACAAATTGGTCGAGCTATTCTCGATGAGTACTGCAAGAGAAGTAATATCTCTAAGATAAAAACTATATAGGTTGAAGATGTCAAGAGAAGATATAACCTCTAACTTTATGAAGTACGAGATCAACTACATGAATTGGGAGAAATAATGTCTGATAGAAAGATGACAACAGAGATGTTGGATGCTCTACCAGGGAAATGGGAAAACTTCACTTCAAGTATCTATGGGAAGAAAGAAGCAACACCATTCCAGGACCTGTGGTCTCTATGTAAGATAGAAGAGACTGGATTGAAGCTAAAATATATACAGGATCAAATGACACCAAGCATATGCTGCCATGTCGGGGAGGAAAGGAAAAATTGGTAAGCTTGGTTCTCAGAAGAAACATGGATAACATACAATGCTATGGTTGTAATAAAATTGGGCACTATAGAAAGGATTGTCCCTAATCTAATAACAACAAGAAGAAAAAGGAAGAATCCCATATTGTCGAAGAAAAGGAGGAACCTGATGCTAAGAAATCTAAGAAAGAAGAAGTGAAAGATCTTTACCATGATTGAGATCATCTTCCTCTTTAGAGGTTTCTGTCAGTTGAAAATAGTATGCTAGGAAGCATTGTATATTAGATAAATGCATCACTCCAGGATTGGCATCATGATAGAAGCATTGAAGAAGGAACACTTGTCATAGGAGAATGTCTGCAATACACTTATGCAACAACTATGCCATGAAAGAAGTGGCTCCTGGGAACCCTCACTAAAAGAACATTGATGGAAGGTAGTCATCTAGATCAGGGTCATCATTCAATAATCAATATGGAAACAGATGTTGACATTTTCTTATGGAGTCCTCTTTGGACTCACTGGTTAGAAAGAAAGCAATAGGTTTCCTAGAGAATTCTAACTTGCAAAATTCTGGTATAAGGATATGATGACATATTGATGAAGCAGGTCAAGGAAATAAAAGTCTTCATTCTAAGGAAACCTGTTGCAGGATGACTCAAAAGAATGAGGCACATGTATATATATGCAATGGTCCACCAAGTATCCTGGAGGTGGGAGCGAGGGGGCGAGCGGCCTATGCAAAAGCTCCCTACCAATTTTCATGAAACATGGGGCGACGTCGGGGTCATAAAAATTATAAAATATAAAAATATATGATATCATTGAAAATTCAATATTTATAATGTAACTGTATTTTTGGAAGGAATGTATATACAGTCATCATACACTTACATCATGAAAGATAAATTATAAATAATGAAACTAAGTTAACTAACACCAAACCTAGAGTCTCATAAACCTAAAAAAAAGTGTTTTTATTTTTATTATTTTCATTTAAAAAAGGTCTTTTTTTGGGCCCCACACGTAAGAGAAAGGCTATACAAGGTTCAGTTCTAAGCTAATACATCTCTGGTATCTCAGACAAGGACTGAAGGATACAAAGCGTAGAAGTAAGGCTAATACAGCAAGATAAAGATCTCTGTTCAGTGTATCAAGGGTGCAGAAATAGGAGGCATATAAAGAGGTCTCTAGGAGGCCGAGATTATACCAACGAAAGGCAGAGAAGGAGTTCAGTGTTTACAGATAGGAACCGAGTTTCCTAGTACTGGTGCAGAGCAGTGCAGAAGGAAGGATCACCTAGAGAAGCCAAGAAGATCAGTGACAGGGGTTTTGGAGTCATACTGGTGCCAAGGAGGAGGTCTTGCGGCAAGCGATATAGCAGCTGTACCACAGAGCCATACTGCAGGTTGTATGTGCAGCCACACAGATGTACAGGTGCTCTACAAGTTCAGACAGCAGGTCGAGTTGGTTATTCAGGGAATTTTAGAGGGCATTCATACTGTACAGGTGCCCAGTAAATTCTTAAATAATTGTTATAACTTGTATTTCCCCAGTAATGGAGCGCTTGTAAGCCTTGATATTATTTTTAATGAGGAGTTGATTGAAGGGCAGAAATATTTTTCTGTGTTGTGCTGAAATTAGTTTCATTTGCTTCCACTAGCAATTTTTTTTGCTACTTAAAATTCCAATGCATGCATTTTTTTCTCTAATCTGTATTAAATTTAATTTTCAACATGTCACAAGAAAATAATTTTTCAAGTTCTGACGTTAGAAAATTTTACGAAGGGAGAATCCCTAGTGGATTCAAGGCTTCACTGATAAACTTCCACCAGTATGTATAACCTCAAATCTGATTGAAAAACTTGCTGTTCCACGCTATAAATCTCAGAAATCTGCAACTAAACTGTCAATACAGCAATTCTAAATATAGAATTGATGATTGTATATGATGGTATAAATCAAACTTCATAAATTAGCTGTAGTTTCCCCTTGTTTGTGCAATGAAAGATGCAGAAGAGCAAATTAATGTAGCATAAAACACAATCAAAACACTTAAGGTCAATGTCTTACAATTGATACCAAGAATTCCCCTTAGAGAAACAGAAATTCAAACAATAAAGAGCAATGCAAAGATGATATAAATTATAATTCTTAAACACAAGTACACATAATTTGGTCGCCAAAAGATGTTGATTGGATCTTTCATTACTCAAAGTTGTAGATAGTACAAACTTACAAAGTTCACAGCATATTGGAAATATGTCGACATATTCAAGAATATTTGGGATAGAACAAATCGCACCAAGATACTAACAACTTCCTCACACCTCTCGAAATAGAAATATGGTGGTGAATATGATATGTAAACCAGTACAACAGCAGAACTATGTCTCAAGTGAATAGAGTGAAAGCAAGACAACAGAAGGATGAAGACATTGATGATAGTCCCACTTGATTGCACTCTGCCATTAGGCAAGAGAAGAACTAAGAATACAAGGGACAGACCAAAAATAGGATGGACATAAATCTGGAGCATAATTGAAGATAGAAGAGAGTGCCCTTCTACTCAAACAATGAAAACCAAGTGATAAGCTGCATGATATCACAAAATTTCATGAGCACCGTTTTCCTAAATCAATGAAAAGCAAGTGAATAGCCACATGATCCATTAAAAATACACATGTGGAGCAACCTCCCTCTAATAATGGAAAAAGCAGTTCCAAGAACAATGGTGTGTCTAAACGGGACCAAAAGAAGTTCCCTCCTCTCAAGCGTATAACTTGTGCATGATCAAATCTCAAACCTCCAAATAGGGTGCTCTTCTCTAGGAACTAAATATATATTTGCTAGACACACAAGACATGTTTGCTTGACAAATGAGACATCCCGGATTAGAAAACTTCCAAGGGGAAAAGCAACCCTAAAATACGAGTCACATTGGAGTAGATATGATATAATAAATTAATATATTTAAATTTATAAATATATAAATTTTAATATTTCTATTTATCCTGCAACATATAAATTATAATATAAGTAACAAAACTTAAATTTCAGTTATAATTTATAAAAGACAAGTTTGTAATAATTTTAGACATCTAGGGTTTTCAGGCTATTTTTGCAAGTTGCTTATTTTCAATTTGGGAAAAAACCCATTTTCTGAAGGCCCTAGCCCTTACCCAACTTAAAAGGCTAGTGTTTGGGACCTATTTTGCAAGCATTATGAAAGCCATAAGCCCTACAGTGGCTAGATCTCATTGCAAACAAGGGTTTCTTCAAAATGTTGACATTTTATCTCTAATTTCTATTTTTGCAGAATTTTGGGCTCAAAATGTTTGATTTGCAGGTGGCAACTTCAATGGGAAAGGTGATCTTCAAGGCTTTTGGCCTAGGGTTTGCTCTATAAACTCTAGTTTTCTCACTGTTTTAATACTACTGTAATTTTTATTTTATAACAGTGATATAAGTGGCTCTAAAACACATCTAAGTTGGTCAAAATAATTCAAAATTTGCAAAATTTAATTTTCTCAAAATTTGGCCACTTGAGCATTGGTTATGTAGCCTAGATATGATTTTTTGTTTGCTGGAATTTTACTGCATAACTGAATATATCAAACTGAACTTTTCTGAATAATTCACCTAAAAGGTTCAAAATTTCAAATTTTCAGGTTTTTTGCAATTTTCGATCTTTGGGCGTTTTTTGGCATTTGTTCAAGCATTAATAGCTCACTAGTTTTTTTATTTACTCACTATTGGAACAAGTTTTTCAAATCTGAAATTTTCTAAATCAGTCTTTAAAACCCCTAAAATTTGATTTTTTCAATTTTGGTAATTTTTTCCTATTTTTTGGCATATTGGGGACTTGTTGTAGAATCATAAACTTGTTGATCTGCTGATTTGTTTACTGTTGTAATAAGTTACTTCAAATCTGACATATGACTGAATACAGCATCTTAAAGTGAGCTAAAATTCATTTTTTTCACTTTGGCATTTGTTGGGCACTTTAGTAATCAAATCTAGTTATTATAGGCTTGTTGACTGTTGAGTTATGTGATTTTTTTACTGTTATCATAAGTCAAGTGTGTGTTGGAATTTTCTGAAGCATTACTGCTGATTTGGATATTTGAAATCTAGCACTTGCCTGTCTTGTTTTAAGAATTTCTGAATTTTCGCACTAACGCAACTCACACATCTAAGCTTTGAATCTCTAATCTCATTTATGGTCTGAGTTGTTTGAGCATTAAGATCTAATTGGTATCATTGTGTTTGACATTTAAACAAAGCATTGGATAATTGCTTGAAGTTAAAGAGATTTTGATATCTTGATTAAGTACTTGACATCTTAAGTTTCATTGGTTTTCATTCTAAGTGAGCATCTCAAAATTGGTCATTGGCATATCTCAAGTAATCTCAAGTAATCATTGTTGAATTCGATATTTCTTATAAGCATCTTGCGGAATATAGTTGAACATTGGAACTTGTATCCTTAAGCACTTGTCTTGACTTAAGATTGTCTTTCTAACTGTTGTTAAGTACTATTGTCAAAAAGAGTAATCATAACTTAAGTATTTATACACTTGAACAATCTTAACTCAAGTAATCTCAGTCATCATCATTGCACGAACATTCTAGGATCTAGCTTACATTAAAACTTACCTCCTAGCATAAGCTAGGTTGATAGAATTATAGGGCCACCCTTCTCACCTAGCTTGAGGGGCTTACTAACTCTTCGGTGTTTAACACGGTGACCTTGCAATCATCGAAGCCACAATCTTTGCAATGTCGGAGGCACCAGGTGATTGGAGCCTAATAGAAGGTATCGTTAATCAGGCCCTAGCCTGCTTCCTACTGGCCTCCTTCCCACAACCTACCTTGGAGCCTAGTTCCAAAACAGTTAAGGGAAGGTTACATCTAGACTAGGCATATAATTAAAATCAACCAAGAATCCTTGCATCTCACCTAGGTCCTAGGATTTGCACATAATATAGGTTAGTCAATCATTTAAGCAGTAATTGTCCATCTCGTTACTTGGCATTAATTTACATCACTGCAAGAATTGTGACTCCATAAGCCACTAGTTTCATACTTAAAATCTAATCTAATCATTAATCTTGCTAAATTTAACCAAGTAGCTAGGCCATTCATATGTGTCTCCCAAACAAGTTGGTTCTCGGGGCGGGGATCACAGTGATAGCCCCCACCCTGCACGGTTGTCACAGTGCTTGTACAATCCGAGCGACAAGAAGTATCATGTAGAGGAATTCGATTATCAAACCAAGCGCATCATCACAAAGTGTCATTTCATTCAGTATCATGCAGAGGCCAAGAATATTCATTTGAAACATTATTCCACAAATGAACAAATTACAAACATCTTCACCAAAGAGCTTGAAAGAGAAATTTCAAACTGATACTTGAACTCACAAACACCACTTCGGCTTCAAGGTGGGGGGAGGGAGGCAGTACACATAATCCTTTGGGACTTTTTGTCACTATAACAATTGGTAGGTAGACCAAATGAGGAGTCACGAGGAAGAGTAAGCGTCCCACATTTTAGATGAAACAAATAGACATCCTCTAATATATATTATTATTATTATTATCCAATTTTAAAGTCACGGCCAACCCAAACACCAAATTGGTGTATGAGACCCCCTTGTTTGTGGGACAAGGGGCCCACCTCCGCTTAGCAATTTGACTACTAAGTCTACGAAGGCATACATATCCCCACTCTGGTTCTGAACCTGTGACCTCTTAGGAGGAAACACCTGCTCTTAACCATTAGGCCCACTTAAGTTGTATATGCATAGCTCGAGTTTATGAAATAATTATCGATGAAGTTATTCCCTCAACCTAACAAATTTGACCGTAGACAAATGTGAGGATTACACTAGGCCAACCTATACATTTCAAGTTGAGTTGGACCAGCAAAATTAATAATAATTTTCCATGTGCAAATTTGATTTCTCCAAGTAGAAGAGGGATCTCATTAAGGCTTGTTGGGCTTCTCCAATGGGGAAATTACTCCCTCAACTGCCAATTTTCAACATCTTATATATCTCATCTCACTATACCAGTGTTACACGGGGTCTCGTCCAACCACCTAAGGGTATAGTTTCCTCACCCCTTTGCACTTCAGGGGCATGGGGACGTCTAGGGGGTGTTTCCACATGCCCCCAAAAAACAGGAAACCAAGGGGGGCGTGAGAGGGGACGCTTCCTCAAATTTGGGCGTGAGGGGGCATGCGGGGGGCGTGAGGGGCCCAAAAAAACAACTTTTTTTAAATGAAAAAAAATAAAAAATCAAATCAATTTTTTTTAGGTTTATGAAACTTTAGGTTTGGTGTTAGTTTCATTATTTCGTCCACTCCAACACTCTCAGTCATCATCTCTCCAGCAGTGAGCACTCTCAGACGCGTCACTTTATGTTTTAGACTTGAGTTGTAGAATTCAGTTTAAACCTAAGAAACCGCATTTGTTGGGTGGGGCCCACGAATCCCGAATCCGTCGTATCAGATACAATACGTACGGATTCGTACCCAAATCACAAGATTCAATCGTATCCATAAAGGATACGTTGAATCCCGATCGTATCCTGTACGGATACGATCAAATCCCATGCAACCAGATTCGACCAGCGAAAAGGTGCGATTTTGACTTATAAAAGTCTGATTTCTCTCTTTGTTTCTCATAGCTATTAGTTTGTGAAGTGAGCAAGGAGCAAGGGTTAGCAAGGAGAAAGGGAATTTTTTCAAAGAGATTTGAGCATCTAGTAAGTGCACTGTCCCTATATGTTTTTGCATTTAGCTTGTTTTTAGTGTTTGCATGTGCATATGTTTTATATTTTTGGCCATTTTTGTTTATTTTTTACAGTATTCATGGCTCAATCAAGGGCGACAAGACAGGGGTAAATAAAGGGGAAGAATTTCCCCATTGAAGATGCCCCTAATGTCCCTGTTTCATCAGGGTCTGCAAGTATTCCATCTATTGGAAGTGGGGCTGCAACAACAGCTTCAAATGTGCAGGGAAAACAAACTCATGACCCCAAATACCCATTGTGGAAATATGTGACAAGAGAGGCAGGGCCAGGCAACAAGGCAAATGGAGGAGGCAATTGTTCATGGAAATGCAATTTTTACAACTGCCATTTCACTTGGACATATTTCCATGTGAAAGCTCATTTGTTGGGTTTGCCAGGTTGTGGCATTCAATCTTGTACAGCAATTGAATTGCCACAGAGGAAGGAATTGGAGAAAGAGCAATTTCTTGGTGCGGCAACTGTGGCATCAAAATCAAAACAAAACAAGAATGATGACCCCCTTCCATTCTTAAGGAAAAGCAGCAACAAGTTCCCTTTTGAGAGCTTTAGTAGGGGATAATCAGCAAAGAGAAAGGCAACTACAGTTGGTCCAATGGACAAGACTTTTCAAAAAGAGAAGAGGGAAGAGCTTGATCTCACCATTGCATTTTTTTGTATCAGAACTTCATATCCTTTAATGTTGCACGGTCACCTCTATTTATTAAGATGTGTCGAGCTCTAAGTCATGGGGCTCCATCAGGGTATGTGCCTCCTAGGTCAGAGAAGCTCAGAACCACATTGTTGACATAGGCAAAGAAAGAGGTGGACAAAATGCTTGAGCCTATTAAATCAGCATGGCCAACATCTACGGTTAGCATTGTTTCTGATGGATGGGCAGATCCAGCATGCCACCCACTCATCAACTTCATGGTGTCATCCTTGAATGGATCAGTTTTCTTGAAATCAGTGGATGCACTTGGACAGTACAAAGATGCACAATATATGGGTAAATTATTTATTTAAATTATTGAATATGTAGGTGTCGATTCTTGTGTGCAAATCATTACAGATAATGCATTTGTTTGCAAGGTTGCTCGCATGATTGTGGAAGAAAAATATCCACAAATATTTTGGACACCTTGCATTGTCCATTCATTGAACTTGGCATTGAAATCTATTGTGTCTGATGTGCTTTGGATTGGAGCCATTATTGAAGATGCATGGCATATCCACAACTTTGTACAAAACCATACAAATGCCCTCACTATCTACAAGAAGTACACCAATCTATCATTGTTGAAGATTGCAGATACACGGTTTGCCTCTTCATTCATCATGTTGAAGAGGTTGAGGGAGGTCAAGACCGCTCTTAGGGCCATGGTTATTTCAGAGTTTTGGTCTTTTTGGAGAAAGACAAATCAAGCAACCTCAAATAAAGTTAAGGACACAGTGTTGGATGATCTCTCGTGGGAGAAGGTAGATCTAGTTATTCAAATCATGGAGCCTATCATTTCTTTGCTTCGATTTGCAGATACAGACCAACCCATCTTAGGAGAGGTTTATGAGGGATGGGATTCCATGATTGAGTCTGTGAGGACCATTTTTTACAGAGTCAATGCCCAAAGTATGAGACATCACCAGAGGCCTTCTTCACCAACATACAAGATATTCTTGTCAGTAGATGGGACAAGAATTGCACACCTTTACATTGTTTGGCTCACACCTTGAACCCAAAATACTACAGCCATGAGTACCTGAATGGTGGAACTTCCCGCAGATTCCCTCCTCACATGGATGGCGAAATCTCACAGGGGAGGAAAGACGCATTCAGGAGGATTTTTCAGGAGAGGGCATCCCTTGATGAGGTGGAGGATGCCTTTGCAGAGTTTTCCACTAGCACTGGGTGATTTGCAGGCTATAATGTGATTCGAGACAAGGGTGCTAAGAAGCCCTATTCTTGATTGGCAACTCATATGGCAACAAGCCCTCCTCTACAGCAATTAGCCATGAGGCTCCTCTCTCAGGTGACTTCATCCTTTTGTTGCGAGAGGAATTGGAGCACATATGGGAATTTGTATAGTGTGAAGAAGAGCAAGCTGTTGAGATTTTGTGTATTTGGGGTAGCATCAATTATGCTCTAGCTCCCAAATTTTGTGGAGGGACTAGAGTACACTTAATCTACAAGACCCAGAAATTGATTTGGTAAATTTCATCTGGTTTAGGAGATATTAAATTAATTAATTATTTTAATGTATTTCCTAAGTTAAAACTTAGGGAACTTAAATAATTAAAGTGAATTTAATTAAACATGTGATGAAATTGTCTTAAGTCACACGCATCAAGCTCTCTTTTAATCTTAGCCATCGATTCAAGATCTAATCATGGTCGTTGATTTGTCAACGAGAAAAGTATAAAGGAAAGGCTTGGGGTCATTTGTAAAGACACACAGAGGCAGAGCACTGAAGCTACGTTGAGATTCTAGGGCAGAGTCTGCTAAAAATACTCAGAAGAGTTTCAATTGCAGAGAGGGGAATTTAGGCCAAGGGGATGATCTGATCCCGGGGTCTAGAATACACAAGAGGCAGAGATCAGCGCAAGGACAGCGCAGAAGAGGAGAGCAGCAGCAACAACAAGGATAGCGTGATTTTCAGCAGGAAACCCTCAGGGGTTACGCAGAGACCCTTCAGGGGCAACGTAGTGACTGTGTCACCCAGTCTGGGGTAACGTAGTGCCTTCCGGAGCAGCGTTGAGGGTTGGAGGTGCTTCATAGGCTAACGCAAAGGCTTTCAGGGCAGCGTTGCGATTTCTAGGCCCTAATCTTGGCTGAGTTCTATAAATCTCGTTTGAGGGTGTGGATCAGTCATTATTTTGGCCCTAGATCAGCCAATGAGTTGTAGATCTAATCTATTCTCTATAGGGTTTTCCAGATCTGGAACCCAGATTTGTGTATTCAGAAATATTCTTAATAATAAGGCCCTCTAGCAGCCAGAGACCGGTTTTCCCACATTGGGTTTTTCCGGGGACTATTTGTCCAGAAATAACTGTGTCACTTTGTCTACGTGTGCATGAACTTGTTCTAGATCTGGATTGGTAGAGATTTGTTATGTGTTTTACTTCGATTTTAACTTGAATTTATTCCGTTAATAACTTGTCTAAGTAGGAGGAGCATAACCAGATTAACAATAATAATTTATGCATAAAGTGTAAGATTCAAAAATTTCTACACAAGCTTGAACAGTCCAGGGCAGAGACAATGGTGTATGTGCACACCAACCTTCGTCTCATCTACAGGCAGAGGGAGGATTGGTTGAAGGGAAAGACAAAGATGTGGGATGTCTTTCCTGATGATATGGGTTTGGACAGCAGTGTTGAGTTGGCATTGGCCAACTTGGATCTCAATGTGCCAGTGCTAGAGCCTGTCACATTTGATGATGCCGATACAGTAGAGACGTCATCCTCCACACCAGCAGATGCAGAGATGACAAAGGAGGAGGATGCAGTAGAGGAGAGCAGTGGTGAGCATGATGATCAGGATGAGGAAAAAGATGTTGATTATGATGATGAGGATTGATGACTCACTGACTCTAACTCATTGAGGCTCCAGGCTTGTAGACTGTAGTTGTTTTGTATTTTCTATTTCTATTTTCCATTGGCAGTGTACTTATGTAACACATTTTGATTCTGATGACTTAATGAGAAAACTACAGTATCTTACTATCTTGTCTTTGTGAGTAAATTTGTAAATTGTAATTGTATGATTGACAATTTGACAATTGTATGATGTATTAATGTATCAATGTATCATGTATGAGTATCTAAAATCTTAAATCTATGTTTGAATCAATGAATTTGTATGAATTTGTGTAAAAAATATCTAATTTTTAATATATATATATATATATATATATATATAAGGTATCCCGGACGTGTCTTGTTCCGGGGGTCACCGTATCCCAAATCCGATTCTCGAATCCCTGTATCCATCGAATCCCGAATCCCCATATCAGGTGACTTAGGTTTAAACTTTAATTTGAATCTTGATATAATACGATATCTTAAACTTTATTTTCATTGTACATTGTTAGTAGTTACATTAATGATTATACAGTTACAAACTTACAAACTTACATGTATGATTGTATGATGTATGTTTTAACTTTTAACTTTTAAATTTGTTTATAATTTTATGATTCATCAATTTATAATTTTATCATTTATGATTTATCTTTCATGATGTAAGTGTATGATGACTGTATATACATTCCTTGCAAAAATACAGTTACATTATAAATATTAACTTTTCAATGATATATCATATATTTTTATATTTTATAACTTTTATGACCCCGACGACCCCCCACGTTTCCTGAAAATTGGTAGGGAGCTTTTGCATAGGACGCTCCCGCGCTCCCTCGCTCCCACCTCCAGGGTACTTGGTGGAACATTGCAATATACCTTTACCACCTTAAGCTGGTAATGCTGGTTTCAGCTCCTAACCCCTAACCTTAATAAGAAATACTACATTGGTCACAATTCACTAACATATACCCTGATGATATTACACTCACATAAGTCTGTGTGATATGCTAACATATTTGCCTCTAGTGTACAATACCATAAAATGGATTTCTTTACAATTGCAAATATGTTTTTGTTCTCTCTATAGAACATAATTTTAGGATAGAGATAAGGAGTCACACATTAATAAACTGGAACAGAAAATTGGTGGCCATATGTGTATATGTGTGTGTGTAGGGGCTGTGATTAGAGGATAATAGAGACACAAGTATTGAATTACCCAATCAACACCTAATTGACAATTTATATAAAAACAAATTTTAGGCTTGCCACAAAACCATATTGACCTTTAGGAAAACCCATACATCCTTGTGCACTAGACACGCCAACATACAAATCATACAACTTTGTGGAAGTTACAATGGATCTTCTAAGCTAATATCATCTCATCTTGCTTTATATGTCCTAGCCATTCCCTTTGTTCTCCACAAAATCACACAACACTACAGTCTACCCTTATTGCATGATACAAAATGTGTTTACTTGTCAGATTGAGTGACCCTTGTCATTAGGATACAATGTTGAGTTTTTGGTTGTCCCATGAACTGTTCCTCTATCCGTGGTTTTTTCTCAATGAAATCTTGATTGGAGGTTCTAATCCTACATTAATCTCTAAAGTTTCTCGTGTGACTTTTCACTCATACACGAGGCTTGCTTTGGTGGTTCTCTTCCTTAATTACTCATAAAAAAAATTACAAGATTAGAATTGTTGATGCTCCATACTTTGCGATTTTGCATGCTAAATGATAGATTTGAATGTGTTGTGCTGTTTCATGGGGAAACTTTGTCATTGTTATAAAATTGATTGTGTAGAGTAGTGATTCGATTTTTGGAATATCTTGTTTGCGACTTGATTTTGTCAACTTGGATAAGTGCACACAGTAGTTCCATTACTTATATTTCCTTTAGCCCCAAACTTGCTCCTATATAGAATTGTTTGTTGTGATTGAGTTTCCATTCCCTTGATTGCAATAAACTCAATCTTGTGTTGACAATCAAATACCCCTCCTCCACTACAACTTCATCATCAACAGAAGCACAAGTTGGCCTCAAATGAGAGGAGCGACACTTCATCTACTTCCACCATCTCCTAAATATTTACATGTATATTTCTAGTATACTGCCTAGAACTTAGGAGATATGATTTTAAAACATCCTGTACTTTATGCATCCTAATGGTTGGAGACAATGAAAAATTACTTCATTGGTCCACGGTTATTTACTTAAGAAATGTTTTCACTTTTACTCTTTTTGTTACTACTTCCATTTAAGCATTAGGTTTAGTTTAAAATGGCAATGCCTTAGACACTCACTGATCTTCAGTAATTTCCAGCCCTAATAACCATTTATTGGTTACTTGAATATTAAAAATAGTTCTTCTTTACAAGAGTTGAGCATTAAAAGCAGTCTAAATTCTAAGAACATTTTATCTGAATTTTATAAAAGCATCTGTAGTCACCTGCTACCATCTGACTGAAACTTCTATATAATCAAATATTTACATGAAAGAACAGAATACAGAAGCAACAAATATTTATGAAACAAATACAAGAGAATAAAATGGTAATGACCATAAGTCTTCAGAACCTCACCTCATCTTTTGTTAATGATGACAATATTGGAATTAGAACTCCTGCATCCTGAAAAGAAGAAAAAAAAAAATTAAGTGGATTTGAACTGGAATATTAATTATATAAATGATTTTCTGAAAACATCAAATTAAGGAGAGAGATAGAGAAAAACAACATCAATCACACTATGACCTTCAACTTGGTCTCATATAATCTTTTCACAGTTGTAATTAACTCAGGAGGCGCACAGGTACCATCAGTTAGAATCTGTAACACCTGCTATAGATCAACTAGGTAAGCATCTTGAGCAGGATGAATATGATCCCAGCTGTAAATGAAAAAGCATCTCTGAAACAATATAATACTAACCTGCTTCAAATAAAACAGAATAAAACACAAGGTAACCAAGCAAACCTGCATAAGAAGATTCTCACTCCCTTCAGGAGGATTAGATATAATACACAGTAACTCTGGTGATGACCGTATTGTTCGTATCAAGATAGGGATTTGGCGTTGAACTGCCTGCACCAAAGTTAAATTCAGCATATATAGGTCGTATATCTATAAGGCTGACAATTTCTATAATATATTTTTCTAATCAAAATAAATCTATAACACAATAAAAGATCAAAATTGAAAATAACGACATGAATAGTCTAACAAAGAGTATTTTGGATAAACCTTTATAAAACCTAACCTGCTTTGCAGCCTTCGGTGCTTTTTTATATGCACTGAAAATTTGCTGAAGAAGGGCATGTTTCTTCAAACAAAAAATGAAAGACATATTAGAGTTTAAAACTTTCAAAACCATAACGGAAAACCCATTTCAAAAAGTCAGGCCCAACACAAAAACAGTTGTCTAAAAATATGAAATGATGCCTGACAGGTCTTACTGCAGAAAGAGAAGTGCATTCAAAACCTTGGTGCAGAGAGCAAAGTACAGTTGCACGCAGCGTAGTGCTTCTGCAAAAGAAACGTTCAATGCACTTTGAGCAGAACCCAGTCTGTCCTTTCCAGAAGCATTTACTACAGTCATCCCACTAGCTTGCCTTATTTTGGGAACTCCATTTGTTAGATTATGTAGACTACCATCCTGCAAACAGGCATTTTCTTCATTAGTAGTATCCAGTTGTAAATTCTAAATTTGTGGCTGATATTGTGAAAACAAAACCCACTGCATACCATGTCAAGTGTAAATTTACGAGTATCAGCATAGCTCTAAGGAATTGTGTGAGTGTGTGACGATACATAAATATATCCAGCGATAATTTACACTGATATTCCATAGAAAATCAATGTACCCAAAAATAGTGTCATACATTAACAGCATACACACGGTTACTAAGCTACATAAGACAGTTACGTCCTCCAACAGACTAAAATCCCATCCAATATTCACACCATACTCGATGAAAATAAACTAAAAGTATACACCCTTAATTACTTCACAAATATCAAACATGCCAGCTCAAACATCCATGTTCAAAAATCAAAAATTATCTAAAGAAGGATTTTGAACCTCAAGAAATTTAGTAGTGACAATTGTTGCTAGACTGCCAATTAAAGCCACTACCTAGTCTCCAGAGTCCACAGAGAGAACAGAAGTATCATTCTAGATGTTATCCCTGTGCACATCACCAAGTTCATCTCAAGTGTACCACAAAGTGACGTGTGGATGTCTTACTGCCAAAATAGGAATCCTTTACAATAGACCAACATTGTACTAGAATTTTAAACAGGATAACAATAACAATGTTGATCAAAGCAATTATTTAATAGGAACCCAAGAAAAAATTGAGGAAAAACATCAGATCTATAAATAGGATTTCTATAAAGTTTGATATCCGGTTAGCTTTTGGGACTACACCAAAAGTATTTTGACCTTGCGTGCTATCTCCCCACCCTTTTGTGATATTTCATGGACATATCGATGGCTCAAGTTTGAATGGATGCTAGACCTTGACCTTGATTAAAGTGCTAACATAGCAACCTTACCTAGGAGGATGTTACCCTAATTGGCATGATGACTAACCCATTGGGAGCACACAATGGAGGGAGTCTATTGCTCAACTAAGAGAGATACCTACCTAGCAGTAGAACAAGGAAATTGGTTGAGCACACTAAGCCCTAGGAGCTTGGGGGAGTTTATTACTCAACTAAGAGAGATATCTGCCTAAAAGTACAACTAGGAAATTGGTTGAGCACACTCAGCCCTAGAAGCTTGGGATCATGTACGCTTTTAAATACAAGCACTTGACTTGAGGATGCTAGGATTAAGGAAGCATATGTTGAGCAGTAGTGGATCTTAGCAACCACATTGGCGCACATGAAAGTGAAATTGGGAATATGAGAGGACATGTGCCACACAATTAGAGGAGTTGCATCAAGGCACTTGAGTGGCATGCCACCATGGAAGAGTGAGAGTACAGCTATTAGTTTGTGGGACAACATACCACCTTCAAGGATTGATATTGAGCTCAAGGAGGATCACGTTTGTAGAGTGTAGGTTGGATAAACCCTAGTTTGACATGTGTACATTGTACATCCTTGTATTGTAGAGCATTCCTTATGAGGTTGCCTTGTTGATTACTTATAAGGACTTATGTCCTTGTTTTATGTTAGCCTTCCTCACCTACTTTATATATAATGCGAGGAGAAAGCTCTTATAATAATCATTATACACTGTACTTTAATCTTTCTATTGTCTCAGAGAAGTCTTGTAGGGAGAAAGATGCTAGGGTTCATGTTAATTTCTGAACATGTTCTATGCCATTTCAGATTAGGGCACAACACTGAAGAAGATAGAACATACTAATAGATCGATAGAAGACAAGCCAAAACAGAGATGAGAAATGGTGGCGTTACGGCGATCAGCAGGATGCTTCAACCAGCAAGTTCCACAGTCATTCACCTGCTGTCACATAGTTAACCCGTGTAACAACCTTAAACAAAGTGATTGGCCCATATATATCACAAATTAACGCTATCCAAGAGATATGAGGAATTTTCCCACACCAATGTGTGCCAAATGAATTGCCCTCCAATATAGGAATATTTTAGGGTGCGTGACACGTCCTTTAAGACATTTAAGTCTACATTTTATTCTAGGCCGACCTAGCACATAAGTGGAATAAATTCAAAGTACATGTTCTGCTCATCCGATCGAGATGATCTTTAGATCAATCTTACACCTCTCCGAAAGAGGAATCCAATAAAAATATTGGGATCGTCATCTGAGCAGCACAACTCGAAGTTTGGACCTAGTTGTCCACCCTTAACACCCTCCCACCAAGAATCACACCACTAGTGCAATCCAAACATCGTGCGTCATCCTCACTGCCTTCTGTTTCTCATTTAGCCTCTTTTATTTTAACAAAAGTGGGTTATTCACAAGATATCATTCTGCATACAGATTCACTCTGCAGGTCAAACCTCTATCTGACTCACAAAGAGTCTCCAACCAACCCGGGTTGGTTCATCCGACCCGAGCCGCTGAGGTATGGGAGATTCACAAGACTTGAGGCCGCATCAAGTGTTGGACCATGCCATCCTTAGATAGAGAGTACGGCACTTCTCGATGCGTCATCTGCCCTTGCTACTAGCTCTACTGTTCTTCCTATCCATTGGCCAAATGAGAGGTACTTCCCATGAGCCCTGAACTCAATGGGTAGGATGCATACGGGGCATAGATAATGAGAGGTAAACCAACTCAATAATCATAACGGTGGGGTCCAAGCACACCAACAAGGTTCGGCAAGCCTAGCGTTGTGGTTGCTCATAGCTCCGAGAAACTGTCCCCAAAGCCCCCTAGAGCTCATCATCCAACAGGTCCCTCCGAATAGGATCGTTCCACGATACCAAGATTCTCACGGAAGGTTATGAACATGACCTTCCCCAAGGGCATTGTCAAAATATCTGCGACCTGCTCATCAGTTCCTATATGATCGAGCCTTACGGCGCCTCGCTGTACCATATCCCAAATAAAGTGGTACCAGCCATCAACATGCTTGGATCAATCGTGGAACCCGGGATTCTATGAAAAATGAATCCCCCTCTGGTTATCACAAAGGATAACGGTGGCAACTAGCACATGCTCGAACAGCTCACAGAAGAGCTTTCGCAACCAAGCGATTTCACAATAGGCCATACATGTTACAATGTATTCGGCCTCAGCGGTGCTCAAGGCTACCGACTTTAGATTCCTGCCCGAAGCAGATCTACATGTGAAGTAGCATCCAGATGTGCTCTTGCGATCCACCACACTGCCAACCCAATCGGCATCAGTATATCCATGGAGTGTCATACTCCTGGCAGTGTATCTCAGCCCATGGTCTATCGTGCCTCAAAGATATCTCAAGAGTTTATTGGCACCAACCCAGTGAATGTTATGATCAACCATGTGTTGACTCAAAGTGTTCACTGCACAACATACGTCCAAACAGGTGTTCACTAAGAACATCAAGGTCCCTATGAGTTGACGATACTCAGTAGGACGGGCCCAGCAACGCTGCTACTCAACTTCTTAAAGTTGAGTTCCATGGACTTACAGTCCATCATACCAGAAACTTCATAATGTATTTTCCTTGAGAAAGGAAAATCTCGCCAGGTCTCTACTAGACCTTCAGGCCTAGACATTCATCCTAGGTCCTTCATCTCGAACTCAGCAGCGAGCTCCCTCTTGCACTGATGAATGAGAGGGTCAGCACCTGTCAGGAAGAGGTCATCCACATACAACACCAGAGTGAGAGGCTTCTCTCTATCAAGATGGGATGGAATTCCATGATTGAGTCTGTGAGGAACATTATTTTATAGAGTGAGTGCCCCAAGTATGAGATGTCACCAGAAGCCTTCTTCACCAGCATACAGGATATTCTTGTCAGCAAATGGGACAAGAATTGCACACCTTTACATTGTTTGGCTCACTCCTTGAACCCAAAATACTACAGCCATGATTGGTTGAATGGTGGAACTTCCCGCAGATTCCCTCCTCACATGGATGGTGAAATTTCCCAAGGGAGGAAAGATGCATTCAAGAGGATTTTTCAAGATAGGGCATCCCTTGATGAGGTGGAGGATGCCTTTGCAGAGTTTTCCACTGGCATTAGGCGCTTTGCACGCTATGATGTGATTAGAGACAGGGAGGCTAAGAAGCCCTATTCTTGGTGGGCAACTCATGGGGCAACAATCCCTCCTCTACAACAGTTAGCCATGAGGCTCCTCTCTCAAGTGACTTCATCCTCTTGTTGCGAGAAGAATTAAAGCACATATGGGAATTTGTATAGTGTGAAGAAGAGCAGGCTTGAGCAGTCCAAGGCAGAGACAATGGTGTGTGTGCACACCAACCTTTGTCTTATTTACAGGTAGAGGGATGAGTGGTTGAAGGGAAAGACAAAGATGTGGGATGTCTTTCCTAATGATATGGGTATGGACAGCAGTGTTGACTTGGCATTGGCCAACTTGAATCTCAATGATGTGAAAAATCCTAGATCTGGATTCCTACTGCAACAAATCCGAATTACTTCTCCTATTATTTTTCATAATTATTTCTTTATAGTGAAATCTCTAAGTAATTATTGATGCAGTCTACACAAATAATGTTGCGGAATAAATCTAAGTGTTGAAACAAAATGAACAAAATACAATGAAAAACATCCACATTTGACAGTTATTTTTGGACTTAAGTCCCTGGAAAAACCCAACTCGGGAAAACCGATGCAACAGATCTGAGGGTTTTGTATTATTAAGCAGCAGAATCTTGAGTACAACTAGGGTGCCTATATCTGGCTCACCCTTCAGAGAAATCTAGACAGCTGATGAAATTGTGATATATAGCTCACTCTGCAGATCCCCAGCTGATCTAAACAGCGCTGGTGAAGCCTATCTCTACCTTTGCATGATTGCCTACGCTGGAACTGCGTAAGCCTACGTGGGCAAGCTGAGGAACTGTGTCACCTCTCTCTGCAACTGACCAAGCTGATCTGAGACTGAGTTTTGCCCTCCTGGCTCAAAAACCCCAGCCTCTAGCTATCTCCGGACTGCCTCTGGAAGGCACTGCGTCACTTCTGCGTGATTCCCGTCAAGGACTGCATCACCCCTTCAGAAAACTACGCTGCCTCTCTCTGCGTCACTGCTGCCTCTCTCTGAAATGTACTTCCGGTCCTCCTGACCAGTTACTGCATCTGCCCCTCTCTGGAAGTGATCACTAAATCAAATCACTTAGCAAACCCTGCCCTAGTGATTCGATTCTGATCAAAAGTTGTCTCCTCACCCAAACTCGAAAATGCCAAATGCTCAATGTGCTCAATTTGTTTTCCATAGGCCCCTCACCCTCCTTATATTCTTTCGTTGACCCTTCAACGGCCAAGATTAAAACATAATCAAGGGCTAAAGATTAACTTGGAGGTGATCCATGACTTTATCTAGAAGATTCACACTTAGTTTAATTAATACCCTTTAATTAATCAGTTTTCCTAAGTTTAGACTCAGGAGAACATTAAAAAACAATTAAATAATTTAATTAAACCATCTCTAAGTGGAATTTTCCAAAACCATTTCTAGGTTTTATGGAATACATGTGTCCTAGCCTATATACAAAGTTACAAGGCTAGAGCACATTTGATGCTACCATAAATCAACAAATGAGCCAATGCTAGAGCCTGACACATTTGATGATGGTGATACTGTAGAGGGGTCATCCTCCACACCAGCAAATGCAGAAATGACATTGGATACAAAAGAGGAGGATACAGAAGAGGAGGATGCAGCAGAGGAGAGCAGTGGTGACCATAATGATGAGGACAGTGATGCTGATTATGATGATGAGGATTGATGACTCATGACTCATGAGCTACCTACTGCCTTGAGGATTGATGACTTGTAGTTGTTTTTTATTTGCTATAGCCTATTTCTATTTGGCATTTTCCATTGGCATTGTACTACCTATGTATAATGTAACACATTTTGATTTTGATGACTTAATGAGAAAACTACAGTATCGTGTCTTTCTCCTATTGGATCATTCAACATTGATGAATATGTCTATTACTTTGTGTGATTGTATGAGGTATCTTTGTAAAACTTACATCTAAATGAAGATCTATGTTTGAATCAATGAATTTGTATGAATGTGTAAGAAATATCTAATTTTTAATATATATATATATATATATATATATATATATATATATATATATATGCCAACAGGGGTTTGGTTCGACGGTGTAGAGTGTGTTGTTAAGACACTCGTGATGAAAGGTCACCGGTTCCAATCCCCCTAAAGGCAAAAAAAAAAATCTAGCCATGATAAGTGTTGGTGTGGCCGAGGCCGGGTGCAATCTCCGACGTGACTTTGATGGCTTAGATGCCCCTCGGTCGCGGTTTCTCGGACCAAAGGTTTGGCGTGATGTCATGTTAGGACCCACATAACCAAGCAAACAATATATATATATATATATATAACGTGTCCAGACCTGTCATGTTTCGAGGGTCACCGTGTCTGTGTCTGACACTCGAATCTGCGTGTCCTTCGTGTCTTGTGTCCCCGTGTTAGGTGACTTAAGATCTCGGTCTTAGGCTAACAAATTTTAAATAACTTAGAGAAGGACTAAAGATATACATCGAAGCAAGAAAGATCTTTGTATTGAGATCAAGGGTAAGTAGACGTTGAGGCTAGAAGGGCAAAAAGAGAGTTTACTAGGAACTAAGCTTTCCTAGGGCTAATGTGGAAGAGTGCAGAAAATAAGATCAACATGAAGAGCCTAGAAGAGCAGTGACAAGGGTCTTGGAGATACATTAATGTCAAAGGTATGTGTCATGGTCTTGGTACTCGTCAATTGATGATCTATGAGAAGAATGATTATCGGGTTTTCCTCTCCAAGAGGGAGAGGGCCTTTTGGCCCTGACTTGAAAGCCTAAATATTTGTGTATCTTGTGCATTTGATAATTGACTTGATGAAGAACATAATAATGTAACGAAGATAAGATCTAAGTGAAAGAAGCATAACGAAATCACAAGTAATTATCACAAAAGAGAAATTTAATGAAAGCCCTAATTTCTCAACATCATGTGCTTCTCCTTTTAGTTGTAGTGTGGTGAATTGAATAGCATTTGATTCCTGCATGAGATTAAGACAAAAATAGGTGTCCAACTTTTGTACCCAAGCCATTGTTGAGCATTTTGACGACCCATCAAAAGAGGGAATGGGCAACTTTCCTACCTTGCGTATCAAATCTCGATTTTGTTGTTCCCTGGGCCTATTCTGATATATCATGTTATTGTATTCCCAAAAAGTTGGGGATGCTCGAGGGTTCTCTTCTAGTGTTGCATACTCCTGAAAATATTCATCAAAGAATCTATTCTGCTCTATTGCTTCTTGGGTCGTTGTCTGTTGTTGGTTTAAAAATTGAGGTGGTAAGGTTCTGAGACTCCTTCCACTGGTTGTCATGTTGTGTGTTTGAGGCGCGACATTGGAGAAACCAGGGTTATGGTTGTTGTTTCTTTCATTACCAACCCTATTACCTGTGTTCAACCCTCTATTACCAAGATTATTTATGGCTTGGACAATAACTTGAGCCATTTGTTGTTGTCCTTCCAATAGAACATTCGTCATTTGTTGTTGTTGTTGGACTGTTACATTTAGTAGGTCACTAGATCTTGTCCCCCTTCCCTGGTTTATCCCCCATAATTGGCTAATGGGTTTTTCACTTTCACCTTACAGTCACATTGCTTGTATCTCCTGGAAGCATTCAAGACTCATGCACTCACAAGTTGGCAAGATGCTTGTGCTCTGATACCACTGTAGTGATCTAGGGTAATTTTTCCCTAGGGTTTCTTAAGGGCACCAGGGTTTCAACAAAATGTGTACAACCATTTAATTCAATACAAATAATATATCCTGCAATAAACAGTGTGGCTTTCTCAACAATGCAATAAACCCAATAGTGCAATGTTATCATTCAACAGACCCACAAAACAATTTAATCCAAGTTCAATAGTTACAGTTCTAGAATAAATTTAATAGTGCATAGTACCCTAACCAGGGATCTGGATTACTTAAGATCAAACCACAAATTGGTAAAACCCTATGCGAGTCCCATCTAGGCAAATTCCTAAATTTCCTCAGGTCTGCACTCATTTTCTGGCTCCATGTTATCTTCAAAATCTCCCCAACTACCCGCTTCAACGTACCTCAACCTTCTCAACAATTTTGGAACTATTGCAATCTCCAGACCTTGTATTCCCTCAGGTACCTTCTCTGCTATATTACATGATTCAGATTCCCCTTCAGAAGTTAAGGTTTATAGAAATGGCATCAATAACACTTCGTATATACCACAGAAGTATCAAAAGGAGTCGTTTATCTTCAAAATATGCTCTGATATGCTCAAAATGTCACAAGATCAAGCACGGAAGATCTCACCGTGCCTCAGGAAATTCGGATTACTTGCCTTAGATAACTTTCGTTGCCTCAAACTGTGTACTACTAGCTACAGGAGACCCTGACTATCTAAGAAAATTCGTGAATCTGCCACAAAGAGGTCGGGTTATCTGCCTTAGCCAATTTTCAGTTGCCTCAAACTTCGATATGCTCATTACACGGGACCTTGGTTGCCTCAAAATGATTTTTCTAAGTTACCAGGATTCGAATACGAATACGGATCCGGATCCGCTAGTTTTTTGAAAATACAGGATCCGAAGACGGCAAGTACCAATAAAAATAAAATATAATAATATTTTTTAATTTTGAAAAACACTTCAGAATTCAAAAATCAAATACTCACTGACACCATTAAACACTCTTAGAGCTGAAACCATTAGACATTATAAATATAAACACTGAAACACTGAATTGAAATGAATCATGATGCATCATCCCTCATACAAAGTAACAAAAATGCTAAAAGCCAAACGATAATCATAATATCATAAATGTCAAATGATAATAGTAAATACATTTACATATCCTCAAATGGATCTACATTATCTTTTGCATATTGCAACTCTACATCTTGAATAGATGATGGGGGTCCTGAAATGTATGAAGTTGCAACACTTTAGAATTCAAAAATCAAATACTTACTGACACCATCAAACACTCTTAGAACTGAAATGGAGTATAAAAACTCTGGTAAACTTGATAAATATATATTATTAATGATGAAAAGATGAGATGATTACAATGAGGGATCGCCTAGGCTTTAAATACAGCCTCAAGGTGTCCCTTGGCGAAGAGGCATGATCTTTGATCATGCCTTTTCAGTTAATAACCTAAGATAACTAAATCTAATTAATAAATAATAAAACATACATAACATTGCCCCCCTCTTAAGATGCTTTGTCCTCAAAGCATACGTAATGATGGGTGTTGCTGGCGAAACGCTTCAGACTCCCAAGATGCTTCTTCAATGGGCAAGTCCTTCCACTTGATTAAATATTCGGTAATAACACGAGAGCGCAACTTCTTATCACGAGTAGATAGGATCCCCTCGGGCTCTAGAACGAGCTTGCCTTCATCATCCAAAATGGGAAGTGTTGTTTGGGGCAACTGATGGTTACCCAATGCCTTTTTTAAGCAGGACATATGGAAAACATTGTGAACACGACTGGTATCGGGAAGGCTCAACCCATAAGCGACTTCACTGATCTTTTTAATAATTTGATACGGACCATAGAATTTTGGAGCTAATTTATTTTTTCCTTTTTGTTTAAGGGACAATTGCTTGTATGGTTGAAGCTTGACAAACACCCAGTCTCCAACTTCAAATGATCTCTCAGTGCGATTACGGTCAGCTTGTTGCTTCATACGATTCTGTGCCACACTCAAATTCTCTTTTAGAATTTGGACGACCTTTTGGTGTTCTTCTAGTTGATTTTTTACTGCTGGCAAATTAGTTTGAATTGAAGCAAAATCTTTCCACTTCGGAGGCTCATATCCATATAGAGCCTGGAACGGAGTCATTTTTGTCGATGTATGGTAAGTAGAATTATACCACCATTCAACAAGATGCAACCATTGGACCCACTTGTTTTGTTTCTCCGTAGCATAACACCGTAGGTAGGCTTCCAAACATTTATTAACAACCTCCGTTTGCCCATCTGTTTGAGGGTGATAAGCTGAGCTCATATTGAGATAGGTTCCAACATGGTTGAACAATTCCTTCCAAAAGTTTCCCTTAAATTTGGCATCCCTGTCACTAACAATAACCTTCGGAAAGCCGTGTAGTTTATAAATATGTTTGCAGAATATCTCTGCAATTTGCTTTGCAGAGTCTGTTTTTTTATTAGCGATGAAGTGAGCATACTTAGTGAGTCTATCTACTACAACGAAGATCTTATCCTTACCATCTGATACAGGTAATCCTTCAATAAAATCCATCGATATTTCTTCCCACTTCTGGGCCGGAATATTTAAGGGGTGAAGTAAGCCAGGTGTCATAATGTTTTCAGTTTTATTTCTTTGACACTTGTCACATTCTGCAACATATTTTTGAATATCGTGACTCATACCCTTCCAGAAAAATGACTGACGAGCATTGTAGTAGGTTTTGAAATATCCTACATGTCCCGATGACATGGAATCATGTGATTCCTTGAGTATTTTTGATATAAACTTGGATTTGGAGTTTAGATAAATTCTCCCTTTGTACCATAAGATATCGTTCTTCCATTCAAATTTTGAATTCCCTGGGAGATTGTTGATTATAGCCAACATGTTCGGATCTTTGGCATACTCACTTCTAATCTCATTAAGCCATTCAGGCACAACTATTGAAACTGCAAGCAATGTTGTTTCCTCATCTTTTCTAGACAGGGCATCCGCTACTACATTGTCCTTTCCTTTCTTGTGTAATATCTCCATGTCAAAAGCGGCAATCTTCTCGATCCATTTTTGTTGTTCTTCAGAGAGTGTTTTTTGCTGAAGAAGATACTGAAGACTGTTATGATCTGTTCGGATGGAAAATTTACTCCCTAACAGATATTGTCTCCATTTGGCCAATGCATGCATAATCGCGAGCATTTCCTTGCTGTATGTGGACTTGAGACGCTCATGTTTATTTAGTTTTCTGCTTTCAAAAGCAATAGGGTGCCCCTCTTGCATTAATACTGCACCAATACCGAATCCAGAGGCATCACATTCAATGATAAATGGTTTAGAAAAGTCAGGAGTTGCCAATACTGGTGCATTAGCCATTACTTCCTTCAAATCTTCAAAACATTTCCCTGCTTCTTCATTCCATTTAAACGAATTTTTCTTTAAAAGATTTGTAAGAGGTGCAGTTCGATGCGCATAATCTTTACTAAATCTTCGATAATATCCCGTTAATCCTAAAAATCCTCTGAGCTTGGATATGTTCACTGGTTTATTCCATTCCCTTATAGCCTTAATCTTAGAAGGATCCACTTTTACTCCTTCATGGGATATTAGGTGTCCTAGATATTCAACTTCTTTTTTTCCAAAGGTGCATTTGGATTTTTTTGCATAAAATTGATGGTCTTCTAGTAACGTGAGAACCTTATCCAAGTGTTGCAAATGCTCCCTCCAAGTTTTACTATAAATCAGAATATCATCAAAAAATACTAGTACAAATTTCCTGAGATATGGACGAAATAACTCGTTCATAGTGGCTTGGAACATAGCTGGTGCATTTGTTGACCCAAAGGGCATTACTTTAAATTCATAATGACCTTCATGTGTTTGAAATGTAGTTTTTGGTATATCTTCCAATCTAATTCGGATCTGGTAATAACCTGACCTTAAATCTAATTTAGAGAAATATTTTGCGCCATGGAGTTCATCCAACATTTCATCGATAAAGGGAATTGGAAACTTATTTTTAATGGTTATCTTATTTAATCCTCTATAGTCAATGCATAGCCGAAATGATCCGTCTTTTTTTCTTACCAATATAACTGGGGCAGCATATGGACTCTTACTTTTTGAAATGACCCCACATTTTAAAACGTCTTGGATTATCTTCTCAATTTCCGTTTTATGGTGATGTGGGTAGCGATAAGGCTTGATGTTAACCGGGTCTGATCCTGCCTTGACTTCTATGGTATGTTCGATTTCCCTATGAGGAGGCATCTTCATTGGTAGATCTTGAAATACCTTCTCATGTTTCTGAACTAGAGCTTGTACCTCCTGTGATTCTTCGTGGTTGACTTTTGTAGATAACATCTCTAAATGATGACATTCGACTATATAGGCTGGCGCTCCCTTTCGGATCATCTTCATCATCTGGGATGATGATACGATTTGATTTTCTGGGGCTTGGAATCCAAATAACTTGTGCTTCCGCCATTCCCACTTAAAGCTTATAAACTGCTTCCGATGGTTGGCCGAATAAGTACCCAAGGTTTGTAACCACTGAATTCCTAAGACCACATCTACTCCTCCGAGTGGTACGACATAGAATGGAGATTCTAAACTAAAGTCTTTAATTTGCAATTTGACTTTATGGCATTTTCCTACCTGTTCAATCTTCTTACCATCGGCCACCATTAACTTCATATTAGGCATGGGAAAGGTAAAGAGGTTGAGTCTTTTGGCCATAGTTGAATCTAGAAAATTGTGCGTGCTGCCAGTGTCTATGAGAACCATTACGTTGTTTTTCTTAATATGTCCCCTTAATTTTAGTGTCTGTGGTTGTGATATACCCGTCATGGCTGATAATGACACTTGCGGAGTGCTGTCATCATCTACTTCTGGGGAGAATTCCAGGGTATCTTCTATCCCTTCTATGTCTGAATCATCATTGTTAGAATCATTAGTTGCTTCACAGTTATACAGATTTTTTTCTTTCCCATTAGCACATCTGTGCTTAGGGTCCCATTTTTCGCCACAACGTTTGCATTTGCCTTCTTTTATTCTTTGTATTTCCAGGTTAGATTTGTCTCCTTCGCGCAGGCGTGGTGGAACATATTTCATGTTATCTTCTTTTGTAGATTGAGGAAACCGTCGTCTCGAATATACTTTTTCTGGTTTTGATAATCTTTCAAACTTCTTTTTAGCAGCTTTTGCTTTTTGCCTTGCTACTTCTACAGACGTAATTTCATGAAGTTCTAGTTCTTCCTGTATGTGGATTTTAAGTCCTGAGATGTAAGACTGGATTAGACGAGATTCCGACAATCCTGGTACTCGTGTTGCCAAGGTCTCCCATTCTCGAGTGTACTCATCCACATCTCCTTTTTGGCGTAATTTGATAAAGTTTGAAAAAAACTTTTCTTCTTTTATGCCTTGAAACCTTTTGAAGAACGCATCCTTGAATTTCCTCCAACTGATAGCGAGCGTCGTCTTTTTCCACCACATATACCAATTATATGCTTCTCCTTCCATTTTCATGGAAGCATGTTTAATTTTTTCATCATCACTAGTAATGTCATAAATCTCAAAATATTCTTCCACTTTATTAAGCCATGCAACGCTATTCTTTTCATTACCATCAAATTTGGGTAGGTCGATCTTGGCTTTGCGCTGATATGCTAATGGTGGAACAAGAAGGGGATATTGATTAGCGAATGCATTCCAGAGCTGCTTGTTTTGAAAATCTGCATTACTATCTTCTTGATGATGTGGGAAATCGGTTTTTTCCTGATGCTCTTCCGAGTTCCCTGAATCTGCGGTACTGTTTTGTTGATTTGGTTCCCTGTTAGGAGATGTTGGGGATTGCGTCTGACCCAACTTATCTATTTTATCATTTAGCTTGTTGAATAGTTCTGTCATATTGTTCATTGTTTCGTTCTGCTTGTTCATTGCTTCTGTGGTCTCGTGATGATTTAGCCACATTTGTCTTTCTATGCGATTTGTTGTATCATAGATTTTTTTTATGTCGTTGGAGTGCCCTGAAACTGTACCTTCCAGATTGACTAATCTTTTTCCGAATTCTTCGGAATTGTTATTGATTTGCTTCTCAAGATCTCCTAATTTCTTCTGGAATTCCGCCATCGACATTGACGAAGACATCGAGCGTGTATGAGGTGGGGAATATCTTTCTGCCAGTTTCTCCTCTTTTTCTTTAAAATTAATTAATTAATTAATTTATTTTTTATTTTTTTTTTTATTTTTTTTTTTTTAATTATATAATTATTATATATATATATATATATATAATTTTTAATTAAAAATTATATATTATATATAATTTAATTATATAATTATTATATATATATATAATTTTTAATTAAAAATTATATATTATATATAATTTAATTATATAATTATTATATGAAAATTATAATATATATATATAAATAAATTATATAATTATAATATATATATATATATATATATATAATTATCAATTGAATTATATTTATATATTTTATATAAAAAAAAAAATCGTATATTTGTTTTTTAAAAACGTGCTCGTTGCTGTCTCCTATGTTTTTATATAACTTATATGAATTGATTATTTAAATGATTGTCGTTTTACCGATACCTGTTCCAGATTAAACGTTGCGCCGTTTCAACGTTGACCACTGTTCCGATTAACGTTGCCCAGTCGATGGTATTACTGCCGTTTATTAGCGAAACCTGATCTCACCGAACCGGCACACCGTTTTATATTTATAACAAATCGCTTTATTTTTTATTTTTAATATATCGATGCTGTTTGAAACAATGATACCCGTCCGATTTTTTTTAAATGTTGTATTTTTTTAAACGCTGTAATACCCGTCTGGTTTTTTTTTCGCTGTATTTTTTTTTAAACGATGTATCGAATATTCAGCTGTATCGTATCTTTGTTTTAAAACACCGTAGCGTATATTTAACGCTGGCTTGTATATTAACGGTGTATCGATTTATTCAAACGCTGTATTGATTTATTCAAACGTTGTATGGTATGTTCTAAACATTGTATCGTATTTTTTCTAAACGTAAGTTTATTTTATCCCAACGTGAATCGATACAAAAAAATGGCAGCGGAGAAGTTCTTGGCAAATAGAACACGCAGAGATTCAATAAAAACGGTGTAATAAATTGTGCAGAGAATATCCTTCCAGATGAATGAATTGTGCAATAAATTGTGCAGAGAATATCCCTCCAGATCTGGAATTTCCTTCGAAAAAAAAATTTTAACTTGATGATCACACAGATCCAAAGAGCGATGGCTCTGATACCAATGGAGTATAAAAACTCTGGTAAACTTGATAAATATATATTATTAATGATGAAAAGATGAGATGATTACAATGAGGGATCGCCTAGGCTTTAAATACAGCCTCAAGGTGTCCCTTGGCGAAGAGGCATGATCTTTGATCATGCCTTTTCAGTTAATAACCTAAGATAACTAAATCTAATTAATAAATAATAAAATATACATAACATGAAACCATTAGACATTATAAATATAAAGACTGAAACACTGAAATGAAATGAATCATGATGCATCATCCCTCATACAAAGTAACAAAAAGGCTAAAAGCCAAAGGATAATCATAATATCATAAATGTCAAATGATAATAGTAAATACATTTACATATCCTCAAATGGATCTACACTATTTTTTGCATATTGCAACTCTACATCATGAATAGATAATGGGGGTCCTGGAATGTATGAAGTTGCATCAGTAGGGACTGGTGGTGTAACAATTTCCTCAAGTAGGTTGAGGTGAGTCATGGCATTCAGTGTCAAGTTCAAGTCAGAAATCTCAAGCTTCACATCCCACATCCTGCTCGAACCCTTTTTATACTTTGGTTCAACATGTGATAAAAGACGGAGGTTGGAATGACAATACACAAGATCCTCAGCCTTTGCCGCTCCTAGCCTATTTCGCTTCACTAAATGGATGAAGCCATATGTATTCCAATTCCTCTCAGCTGATGAGGAACTAGCAACCTATGATAACAACCTGGTGGCTAAAGTGGAGAGATGAATGTTATCCCCACCATAGAAGCCCCACCACGTAATAGGATCAAGATGTCCTCGATCATCCATAGCTACTGGATCTGAAAAGCTACTAGTAGATTGTACAAAACCTCCAAATTCTTGGCGTACTTCCATTGCAACTCCCATATCTCTATATATTTTCCTTCAATCTGTCTTGTGTCCTTGCACCACTTCAAAATCCTTGCCTGGTGCTGTTCTACCAGGTAAAGACAAAATTTTGGAATGGTAATATTTAGGATGCAATGCATAGGCCAAAAGGTGTAATGGTGTGGTCATTTTGTTCCACCTTTCTGTAACTATGTCCTTCACTAAATAATAAAATGTTTCATAAGGGTCATTTTCACTTGCCCTGATAATTTCCCTTACCCTCTCCAACATACTATCAATGTTTTCATAAACCTCCCCCAAGCAAGGTGTATCTGTGTCAAATTCCTTGATCAATGTCAAGATTGGTTCAGTAAACCGCAAAAGGTATTGGACCTTGTCCCACCATGCATCATCAAGAATGATGGTCTTGATTTTTTGCCCTATATCAAAAGTGTAAGTCCTCCATGATTCCCAAAGAGGGTCAATGACCATTGCTTGTAATGCTTGTCTCACCTCTACAAACCTCTTTATCACAAGAGTGTGGGAGGCAAAACGAGTTTAAGCAACCTACAAGTTTCAAAAAGTCAAATTTCAAATGAGAAATCATATATGAATTAAATTTTTAATTAAAATTAATTATTTAAAATACAAATAATATTTATTAAAAAAAAGTACTTTCAGTGGCTCCAACTTTGCAAAACCTCGATATATGGCTTGGGACATTGAATGGTTCGTTATGAACATTTGGATTTCCTTTGCTACTACATAAATTTCATTAATCCATTCAATCTCACCAATCTTGGCAAGCACAAGGTTCAATGAATGTACTGCACATGGAGTCCAAAAGATGTGATCATATTGACCCTGCACAATCAAGCCTGCAGCTTTACAAACCTTTTCGTTGTCCGTAATGACTTGGACAACATTATGCGGCCCCACAGTTTCTATTGCATCAATAAGAATTGTGGATATGAAAGATGCATCTTTCTCTATTCCACTGCAATCAACAGCCTTCAAAAACATTGCCCCTTTGGGGCATACTGCAACAACATTAATTAATGGACGGTTTCTTTGGTCTCTCCATCCATCAGAAATGATGGACACCCCTGTTTCTGCCCATGTATCCCGGATTGCTTGTAGTTGTCTATCCACAGATTGTCTCTCTGATGCCAACAAAGTAGTGCGGACCTTTTCATATCCAAGGCTTTTGTACCCTTTTGGTGCTTCATTAACAGCATTAATCATTTGTTGCCAATAACGGGAACGCACCAAATTGAATGCAAGCCCATTTGCATAGATGCAACGAGCTACATGTTCATCGGCTATGTCTCTACCTTGATTATTGAAAGTTGATTCAAGAGGGCCTAGAGTGGGCTTTTTATTAGTTGTGGCAGCAGGCCTAGATGGAAATGGAGGCCTAGTTATAGAGCTTTGCACAGGGTGTTTTCCATTAGCAAGCTTCCTATCAGCAACTTCTTGCAAAGATGAATAGAATTTCATTTTTCCAAGACTCAAACCTTTGCTAGGTTTTCCATTTGCATCTTTTGGCCCGGTGCATACTTGAACCCCTGTGTTAGTTTGACCTGTGAGATGGGCCTTCACTCTAGTATATGAGCCATTTTTTATATCTTGGCATTCATTGCACTTCCATTTATATGACCCGCCTCCAGGATTTTTTCCATTAATCTCCACATACTGCCATAGAGGAGATTTTGGGTCTATTTTGATGATTTCCCTTCACTTTGCTCATGATGTGATGGTTCCATAATGAGAATGGTCGATAAGTTACCTTACTGCATATAAGATTCAAATTATAATATATTAGCTTGGAATATTTCAAAGCAATCTCGACCAGTCAATCAAGTTTAAATTTTAATTTCAATCACTTAAACTACCACAAAAGAATTAAAAACTAAATAAAAAAATTATGGGTTATCTCATTATGGGTAATGTAAAGAGCGAGTCATAGCTTTTGGGGTTAGAAGATTTATTTATTTTTGTTGAATGGGCCGTAGGATACCAAAAAAAACAAATTAAAATTAAAAATTAAATAAAATATTTAAAAAATCCTCCTCCAAATATCTTACCATGTATCACTTACAAAGTTACAAGATACACTACCATCTAAATATTAAAAATTTAAATCTTAATGTATCACTTACAAATGTGATACAAATCTTAATATATCATTTATCTATTACAAATTAATGATTATTATATTATATACATTTACGATTTTAATATTTACAAATAGATATTAATAAACATTTAATAAATTAATTTAAATTATAATAGACATTTAATAAAATTATTGAATGATAAAATTTAAAAAACAATATGATTTGTAAAATACCTAGGCTTGAGGTTTCAACTTTCGGGACATGCACAGCGTGACAGCACCCTCCGGTTGAGGTTTCAACTTTCAGCCCTCGGGATAGGCACAGCGACAACACCCTCGTGTTGAGGTTTCAACTTTCGGCCCTCGGGACAGGCATAGCGTGACAGCACCCTCGGGTTGAGGTTTCAACTTATCGAGTTTCTAGACAAGCACAGCATGATAGCACCCTCGAGCCTCAGTTGAGTCGCTTTTGTCTCCTCCTCGACAGACAATGGCCACAGCGCCTCGAGCTCCAACTCCTCGACAGACAATGGTCACAACTGCGAAAAATAAAACGCCTGCCTGCTGCGTGATGAAATCCTCTACATGTGTGCCTGAAATTTGAATGTTGCATGCCACCGTGCGTGATGGAATCCTTCGATGAACTCGATGATGAACTGTTCACTGTTCATTGTTCACTATTCCACTTCTCCTCAGCAATGCGACAAACCATTCCGCTTCTCAATAATGCGACAAAATGTTCCACCTTCTCCTCCGCCGCAATGAGACAAATTGTTCTACCTTTACGCTTTGACTTTCACAAAGAAACCTAAAAACTAAATCGCGGGCGGAAAAGAAAACTTTGTCCGGTTTCGGCATGTGCTTTTTGGGCGAATATTCCTGGATCCGTTTCCCTGCAGCGTGTTCCGTTTTTGGCATACGCCATAAGCAAGCTGTCGTATCTGAACCGTATTTCCAGCGCATCTAGATTCGTTTCGGATCAGATCCGGGGATCCAAGGAATCTTTGCCCTCCCTCGCCGGATCCGGTAACTTAGTGATTTTGCTTCCTGCTTCTGGTTCGCTCTACTGGCCTCAGGGAACCTGTGGCCTGCATCAGAAGCTCTTTTCATCTATCACAGAGAGAGCCTATAACGATTAAGCCAAGGAAACTTCGATCTGTCCAGGTGTTATCCGTAGAGAAAACTCATCCAACTGCAAGGTGACTAGATGTTGCCTTCCCACAGATATTTCTAGAAATACTTTGATACTCCTTCATATTGTTAAGTCCTTGTTGCCAGAACAGATAGAAAAAGGACAAAATAGGTTGAAAGACAGCATTGCTTCCTTAGATATATGCTTTCCATTGCCAAAGCAAGAAAAAGTGTCTAGGTAGGGTGAGATCACCTCCACCAAAACTAGTCCAAGAGAGAAAATGGGGTCTTAAACCCTCAAAGCCTCAGGCTCAACAAAACAGAAACAAATGTTCCAATCCAAGTGATGCCTCATGTGATTTTAATCCTCTTATATTTATGGATTTCCTTGAGGGGGGATTTCTCTTTAATTAATTGAGTGAGGTTCACACCAAGCCCCAGCTTTGGGCTTTTTTTGCCCCAGCTTCCCCAAAACTTACCCAAACATTGGGTATTTTCAATTTTGCGGTTTTCCCCTTTATCGGGGACTATAGCCTGCGGAGTCCGATAGGCTACTTCATCCCTTGGGCCAATTAATCGCTTGGGGACATTACAAATAGAGATTGGTTTGTGTGACATTGATTACTCATGAGAGTAGCTCCAAGTCAAATAGTAGCATTCACATGGATGGTTTTGATGTCTTCATAAAACAAATGGATGCAAAGCTCTAATTCATGCCTTTTCATTTGATGTCGATTTGTTGCACTACTTTTCAGTGTTCACTATCCAGTTTTCTTATGAATCACAATAGGTGTTGACTCTGTAGAATTTATATATTGAATACAGTGTTTGACACTTACTATTTACTATTTTTGTATTTTCTCAGTATTATTTAAAATCTGAATCACTGTAGTAAACTTTTTATAACATATTTGATGTTCATGTCGCAATGATCACTATATTATGATTTATGTTGTCTATATTCAAATTACCTTTTATGATTTTAGAGATGGTGGTCCCTATGGGGCAAGGACCCCAATATCCCTCTTGACCCTCTAAAAATTTGGGAGGTGTCTCCACACATCCCCTGGACACATTTCCCCACTACCATGGCCCAGAAACTTCCTGGTACATTGGCTATAACCCATAGCTACATCTTGATTAGTTGAGAGACAAAATGAACTGCCATATCACTGGCATCATGAATAAGCAATCCATCACATACCTCTCAAAATTTATAAAAAATATATTGAGAGAGCACATCAAATAAAACGGGCTTCGTTAAGTGGTTAGCTGATACCTCTTTTGCAGATACTCTTGATTCATCAATATCCATGCCATCTCCAATCTGAAGACCATCCACCACTGATAGCAATCTCTTTGTAGCAAACTCCTCTATATTTTGTGAAAGATAGCTTAATGGATACAACTTGTTAGCTACCTGTATACCAATTTGCTTCAATAAATCTGATGTTTTGCTAGCCAGAAATCAAGGGAAACATGCTCAGAAGGACTTGTAATTACTTGAAAACATACAGTGCCGCATGACCATATCAAATAGTCCGCTGAAAATTTATTTTATTTTATTTACTAATTTCTGTTGAAAGCAAAGAATTTTGTATTTCAATTGTCTTGGAAGGCAAGAAAGAATATAATACCAGACGAATTGCCTTGGCCCGTACTTCATCAATGCTATGTACTGCACTCTGCGATATACACAACGCAACAGTAATTAAGCAAGAAATATCTATAGGCCAAATTCAATATTTAGCCCTATACTAAAATTTGTTTGAGTTGAAAGTTGAAACCACACTGCAATATTCAATAGATGTCAGCTTAACAGTAATCCAAGGTAATATGTTAATTAACTTAGCAAACAAAAGTATAATATACTATCTCTAGCTCTACCTCTACCTCTACATTTAATCTAAGTATGAAAATAAAAAAATTTAAAAAATAATTAAAGAACTGAGGGATGTCACTAGAGGCAAATAGAGATGGAATTAGATTTTCACAACAGTTGAGAGACATAAGCATACGGATCAGTATTTTTAATGTTCCTCTGATAATATAGGAAAACTACCCCACCCATTATCTGGCAAAAAAATTTGGGTACTATAACATATCTCATGTTCAGTAAAGTTTCTAGAATACGGTTATGGAAAAAAAAACAATTTAAAGCAGCACGCAAAATACAAAACTGATTAACATCAAATTATCTGCCTATAATATGATGCTGAACAACCACATATGCTGGAGAAAATCAATACCAGCATTTTTACCTTAAAAGTCCATATGAAATATGACAACCTTAAAAGCAAGAGATAGGAAAATTTATTTGGGTACGGTTCTTTCCATCACTTCATCCATGTGATATGATAGCATATCTGTTGGAAATAATACCAAGGAGAGGTGTTACTAGGCATTTATCCCTTTTAGCCTAGTAGACACAATAATTATTTTTGTCTTGGTGACATATATGAGTTATATTAATGTCATGGGTGGAAAAGGTACTTCGAAATGTTGTACCATGTACTATTTCTAATATTACAGTCACTTGTACTTTATAAGTGACTTTACTTGTAAAATACATAGTGTACTTTTCTAATATTAATGTGAGTTGAAAAATCACTTTATAAGAAAAATAGAAAAAGGTACACAACTCGGAAAAAGGTACTAGGAGACTTTTAAGTGATGGGGCCAATGTATGAGGCGGGTCACCACACATCTTGAAATTTGGGCATTAAATCTCAACCATTGGATCCTAGGTTTAGAGATTCAATCTTTTCCAAGGAGAAAAAAGAGAAGGGACGCACATTCTTCACTTCACACGTGAGAGAGCATGAGGAGAAGAGGAAAGGAGAAATTGCAGCAAGAGAAGGAAGGCACGAATTCCAAGGGGGAGAGCTGAGATAGGGCACAATTTTTGAAAAGGAGGACAAACAGCAGCACAGAAATCAATGGCACCTGGGCACAAATTTCGAGGCTTGTTTCAGCACTGTCCCTGACCGAAATTCAAGGCAGATATTTCAGGTTTGCTTCTACAGGCAGCGCAAACTTCAAGGAGTCTCCTGACATGAAAATCGAGGTACAGCAGTCACCTTCAGCGCAGAAATCGAGGCATCTTTTGGCACAGATTTCAAGGCAGAATTATGGGCACAAATTTTGAGGAGCTGAGCTGTGAGAAAGTGCACAAAATTCTGGGCAAGAGATTTTGTGAGAATCTGAAAAAAAATCAATCGGCACAAATTTCCGGATTTGCATTTAATGCTTCAGCTGCAAGGGAGATAAGTACTGTGTTTATTTTATGATAGACTAAATTTCTCAAGTAATAAAATCCTCCTTTGAAAGACCAGTTTTCCCCAAGAGGCTGTAGAGATTTTTCAGGGTCACCTTGACCAAAAATAAGTGTCTCACTTGTGTGAATGCTTGCCAAAATTATGTGCTGACTTTCAGCTGATAGGAAAGTGAAAAATAGTAGAAGTACTCTTATTATGTTTGCAATTAATGCATACTGAAATTTATATCAGCGTGACAAAACATGTGGGTTGGGCCTAAGCAAACACATGCAAACTTGTAAATTGGGATATGGGTGCAAATTATAATTTTTCTACATGGTATCAGAGCCAAGTTTGCATCAATGACTTTATGTGTAAAGTACATAGTGTATTTTTCTAATATTAAAGTGAGCTGAAAAGTCACTTTATGAGAAAAATAGAAAAAGGTACACAACTTGAAAAAGGTACTAGGAGACTTTTAAGTGATGGGGAAAATGTATGAGGGGGGTCATTTGGAAGAAATTATTTCAACCACACATCTTGAAATTTGGATATTAAATCTCAACCATTGGATCCTAGGTTCAGGGATTCAATCTTTTCCAAGGAGACAAAAGAGGAAAAGTGAGGCTCATTCTTCACTTCACACTTGAGAGAGCAAATTTCGATATTAAATCTCAACCATTGGATCCTAGATTCAGGGATTCAATCTTTTCCAAGGAGATAAAAGAGGAAAAGTGAGGCTCATTCTTCACTTCACACTTGAGAGAGCATGAGGAGAAGAGGACAGGAAAACTTCAAGGAATATTTGCGGCACGAGAAGGAGGTCACGAATTCCAAGGAGGAGAGCTGAGCTAGGGCACGATTTTTTCAGAGGGAAAACAGGAACACAATTTTCAAGGCAAACGGCAGCACAGAAATCGAGGTCAGCAGCACAATTTTCAAGGCACCTGGGAACAAATTTCAAGGGTTGTTCCAGTGCTGTCCTAGCCCGAAATTCGAGGCAGAAATTTCAGGTTTTCTGCTACAGGAAATGCAAATTTCGAGGAGTCTCCTGGCATGAAAATCGAGGTACAGAAGTCACCTTCAGCACAGAAATCGAGGCAGCTTTTCACACAGATTTCGAGGCAGAATTCTGGGCACAGATTTTGAGGAGCTGAGCCGTGAGAAAGTGCAGAAAATTTTGGGCAAGAGATATTGAGAAAATCTGAAAAAAATCAGTGGGCACAAATTTCCAGATTTGCAATTAATGCTTCAGCTGCTAAGGGAGATAACTATTGGGTTTATTTTATCATCTATGTACTTAGACTAAATTTCTCAAGCAATAAAATCCTCCTTTGAAGATCGGTTTTCCTGTGGGGTTTTTCCGGGGTCACCTTGATCAAAAATAAGTGTCTCACATGTGTGAATGCTTGCCAAAATTACGTGTTAATTTTCAGCTGATAGGAAAGTGAAAAATAGTAGAAGTATTATGTTTGCAATTAATGCATACTGAAATTATATCAGCATGACAAAACATGTGGGTTTGGCCTAAACAAACACATGCAAACTTGTAAACTGGGTTAACGATGCAGATCGTAATTTTTCTATAATATCAAACTCTGGTCCATGACTCCTTCAAACTATTCAAGTAGTCATTTAAGGACCCATCTTTTTTCTACAAAAGAGATCCCCTCAAGTCGTGCACAGTAGGGCCTTTGAAGCCCTTACCAACAACAATGGATTCAAAACATATTGGTAATAAGTTGATTGGGAAGCACTAAAAGGGATATTTGTTTCATACCACCATCTAGCCTATGCATTCAAAAGCAAATTCCTTGTGTTGCTTTTTCCAATGGTTATCGAAGGTGGGAAAAGAGACATTGTTAGAGTTGGAGGATAGGAAAACCTTGTATCTTCTTCCTCTTTTGAAGAATTCAGTCTGTGACACTAGGCTTGTTTTCATGAATAATAGAGAACACACCAAAATGGGTCCTTAACAGCAACAGCAGGGCTAGAGACAACCTTCGACACTAGGGTTGGCTTGGGATCCATTCTCCTCCTCCCTATTCAATCCTGCCTGGCCTCGTATTAAATTTTCCAAGAATATTTTGCATTTCCACTCTGATGGGCCCGATGTTATGCAATTCACATGGTGCAACTTGGCATCTTTAACCAACCAAGAGTTCTTTCAACCGATGAATACCCCCTTTTTAATGTGCTTCTTACAATATTTGCAATAAATCTCTCTTTCAACAACATCAGAATGAAGCCATGTTGGGTTTGGTCCTAGGGAATGCAAAACAAATCACCAACACAGACTCTATCTTAACCTTTTGGCAGCAAAACAGAGATATTCAATATTTCCAATTTTATAAATCAAATCAATAAGAGGGGCAGATTTGACAAACCTTTATATGGGCACAAGAATATGACCAAAAACGTCTAAAAGACTCTAGATGGGAAGTAGCAATTGGTTTTGGATGCCAAATCCACCGGAAACACCCACACAAAATGCCAAACACACTTGAAGATCGCTTTGAATCATAACACTTCAATGCACTTTCACAAACTGCTAATGGTCACAAATGCTCAATGAGAAAGGTGTGAGGCCAATGTGGGGGTTCCTCATATAATCTCGTCTTAGGGTTTGGGCTGGTTGAGCAAGGATGTTTACAGTATTTTGCTTTGTTTGTTGGTTTAATATTCTGTGTTTGCAACACCTAAGCCCAAGTCTATTCATAGCAAAGCTATTATAACCAATGTTACATTTATCATTATCGGTAATTTATCACCACCGAGGGTCCAAAATTTAAATTATCAGCAATATGGAGGAAAATATTGGAAATTATCAGAAACTTAAAAAATACAAAAATAATCATTTTTCAATTTTTTAACTTCTAAAACAGCATCAATATCAAAAAACACGCATTGCTACATCAATATGAAAATAAAATAAATATATAAGATGTATAAGATGTCAATTGATGCATCAGATATCAATATGGAAGCATGATATTTGTCTTGACTCATAAGATCTAATAGAAAGATACAAAATCATATCAAAACAAAAATAAATGTATCTCATGAGATGAATCATGGGAATGAAAAAAAACAGATTTCCCCTTATTTGTTTGAGGGAAAATTATCACAGCATCCTCATCAATAGAGTCGTCGCCTTGGTAAAGGTGCAATGAGGGAAGAACCCTCATATATTTGGACAAACTTGTATACATGTGTATATATAATGCACCAACAATGCCAAAAAGGGGAGTGGAATGCAACACACCTACTCAACCCCTAGATTGTAAATAACACGTACATGCAAAACTTAGGCTGGTGAGCCAAAACATGTCAATTAGGCAGGTGATCCGAGGATTTCTTTTGAGGGTCACTATCTATGTTACATTGTTACCAGATCCATCAGCCTTGGGGGCTGGATTCGCAGATCCCCGGTTCGGATCCAGATCCAAATTCGCTTGGATCAGCCTAGGAACCGGTTTAAAAATATTTCCCCCACCATAACATGCATCCCGATACTCAAAGTTGTGGTTCGTATGATTTGGGGTTTTTTACAATATGAAAAAAAAGAGTCTTTTACTATGTTCGTATTTGCTGAATTCCAGTCCATTTGCTCACAGGAGAAATTCCTCCCCAATTAATACTTGGCTTCTAAATGGATCCAGTGGGTTGCTTTTACCCACCATCGCGAGGCACCCTTGCTGGGTCCTGCCGGCACCATTAGAACATATCAGCATTGGACAAAAAGAGTGTTAAAACTCTGGTTCAGCGCTACAACCCATCTTTGTTGATTTCGTATTCACTGTATTTAACACATTCACAAGGAAGACATTCAAGGCTATGGCTGCATCCTGCACATATTATTTGGTACTGGGATCAAACCAAAAAATACTAGTTACAGAAATATACAAATGCTTCTTAGAATGGTTTGGCGACATGTGAGGGTCTAGCCATTAGGTGCAACGGAACAGCCTGTTGTGTTTTGGTTAAGCAGTATTGTTGGGGCCCTTGTTTTTGTTTAGTTTTGAAATCTTGGCTAAGACATTTTGAATTTTGACCCTTTTTGAGTTGCGGTATGAATACACATGGCAACCGCGACTGCGCCGCAACTACCAGGAGTCGCGGAGCTATCAAGGTGGCACGGACGCACGCGATAGCTGGAGATAGAACAGGGACAAGTGCAGATGAGGGAAACACACAGCAGAAGACAGAAAGTAGAACACGTAGATAACAGGGGAGAAGCCGGGAGAAGCTGAAGTAAAGCCACAGAGGAACTGATAGTCGCACGAGCAGGTGAATAAATAACAGTCACCCGGCTGAAACAAAGGGGAATGCTGAAGAGGTTGCGAGGCTCGAGACAGGGAAAGACGCACAGAGCAGCTGCAGAGGAATCATGCATGTCCTTCCTATGGCTCTTTATCTTCTCTATTCTACCTTTCTGTTCCGAAATCCATCTGTATCGGATTTGTAAGCTATCAGTGAGAATGCCATGTAATCATGTGTTCTGCCAAGAGATTAATATAATGGAAGGTTGTTGTCTCAATAAGATGTCTACGTGCTTGTAATGTGTTTATGCTGATTCAAAATTTTATTTGCAAATGTCTGAATGCTTATTAAGTGATCTTGCGTATATAACTCTGTATATGTATTGGATGCACTGTCCTTCATTAGTTGCGGGTTTGTTCCTTGCCATTGATCTCATCCCCTTCTGCATGTGGTTGCGGCACGCCTCGGGTGAGACGCACTGCTCCCCAGAGCAGGGTGAAAATGCCGGCGTGTTCCTAGACTACACCGGACCCCTTTGTTGGCCCCGACTCTTGAACCTGGGTCTTGTCCGCGAGACCTGACTTCTCGCCAACAAGTATAATTAAACTAAATCCTGACATTGATGTTTTCTTTCCATTGCACCAGTCCAGTGTTCGAGTTCGAGAATAAGTTAGAAATACTATTCGTATCGAAAATCAAGGCCGACCATCCATTGGAACGTGGGAGCATTTGACAGAAAAAAAAAAAAAGAAATTAATGTCCTCAACATTATTCATGTACATGTGGCAACTCAACTTTTACGCAAAGAAGGGTAATTTAATCACAATATAATTTATAACAGATTAAAACGATAATATAGATATCCTCTAAAAAAATATTTATAAGATTATATATATATATATATATATATATATATATATATATTAATTAAAATTTATAAATTTATATTTTAAAGTTACTTTTTATATTTATATTTATACTGTTCAAAATTTATAATTTAGAATTATTACAAACTTGTCTTTTAGAAATTATAATTTAAAATTAAGTTTTGTATCCATATCCAGATTTGCATCCGGATCCGTATCCATATCCGAATCCTGGTAACTTAGGTCATTATGCCCATGTGTATGTGTCTTTCTGTGTTTTTCGGGGTTGTTGCACCCACGTACATGTGTGTTTTGGGCTTTGGGGGTTGGTATGCGCAGGTATGCAAGTTTCTACTTATATATGTCTTGAGGCTAGAAGGTCTGGAATTGTAAATATGACAACACATGCATGTAATAAATACATTATGGTTGTACACCGAAAGACGAAATGAGTATGGGAAACTAAGACTCATGGATGAATAAAAGGGGCACATATGATTGAATAATCACATAAATTAAATGAACATGTTTATAACCAAAGTCTAGGAAGTGACTTTAGGGTGTGCCAAGATTCAGGGTAAAGATATGCATATAAAAAGAAAGTTGTTGGCACTATGAGGGAGTTCGCCAATTAGTCAATGTGTTATTCTGTGAGAATGGACACCGAGGATGGTAGCAAGAACACTCCTAGAGCCCCAGTGCTAAGAAAATCCCTATTTGGTCGAGTTGCACGCCCTGGAGTTGGTGCCAAGGGACTACCGGTGCAAAGAAGGGTGTGCACCACTTAGGTGCAGGCTAATGGGGAATATGAGCATGAAGGATGGAGATTGTCGGGTTTGGTACCTTGGTTCTGTGAGTGTCTAGAGGGTACCTAGAGACCCATGAAAGCAATGGAACTCCTACAGTCGTAGGACTCTAGACATCCCTGGCTGACTATGATGAGGGCTAATAGGGGATGTGAGCCTATTGGTTGGAGGCTGCTAGGTTTGGTACCTTGGACGGTGGATGGTACTAGACATGTATACCAGGATTAGCACGAGTTGTTTCCCATGGAGTCAATGCCCCAGCTCAAGGGTGACTCATTGTTGAGAGAAATGAACGATGTGTTTTATGGTTGGGAGGAACGTTGAAGGTATACAACCAATTGGGCAAAAACAGATAGATAAGTATCTTATCTCCTATATTAATTTTTCGCTGCAATGTTTCATAGCTTTTAGTAAATTGTATTCTTAATCGTGATTAAGAAGAAAATTCATGTTAGAATATGTGTGTGCATATGTATCGCATTTTAGCATGTCAGCAATGTTATAAGCACTGACCAAAAGATTCCTCGACCAAAAAATACATAAAATATTCAAAATTTGAATATGAATCCAAATTATTATACACAAATATGCAAAATTTCTCATGTATATAGCAAAGATACATATAACCAAAATATCACCAAGTGCAATCCATCTCTAAATCAATATAGAACAATAGAGAGGCTCCAAATTGCCTCCAAAACCAAAAGAAAAGCATACTACAACAAATAGCTACATAACATTAAATTCATTGCCTATATTGGGATCCTCCTCATCAAGATCACCTTCTAAGCATTAAAATAAGATAGAAAAAGATTCACATCTTAATCGATGATTTTGCTTGAGTGAAGTGTACATTTTTACTAGGGTCATGTAGAAGGAGCTCAACAATGAATGCCACCAACATCGAGGTACATAGAGGGCTTGGTGACCTTGATTAAATGTTAGTTCCATACCTTCATACATCACAGTATCCAATTGGAACATTGCAATCTTGCGAATCCTGAAATCCTAAAAACTGTTAAGTCTATTGGATTTTGAGTGGATCTAAATTTCTACTTTCTCCATATGAAATCCAATCAGGTCGGAACCACTCTCAAATAGCCTAAGTCAAATAATGGTAATGTTAAAAATTTCAATAAAAAGACAATAAAATCAACTTTACTTTAAGAATTTAATATTGCCATTACCCACTAGGGTATGTATCTCATGAGATGAATCATGGGAAATGATTACGATAGATTTCCCCTTGTTTGTATTGATGTTGTAGCTTCAAAGGTATTTTATATTGGTTTGGGATCTTAGCATATAGAAGATATTTGATTGCCTCTTTAGGTGTTCCTTGGTGGAGTAAGTGATTTTATGATTTCTTTCTTGAGTTTAATCTAGGAAAAGTACAATAATTCATTAAATTAATTATTGAGGAGTAATAGACCACAGTTCCAAGGGCAAATAATAAAAGTATTTAAATGACTTAGATAAAATCTCAACCGTTGATCTCTAGGTGAGGCTTAGGGTTAAGGACATTGGCTTAATGAAATTGTAAAATAAGCCAAAGGGAGAGGTGAAGACAGCTTATGTTGAGAAAGTGATTTTCTCAAGAGCAAGAGGTTCAATTAGACTAAAGAGAAGTGAGAAGAATTGTAGACAACAAATTTCAGTTGAAAATTTCAAGGAAGTGAAAGCTATGAGAGACAAAGAGAGAGACCAAGTCAACTAAAATGGAGGGTCGAATTACTAGAGGAGGGCCAAAATATCCGAAGGCCAAATTTCTCAACTATGTAAGGGTTATACGAGGGAAAAGAGGGCACGAATTCTTGTTGAGGGAGGTTAAATTTTCTAGCAAGTCAAGTTTCTTCAGTACTGCCAATTTCCTTGAGGTCAATTTTTCCCAATGGGGTAGATTTACAGGTTCCCAGCAATTGTATTTTTCTATGTTTTCCCTATGGATCTAGGCCCAAACTTTCCCGTGAACTTTAATATGAAGGAAGATTGTGTTGGGCACAAATTTTGTTGTTGTAGTGTGATTGATTTCCTAGTTTTTTAATTTCACTGCATTTTATTTTTGAGTAAATATACCAATTTATCAGCAATTTCAGAAATATTTGAGATAAATATGTTATGGGTATTTAATAAATTGTTTAACTAAATTAAATCAGATCTGATATAACAAAAATTAACATTTTTCCTAATGGAAAAAAAAGTATCCTCACAACTCAATCCCCAAACTCACTTTTTAAAAACTAGGTTTAGAAGAAAAAAGAAAATTTGGTAATACGCTGAAATTGACAGAGACAAGGCAATAATTTCAAAAGGGCAAATTATAGCGATAATGACTCTCAATATTTGGTTTTGTTGATATTAACGTAATAATTCCAATATTATTATCATAAATGCAAAATTAATTATAATTTATAACCTATTGATAGAAAACCAATCATCAAACAAGTGCAATGGTGGTTCAATGCCTTTTGGAGTCAAAATGACTAAACTATCCAGTTTAATGCATTTTGAGCTCAAAACAATTGAACCAACCATGATCAGGATTGGATCATTATATCATTTATCAGCTATCTCCATGCGTTCAAAGTGAAAAAATTTCAAGGAATCAACTTGCTGGGTCATTTTAACAGCAGGTTCCAGTTTGGAGAATGGAGTTTGAAACCATGGCAATTTTGGGGGTCAAATCCTTTTTGTCTTAGAACAAGACCTCGAGACATTGATCTACACTCAAAAGACCTTTCCAATGGTGCAAGAATCGCATCAATGAAGGATTGTATAGAAAACTTATGCCTCCCACAATTTGACCCGGTGTGTTGGCCACCATGGTATGACAAGATGTCACATCATTCCTAATCATTCTTGCAAATGGGGCTAGCTACACATGCACTTTCGCTCTAGAAGGTCCAATACCGCAACTATAATTAAAGGTTGAGGGAGTCAAAACGTAACGCTAGTTGACCATTGGGCTATTTTTAAATATCGAGCCACTTGCAGGAGTAGGGGTTCCACTATGTTATTGTATTTTGCAATGTTGTGAACATCGGCATCAGGATAAAATCTGCAAGGGTCTAGAAAACCAAAAAAGCGTAAAAATCAGGAAAATATCGGTGAAAATCGGCAAACATTGGCAAAATTAAGATACCATAAAAATATTGGTAAAAATCGGCAAACATCGGCTAGGCCCAAAAAACATGATTTCGAGATAAAATTGGGATGTTATCAAGATGTTCGCAACACTGGTATTTTGTTTCAAAGTTGAGCAAAGCAACTTCAAATGGGAAGTTAGAGAGCAGAACAGAAGGGGCTAAGATTTTGTAGTGGCCTTACAAGCCATAAGTCTACATTAATTCCACAAAGAGTACCTCTTCATTTGTACTTGCATATTTCCATACCAAATAAAAGAAAGCAAGCCAACCTCACCTTCTAGCTAGCTTTTCTCTAGTAAGAACTTCCCAAAGTAAAACTTGTGTCTATGATGGATGGTGTGTTTGTGTGTGTGTGGAATTCATTTTGTTCTCTATTTCTTGCACTTCAACTATTTCATTCATTTAAGCAAAAAAGCAACTAGTAAAGAATCTGAGATCCAAGGAAAATTAACCTACATAGTATAGATTTAGGTTACTTTATCAAATATGTTGTGATGAACTATTCTTGTGGAATATCTAGGCTAGTTTACAAATCATATTAGCATCAAAGCAATTTCCTTTAGAGTACTTTGTGGCAAGTTAGAGGGATCTCATAATCAATTTAAGAAAAAACTCATAGTGCCTAGTTATGCCCAATGACTTTGTTCACAATAACACTCATGATCAGGTGGAAAAAAGATTTGCGAGGTTGGAAGTGCAGGTTGCGAACATCAATTGCACTATGAACCTCCCAAAGGCTCACACCGTTTAGATAGAGTGGAAGCTATAACTCAGAGGTCAAATTGAAGGAGAAATAAGGAGATCAAGAAGACCCAAAAAAGGAGTCACAGGAAGTGCCCAAAAAGAGAAATCAAGTTCAAGTGTTCTTAACCCTTCACGATCCCCATTCAATATGGAAGCAAAAGTGGACATAAAGCCATACCAAAGTGAGATCGATGCATTCAAATTCAATCATTGGTTGCAGCAATTAGAATTTTATTTCAATGTTCACCTTATAGATGAAGAGCAAAAAAATTCATCTGCTATACCAAAGTTAGAGGACCACGCCTTAACTTGGTGTGAATGCCATACAAAAACACTTAGGATGGAGGGTGATCCACCACTAACTAAGTGGGAGGAATTCAAAACCCTCATTAAGCCCCAATGTTTTGGGTATGTAGAGTACTATTGGATCTGGTGGTACTGTTTCAAGCAAAAGCAAAGGTGGAGTGTACGTACACCATTGAATTCAAAAAGATGGCCCTCAAGCTGGGTACATATCCCAAGAACTCAAATGTACTTCTCAAGTATTTGGGGGTCTATATAGCCATCTACAAAGCAAGTGACACTTTTCAAGCCAAGAAGAATGGATGATGCCTTTGTATGAGCATAGTATCTTGAAAGCATAAGCCACAATAAAGGACAGCCAAGCAATTCCAAGCAAAAAGAGCACCATGAAGCCTCCTGGAATGGAAAGAAATATTAGAAAGGGGCACATGAATAAAAAGATAGTAGCCATTGCACATCAATACAAGGATCACAGCAACCATTGCAATACTAATGGACAAACTGAGGAAAAGTGCTAGAAATTACATTGAGAGCTAAACCCAAAGAATCATAAGGAGGATGCAAACAAAAAGAACCTTCTAACCATAGATTCAAGCTATCAAGTTGAAAGTAGCTCTAATGTCGATGACAATATTATCTGCACATTTATGCAGAAGGAAGTGACCCTAAGTAGCCTTCATCACATGTTAGAGAAAGAGATAACCAAACCCCTTTACATCAAGATCCGAATCAAGAAGACCAAGGTAGACGATTCATTTGACTCCAGTTCACAAGCTAATCTCATAGCAGTAGATCTAGTGCTTGGATTGGAGGTTCATGATCACCCTAGCCCATATCCATTGGGGTGGGTAAATAAGGATGCAGAATTCTACGTAACAAAATAGTGCAAGATTAAAGTTGTTGTAAGAATTGATTTTATGGATGAAGTGGAATTGTACGTAGTACCACTAACATATGTGGAGCGCAAGGAAGTCCCTACATGTGTATGAGGGATGCAACCTCTGCATGAATAACCAGCCACTACTACCTTATTAGGATGAGAAAGAAGGTGAGGAGGAGGAAGTGCATGCTTTAGAGTTGAGCAAAGAGAAGGACAAGCTAGAGCAGGGTGTGATGCAACCAAGCACCTCACCTTGTGAGCCACACATTATAATTGCACAAAAGAAGAAAGGACTCGGTGAAAGTGCAATAATTATAAACCTTGATCTTCTTCCCCGCTTGGTTCTCCACAAGAGCCTTAGGCACTTAGAACCTCTTGAAGGCCTCATCCTTGGTCTTCAAAAAGAAAATCCTTTGTCTTCCTGGGTAGTCATCAATGAAGGTCACATAGTACTCACATTCAATCAATGGTACATGAGACATAGGACCACAAACATCAAAGTGTACCAAGTCTAGGATACCTGCCACCCTGCTGCCACTGCTCAGGAAAGGTGTCTTGGTGTACTTTCGCAAAGCACACCCCCAACAACCAACTCCCTCGACATCCTAAATACTCCATGGTACTAGTGGGCCATCCTCCCATGCCAAATCTCGCACAACTCATTGTTGTTGGTTTGCGCCATCAAGGCTCTAGTAGGCTGAAACATAATCCTGTATAGCCTCCCGCTGTGAACTCCAATCACTCTAGCAGACTCTATGCTAGATCACTTTGGATATATGAGCACCTATCCTCCTCAGAACAAGATTACATAGACCCCTATCCTCAATACTGGAGACTGAAATCAAGTTCTTCTTCAGCCATGAAACTTAAAGAACATTCATCAATTTCAGAGGAGGTAATGACTCCCTCTTAAAGGATACTATCCCCACTACTGCTGCTCTGACCTTGGAGTTATCTCCAAGCTCAACCTCCAAGTCAATATCATCCTCTGTCAGACTCGTGAAGTGCTCTCTCACTCCAGTAATATGGCAGGATGCTCCACTGTCTACAAACCATACACCGAAAGATGTGACATGTGTGGCAAGACTCGCCACTAAGGAAAACTCTATGTCAAATCTAGAGGTGAACTCATCCACCTCTACTGAAGCTGCAACTCCCTTCTTCTTGCCATTTTTGTTGGGACACTGAACAGCATAGTGACCCAACTTCCCACAAGCAAAGCATTTCACTTTGTTCATGTCCTGTCTCTTTCAATGGAACTATAGTTGCACCACAAATTTATGGCTTGAGATTTAATTGACTCGTGTTTGAGATGGAAAGAAAATCAAAACAAGGGACACAATGTTATTGCAAAGCAACATGCACTAAACTGAGTGTCCAGGTTGATGTACACATAATACATCAAAGTTACTCATTAACCAAAAACCATATTAAAGTATACAAACAAATGGATGAAACTAAGTCTTCCATATTGTTGAACTCTCCAGTGCTTTGAATGGTTGTATAATCATGAATAAGACAAAGGGAATTGTGCTAAATTTCAGCACAAATAACAATTTCAAAAAATATTGTAATGTAGGAGTAGTTGACTGGTGTGGTGTAGTAGAAGCCTACTGGTGCATCTGTAACCTATGAGTGCCCACAGAAAACAGAAAAGAGATAAATTTTAAGTTTCTTTTTCTTTTTCTTTTTTCTTCTTTTTTTTCAAAATCTTGGTCTGCAGGTGGGATGGAGGGATAGGTGACCATACCCGAATATTTTTGCAGGGGAAGGACTGGGAATGGCTTAGTAGTCCTTGCATCCTTAATGATGTGCCCAGCCACAAATGTTCCAGCCCATTTCTAGGTCCACAGAATGCAGGAATGCAAGGTACAAGGGGTTTTTCAGGGGGTGCATCCCCTTCCAGCATAGACATTCATATATTTTAAAAAATCAAATATTTTATGTATTTTTAATCAACCAGTTCTTCAACCTGGTTTTCCGATCCAATACCAGTCTGACCCTTGGCCAGTTCTGATTTTGATAAAAAAAGATTCAGAGACCAGACCCATTGCCAACTGAGTCATCCAACCCGCAATCTTTAAATGTAAAAGACCATTTTTACATTGTCAAGTGCACTGACTAGCCTATTATTGTATTTTTAAATTTTTCTTTCATCAAAACTTCCATATAGCTTTAAACATTTAAAAACATATCCCAAGGTGCAAATGTAGTAAACGTTTAAAATAGAGACAACACTATATATATATATATATATATATATATATATATATATATCTTGTTCACATCCCTGTAGTACGTTGACGTCTGTTGCCCACTGAGAATGTCATCTCATGAACCTGTACTTTAGCATACCAAAGCCAAGTCTCGCTGTATTCCTGTGAAATGACCAAATTCTGTGCATCCAATGCTTAAATATTGTTGTCTAAACAATTTGTGATTTACTGTCTAACAGATGTGTTCCTCATTTTGCAATTTGCTTGCTACCAATGACTTTCTTTTCAAAGACTGATGTACGTTTGTTACTTGTGTCCAGTATTGTCCATGATTATAATATGTTAACTATATTACATCAGCATGAAGGCAATATAAAGCAATTATCAAAACCATATCACATTCAACCTTAAATTTCAATGCACAGATTTTCCTTCTACTATATGTAATCAATGTTCCAATAATAAAATAATCATTTTCAACAAAAAATAAGTAAGTTCATACAAGCACCTACCTACCAAAATACTAACAAAACAAAACAATTTAATAAGAAATATTGACAATCATAAGGCAACCTGTAAGGCAATCTCCAAGCAGATATCCCTTGCAGTTGGTCGTAGCAAGATTAGGCTCCATACAGCACTTAAACCTTGAGTAACTCGATCACCACTTAGCACTTCCTTACCATCCCTGTCAAATCTACCAGCATAGCACAAATCCTCCAATATTTTTATAGCTGTGTGTGGAAGAAATGGGACCTCACCAAGCAATCTACTCAAGGATTTATCAGATGCTGGAAGAGAATCACGCAATGTTTGTGCCTTCAAAAAAAGATTGAGTTACATACTGCCCAAGAGAAATGGAACTGGATAGGTATGAAACATCTAGAGAGAAAGTCAAAGAAAGTAAAAAAATATGAGCTGTCCATCACATAACTGTCCTAATACAAGTGCAATGGTGTACTATAAACAACTAAAAAGGAAGCACACACCACAGTAAGGAGAAATCTTTCATAAGTTGTAGTAGCCTCTGAAGATGAACTAATGTCCTTCTGTTGAGATACCATCTCTCCAAAGAGTTGGTAAAGTACATGCAACGTCAACTCATGTCCCTGCAAATTTCCAATAATGTGTCATATGAGTTAGCCATAAACAAAATTAAGTAGTAAAAGCAGGATTTCAATTAGAAATCCTTACTCTAAGCAACTTTAACAACATCCTATGAACATAGCCACTAACCATACTGAAACGATATGACACCAGTACACCTTCCTCTGTTTGGAAAATTTAATTCATTTCATGACAGGCATATCCTAAAATAGAAACTACAAGTCAGATTATATTTCTTATAATTAGAGACAAAAAGATTTTACTTGACTCGACCAACAGAAAGATTTTACTTGACAAAATCAGTAAAACTTATCAATACACATCCACATGTAATATAAATCAAACCCTAATGTGGGTACTAAAGCAAAAGGATATCTGGATATATAATAAACAAAATATGCTGATACTAGCCACAAGAGGTTAACAGGGCTGGTGAAAGCAAGGTATTGTCCAAGACCCTACCAGGGTTCAAATCTCAGAAAAGTGCCAAGCTCACCCTCACAAGGATGGCCAAAAAGCAATAGAAATATCATTGCCATAAGTTGGTTGACGTGGTTTCATGCCCCTCCAGATTAAAACCACAAATCGTGTCCCACCTTTGGCTGACATCAATATGTTTCTGGGATTTTGTATCTTGGACGGTTCATTTGGAAACATTCTCAAATCCTAAAATATTTTATTATCCAAAAGAGTATAAAAAATAACAAAAAATATACACCGGCCATGAAAAAGGAAAGAACAGGATTCAGGAATGAATGCATATGGCAAACTAATATTACAATTCTTGTAAATCCACCAACACACTTTATCATTTTAGCATAATTTGGGAAGTAATTAACACTATCAAGTTCAAACAGTGCAACAAACGTGTCAGAATAAAAAAAATTAATGAAACAAAACAAAACTATAATCATATTAATGTCAATTACTGACCAAAATAATGCCAATGGGATTGTGAAGAATAAAATTTGACAACAACCAGTGAACCCGATAAGATAAAATTGGGTGAACCCAAAATGATAAGCCCTTGATAGTGAAACAAATAATTCATAATAGAAGAAATAAAGCACTCTAACAGCAATGCCACTCCATAGAACTAATTATCAAGGTTGCAAACATCGCAATCGGGATTAAATCGGCGAGGGGAAAAAATCGGAAAAAATCGTAAAAATCCGGAAAAAACGGTAAAAATCGGGAAAAAATCGGGACATACAAAAATATTCAATTTTTTTCAATTTTTTTAATATCTAAAGCACCCACAACATAAAATAAATGCATTGACACATAAATATGAAAAAAAACTAATATATAAGACGTGTAATATCATGTCTAGTGCTACATCACACATAATAGTGAATCATGTCCTGAATACTAAGTCCTGAGTCTCAACTCAACCTCAAAATATCAACAAAAAATATAATAATGTATCTCATATCATGAGTCATAATGTTATATACAAAGGAATGCACCAAATAACCTATACTCTCTACCCCTCTTGCGAGAAAATGTAACAGCTTTCCCTCTAGACGAAGAAGCTGGCGGGGCTGGACTCTGTTGTGCTCCAGATCCTGAAGCACCAGGAGCTAAAGGAGGCAGACCACGTCCTCTACCGGTAGCAAGGGTAGGTGGTGTCACCTCCTCCTCCTGTTGTTGCTCCTCCTCCTCCTCCTCATGAAACTCATCATTGATTCATCGCTACTAGAAATGGGATCATCAACAAAAGATACATAAACATCATCTAGCTCAAAGTCTTTAGACTTGGATTGCTCAACCTTATAACATGATAGAAATTGAAAAAGTTTAACATGCCTAACCAATGATTTTGGTTTGAGTGAAGGGTTCATCTCCTCAACCTTAAAACGCTGTAGAAAAAGTTAACATGCCTAACCAGTTGTTTTCCTTTGAGTGAAGGGTACATTCTTGTTAAGGCCGCGGTAGGGGAGTTCAACAATCAATACCACCAACATCAACAAAGTTCAACAATCAATGCCACCAACATCAAGGTTCTTAAAGGACTTCATACTCTTGATCAAATGCCAATCTCATACCCTTACACATAATAGAATCAAATGGAAACAATGCAAATCCCCAAACCATGAAACCCAGAAAACCATTAAGTCTGCTGAATTTTGAGTGAAATCTAAAATTCTAGTTTCTCCATATGAAATCCAATGAGGTCGAAACCACTCTTAAACATCCTGAGTCATTTCATGGTAATGTTAAAAATTTAAGTAAAAGGATGAATTTTCATTTTCATCCTTTTACTTTAAGAATTTAACATTACCATTAACTGCCAACAGAGTGTGTCAGGAAAATGAAAGGGCTACAAAAATGACCAAAAAAAAAATCGATTTTTGAACTTATAGGGTTGCTGTTTGATGGGCCCACGATTTTTACGCGATTTTTTCCCGATTAGCGATTTTTTCCAAACAATCGTGCAAAACATCGCTGATTTAATTGTTTTGTTGAAAAAATCGCGAATTTTTCAAAACATTGCAATTAAATCGCGATGTTTGCAACCTTGCTAATTATAGATGTCAAGGATGCGCAAAAGGATGTTTAAGAGTGGTTTCGACCTCATTGGATTTCATATGGAGAAACTAGAATTTTAGGTTTCACTCAAAATTCAGCAGACTTAATGGTTTTCAGGGTTTCATGGTTTGGGAATTTGCAATGTTTCCATTTGATGATCCATTTGATTCTATCATGTGTAAGGGTATGATATTGGCATTTGATCAAGAGCATGAAGTCCTTTAAGAACCTTGATGTACCCTTCAATCAAAGGAAAACAACTGGTTAGGCATGCTAATCTTTTTCTACCGCATTTTAAGGTTGAGGAGATGAACCCTTCACTCAAACCAAAATCATTGGTTAGGCATGTTAAACTTTTCAATTTCTATCATGTTATAAGGTTGAGCAATCCAAGTCTGAAGACTTTGAGCTAGATGATGTTTATGTATCTCTTGTTGATGATCCCATTTCTAGTAGCGATGAATCAATGATGAGTGTCATGAGAGACCATGTTGCTCAGTGATTTGCAGTTTTGATGTCTATTTTTGCTACTACTACTACTACTAAAATTGTAGAGGAGTTTTAAGAGTCCTCAAACTTTGAGCCATATTATTTATGTAGCTCATGTTGATGATCCCTTGTCTAGTAGTGGTGATGATTTTGATCATGATGAGGAGTGATCATGTTGTTGATCACTAATATGTAGTCTTGTATTAGGCCAATGGCCTCAGAGCTTGTAGCATTGTTTTTGGACTTTATGGGCCATTTGGAGCCTCATTGCTTATGTATTTTTCGATGATATGTATTGCACTCGGTGCCATTTTGATATATTCACCTTTGCATGGTATATAAATGAGAAAACTTTGCATATTTTGTCTCTATTGGCATGGAATCATGGTTGCACATCTTAAAAATAGTTTTTTTAATTAAAAAATAATTATTTAATGTATTTTTTTTAAAACCGGTTCATTAAGATCTGATCGCTCCTGGTTAGACCGATTCCGATTAGAAACTCGGTTCATTAGGTCCACTAGTCCAATCACCGGTCCGGTTTTAATAACTATGCTCACACAGATCCAAAGGTACAAGAGGGTTACATGAAGGCATTGGACAAGTTGGTACCTGACAGGGAGGAGTGTGCTAGATTGCGCCTTGAATTAGGCAAATAATTCAGTTGCACTGCTAACTTTGGTTCTTTCCATGCAATGGAAGACAGGGACAGATTTGATGCTCTCACATGGTGGGAAGCATATGGCGGCATGGGACTTTTGCCAAAGTTGGCTAAAAAAGTTCTCTCACAGGTTGTGAACACTTCTTCTGCAGAGAGGTGTTGGAGCACCTACAACTTCATACACAATGTGAGAAGAAACAGGTTGAATGAAAACCGAGCTGAAAGCTTGGTTTATGTGCATTACAACTTGAGGTTGTTGAGCCATTACTGTGATCGGGCAAATGAGGATCAATCATACAGAGTCTGGGACAACAACCCAGAGGATGATAATTTGGAGGATGACATGGTACATATGGAAGAATTGGAAGCAAAACTTTTTAGGGATGATGATGAAGCATCAGCAGCACCGCCACACACAGGGCCAGTCCCACCATCTACTGGTAGCAGTGCGGGTGCCAGTGCCAGTGCTAGTGCCAGTTCTCGATATCACACTATTGTTCCTTTGCAGATCCAGCCTCCACCTTCTAGTCATGGTCGTGGTACTCTTGAGAGTACTAGAAGACCACCATTTTCTCGTGGCTCGCACAAATTAGACATTTCTCGTGGGCGTGGCAAGGGGCCAGCGAGTAGATAAAATAGATTTGCTGTTTACTAGTCTTTTCTAATTGTTGTTGATAGTTGAACAGTTGAAACTTGACTCTTTCATATATTTAATGACAATTTAAGTTTGAAGTTTGAATTTGAAAGGTGAAACTTTGAAGTTGGCATTTATAAGTTTACAAGTCATTATGAATTGTGAATATGATGCTTCATGAAAGTTATATGGTGATCAATGAATCAATGATGATAAATGTTATATAATATCAATGATGATAAATGTTATATATTGAATTTTGAAATCAATGAATCAATGATGATAAATGATATATATCAATGATGATAAATGTTATATATTGAAATTTGAAATCAATGAATCAATGACGATAAATGTTATATATCAATGATGATAAATGTATATTGAATTTTGAAATCAATGAATCAATTATGATAAATGTTAGATATTGAAATTTGAAATCAATGATGATAAATGTTATATATCAATGATAATAAATGTTATATATTGAATTTTGAAAGCTTGAAACCTTCAGATTGATGATTTGCGAGGCTCAAGAGTCAATATGTTGTATGCTTCCAACTCGTGGGCGTGGTTGATGAAGATTATAACTTCTAGATGATTGATGTTATATGATTCAATCTATGTTTTTATGTTTTTTATGTCTAATTCATCATTCTACATGTTTTTGTTGACATATATGCATCAAAATATAAAAAATAAAAAATAAAAAATAAAAATATATATATATATATAAATGCTCCGGACCGGAAGCTTCTAAAAATGGCGCTCCCGCTCCCGCTCCGCGTTTTCGCTCTCGCTCCCAAGTAACCTTGGTCAAAACTATTATCAATATCGTGACATTCCATCTCCCCTTCTATTGCTTACTTCCCTTGGATAAGGCTAAACAAAATATGTTCCTTACAAGCCTCCTCTAACAATTTGTTGTATTTCACTTTCAACACCAATATATACAATATGCTTCATTTAAACTGTTCTTATTTCTTGGGTAGGTAAGAAATTATATCCGATCTCATACACATCTATATGATATACCTAATCTTAATTATCATTTCCTAAGGTTGTAATATCCCTTAGGGGAAGTTACCCTTAGATTTATAAGAAGCATATGACAGATTGTACTAGTATCAAAGTAATTCTTCTAATTGAATACACAGCAGTCAAACAAATTGTTGATTTTACAATAACACCAACAGCATATAGCAAGTTACAGATTTCTCAATCTCACTACTAATGCTGTAGCCTGTTACACTAGCAAATCTTGTTGTACAGCATTCATCAATTTACAAACAGTAGCAAACTTTATTACCAGCAATACACATTAATCAGTACTATCAGCAACACTGAATATTTGTCTGATTCAACACATATACAACCAACTTACAAGTCCTTCAATTACCCTACTGCTTTAGGAAACACAATTCCTTTGCTGCTCAGATTACACTCTGCAGATTTGGCTTGAACAAACCCTTGATGTTTCCTTAATAGGCCTCACTGCTTACCACACTTCAGAGAGGGTTTTTACTGTCACAGTTGACCTTCAGAAACGGTTCACCACATCGATTTTCCTCTGACACTGTCACAAAGGTGATCCACTGCCCAAAAATGCCTTGGGATCTCGCTGCCACAGATTAAGGTCTTGTAACAGACCTACACTGCCCAGATAAGCTTTGCTGTCCCAGAATTAGGTCTTTGCTATCAGATAACCCTTGCTGCACAGATTTAATTCACTGCTACAAATATGGCCTTAAAGAAGAGTTGCTGTACTAAAGAGGCCTCCAGAAGTGGCCAGCAACCACAGGATAAAAACATCAAACCTCGCTGCCCAGAACAAGCCTCGGATGCCCAATGCTGCCACAAGAAGAGTGGCTTCATGGACCCTCGCTGCCTAAAACAGGCCTCCAATGTCCAACGCTGTCACAGAAGAGTGGCCTCAGGGACACTCACTGCCCAAAACAAGCCTCAGATATCCATGCTGCTTCAAGTAAGTGGCCTCAGAGGCCCTTGCTGTTCAGATAGGGCATTTGTTGCCACAGAAAACCTCCTTCAAGCTGGCCACAAGCCTCAGATAAGGTAGTTTGCTACCTCACTGCCCTTGGAAGCCTAAAACAGGCCCACACTGCTACAGATTAGCCCTGTTTGCTGCCAAGACAACCACAGAAGCTTGCTGCCGCAGATTTTCTTCCTCAGAAACCCTTGATTGCCATGAACAGATTGGATGATGCCTCGGGAATTATGTTAAACAGAATGAGAAGAAAGGATTGGCTAGGGTGGAATTTTTCACCCCGAAACCAAGCAGAGATAAGGGCTCTTAAAACCCTCCAAGGGCCTCAAGCTCACAAGTCAGAAATATCAACCACGATGAGAAAAATAATTCTCCTCTATCCCTGTTGTAGATTCGCTCTGGGGTCTGTTGATTTCTATGTGCTCTAGCCTCGAGAATTCGCAGGGAGGCTAAGACACATGCATTCCACAATACCCAGAAAGCGTTTTGGGAAATTCCACCAGGAAAGGATTTAATTAAAATATAGGAAATGTCATTAATTAAAGTGTATTAATTAGATCGGGTGTGAATCTTCTAAATAAAGACACGGATCAACTCGCAGTTAATCTTAGCCTTTGATTATGTTTCAATCTTGGTCATTGATATGTCAACGAGTGATTATAAGGAGCTTGATGGGCATTTGGAAGTTATATCAAGTGAGAGATCTAGAGATCGACTTCTCAAGAGAGCAACGCAGCAGTTGCCAGAGGAGAGATCGAGTTGATTTCTTGTAGTGAGGGGCAGGGATAGTGGCGGATGGAAGCTTTCCTGACCCAGTGAATACAGTGTTGAGGAGGCAGAGTGAAATCCAGAGAGGCAATGCAGATCCTGAGACACGATTTGCGAATTTGTTGAGGAGCAGTCTAGATCTAGTGTCAGGAGTCGGGGTGTGAGACCGGAGGGTCTGAGATATGAGCATCCAATCAGCAAATCGATCAGTCAGAGGAGTGACACAATACCCTACAAGTTGTGATGCAAAGTCAGCACAGTGATTGCGCAGAGGCAGCCTGGGGTAGTCATTCATAGGTTGGATCAGTGTCGAATCGCCAATGATAGTGTGAGGTTAATTCTCACTTCATTTCTGCCAGTAATATTTTCTGTATCAGATAGACAGTAAGGCATCCAAAGATTTGTATTCAGAAACTACTGCATAATATTACAAGCCCTCAGTTGTTGCACAAATTTTCCTACATTGGGTTTTTCCAGGGACATCGTCCAATAATAACGATGGAACGAACAAAGTTCGTACCTCAAGTCAAATACTTGGAATATAAAAAATACTCATTGAGGATACAAGTATATATATATATATATATATATATATATATATATATGTGTGTGTGTGTAGGAATAAGAATGATTAATGTGAATGTTACAAATGAGACCTGCTTATATACCTAGGCAGGTGCCTCTTCACGAAAGGTCATGTCCCATTCAGACATGCCTTTTCATTACTAATTACTAATTAACTAATCATCATTACAATTATTGTCATTATTTATATATTATTTTATTCATAACATTGCCTTCCTCCCCAAAAAGCTTTGTCCTCAAAGCTTGTTGATGAAAAGGGCTTGATCTGTTTTTCAGCTACGAATGTCTTCTCGTCTTGGGGCAGTGATCTTTGTCGATACAAGCTGATATGATCCTCTAAGTGACAAACAAAACTGCAGCACTGAGAAGGGATCGGACCATCCTAGATCAATCTTTTGTGGAATCTTGCGGTGACTGGCAACTTGTGATGAATTGTTATCACATGAGCGGATTACAGTGACATTAGTATTTTTCGGAATATTGAGTTGGTTATAGAACCTTCACTTGGAATGTTCGTCGTCTAAACTGCAACATTTAAGTTCGTATTTTCTGCAACTTGCTTGTCTTTTTCTTGAGTTGTGACATTTTTTGGATCAATATTTGTTTTTTTCCCTTCAACATGGACTTCTAAACTCGATGCTTCCTTCTCGATAAACTGTTGCACCTTGTTTTCCAATGACTTCTTGTCCTTCTTAAGCTTCTTGATTTGCGTCAATAATTTTTCACTATGGTCTTTAAGTCGAGAAACTTCTTCATTTTTGTCAATGGTGATCTTGTCAACTTCTCTTTGCATATTTTGTATCGCCTTTTTTACTTTCTTGATGAATCACTTTTGAGATTTCTTGTATGTCTTCAGGCATCACAGAATTTGGCTTCAAGGTAACGTCCTGTAGCATTGTTTTTTTCTTTTTGTAGGAGAATGTCAAAAACTTATTTTTCGTATGTAGGCTAAAGGACCCTAGAGTTTCCATCCAAGGTGAACCCAACACAATGTCACTATCATCAAAAAGTAAGGATTGAACAAAGAATTTCGATATAAGTGTATAATCGCCAATGTTTAAATGTAAGTCAGTTATTTCGTATTGTTTTTTGTCGGAAAAGTCTAATTTTTCGATTATATTTAACTCAAGAATCCCCAATTGGTTTGCAATTTTAGGCGTTATATAATTTTTATCCTCACCAAGTGAGATAGCAATAGTGACGTCTTTTCCCACAATAGACCCTTCAGTTCTAAATAGCACTGAAGCATAATTACGTGAATTTTCAGGGAATCTTCCTTCCTTCAATTCCGAATTAGATGTGATTTTGCTTGTAGAAATAAATTTAGGGTTTTTTATTTATTTATTTTTTTACTTTTTTTATTAAATAACACCCAAAAATTTTCCAATATATAAAAAATTTTGTCTTCATAATTGGAATTTCAACTTTATTTCTCTTTGATTTCTTTGTCAGGCTTCACACTAAAGTCACCTTTTAGTTTAAAAAATAACCTTTCCCATTTTTTTTTAAAATAACCTTTTTCGCCTTCATATATATGGTTTTTTCCTTTTATATATAATAGCTTTATAGTCTCTGTTTTATATATATATATATATATATATATATATATATATATATATATATATATAATGGCCTTAGATCACTACTGAATATTCTTCAAATTGGTTTAGATGATATATTTTATGAATAGCAGAAGACTTAATAGTCGTTCATGTATAGCCAAGAATTTTGGTTGTAACGTTTGGTGTTTAGAATGGCATACGAATCTTAATTAATCATTCGAACAGAGTTATGATGGTTGGATTTGAGATACATTTGCAAGGCGACGGATAGAACAACGAATGTGGATGCATGCGGGCAGAGCGGAAATGATTGTCTATCATTGTGGTATGGAAGATGGACGGATGCAGGCAGGTCGACTGCGGTGGTAGCACGATACGACTATGTCGGGGCTGCAAGCGGGCAGGAGAGATGGTGGTGTGTCGTCGATGGTGGCAACTGGCACTTGTGAGCCAGTCGACTATCAATTGCAGTGGTGGTTGGGGAAAACTGCTTCTAGCGAGGACGGTGGCTCCAATGTCGAACCTTTCCCATTTTTTTTCAAAATACCCTTTTTCGCCTTCATATATATGGTTTTTTTCCTTTTATATATAATCGCTTTTTAGTCTCTGTTATATATATATATATATATATATATATATATATAATGGCCTTAGATCACTACTGAAAATTCTTCAAATTGGTTTAGATGATATATTTTTATGAATAGCGGAGACTTAATAGTTGTTAATGTATAGCCAAGAATTTTGGTCGTAACGTTTGGTGTTTAGAATGGCATACGAATCTTAATTAATCATTCAATTAATCATTCGAACAGAGTTATGACAGTAAGATTTGAGATACATTTGCTGGGCAACGAATAGAACAATGAATGTGGATGCATGCAAGCAGAGCGGAAACGATTGTCTATCGTTGTGGTATGGAAGATGGGTGTATGCAGGCAGGTCAACTGCGGTGGTAGCACGATACGACTATGTCGAGGCTGCAAGCGGGCAGGAGAGATAGTGTTGTGTCGTCGATGGTGGCAACTGGCGCTTGTGAGCCAGTCGACTATCAATTACAATGGTGGCTGGGGAAAACTGCTTCTAGCGAGGACGGTGGCTCAAGGTTACTTGGGAGCGGGAGCGGGGAGCGCCATTTTTAGAAGCTTCCGATCCAGAGCGTTTTCGGGAGCGTTTATATATATATATATATATATATATATATATATATATATATATATTATTTTTTATATTTTGATGCATATATGTCAACAAAAACATGTAGAATGATGAATTAGACATAAAAAAACATAAAAACTAGATTGAATCATATAACATCAATCATCTAGAAGTTATAATCTTCATCAACCACGCCCACAAGTTGGAAGCATACAACATATTGACTCTTGAGTCTCGCGAATCATCAATCTGAAGGTTTCAAGCTTTCAAAATTCAATATATAACATTTATCATCATTCATTTCAAATTTCAAAATCTAACATTTATCATCATTGATTCATTGATTTCAAAATTCAATATACATTTATCATCATTGATATATAACATTTATCGTCATTGATTCATTGATTTCAAATTTCAATATATAACATTTATCATCATTGATATATATCATTTATCATCATTGATTCATTGATTTCAAAATTCAATATTTAACATTTATCATCATTGATATTATATAACATTTATCATCATTGATTCATTGATCACCATATAACTTTCATGAAGCATCATATTCATAATTCATATTGACTTGTAAATTTATAAATTCCAACTTCAAAGTTTCACCTTTCAAATTCAAACTTCAAACTTAAATTGTCATTAAATATATGAAAGAGTCAAGTTTCAACTGTTTAACTGTCAACAACAATTAGAAAAGACTAGTAAACAACAAATCTATTTTATCTACTGGCTGGCCCCTTGCCACACCCACGAGAAATGTCTAATTTGTGCGAGCCACGAGGAAATGGTGGTCTTCTAGTACTCTCAGGAGTACAACGACCATGACTAGAAGGTGGAGGTTGGATCTGCAAAGGAAAAATACTGTGATATCGAGAACTGGCACTAGCACTAGCTCTGGCACCCGCACTGCTACCAGTAGATGGTGGGACTGGCCCTGTGTGTGGCGGCGTTGTTGATGCTTCATCATCATCCCTAAAAAGTTCTGCTTCCAATTCTTCCATATGTACCATGTCGTTCTCCAAATTATCATCCTCTGGGTTGTTGTCCCAGACTCTGTATGATTGATCCTCATTTGCCCGATCACAGTAATGGCTCAACAACCTCAAGTTGTAATGCACATAAACCAAGCTTTCAGCTCGGTTTTCATTCAGCCTGTCTCTTCTCACATTGTGTATGAAGCTATAGGTGCTCCAACACTTCTCTGCAGAAGAAGTGTTCACAACCTGTGAGAGAACTTTTTAGCCAACTTTGGCAAAAGTCCCATGCCGCCATATGCTTCCCACCATGTGATAGCATCAAATATGTCCCCGTCTTCCATTGCATGGAAAGAACCAAAGTTAGTAGTGCAACTGAAGTATTTGGCTAATTCAAGGCGCAATCTAGCACACTCCTCCCTGTCAGGTACCAACTTGTCCAATGCCTTCATGTACCCCTCTTGTACTTCTGGATTTGTGTGAGCATAGTTATTAAAACCGGAACCGATGACCGGACCGGTGACCTAATGAACTGGGTTTCTAACCGAAACCGGTCTAACCGGGAGCGGTCAGATCTCAATGAACCGGTTTTTAAAAAATACATTAAATAATTATTTTTTAATAAAAAAAACTATTTTCAAGATTTGCAACCATGATTCCAAGCCAATAGAGACAAAATATGCAAAGTTTGCTCATTTATATACCATGCAAAGGTGAATATATCAAAATGGCACCGAGTGCAATACATATCATCGAAAAATACATAAGCAATGAGGCTCCAAATGGCCCATAAAGTCCAAAAACAATGCTACAGGCTATGAGGCCATTGGCCTAATACAAGACTACATATTAGTGATCAACAACATGATCACTCCTCATCATGATCAAAATCATCACCACTACTAGACAAGGGATCATCAACATGAGCTACATAAATAATATGGCTCAAAGTTTGAGGACTCCTAAAACTCCTCTACAACTTTAGTAGTAGTAGTAGTAGCAAAAATAGACATCAAAACTACAAATCACTGAGCAACATGGTCTCTCATGAAACTCAAATTCATCGCTACTAGAAATGGGATCATCAACAAGAGATACATAAACATCATCTAGCTCAAAGTCTTCAGACTTGGATTGCTCAACCTTATAACATGATAGAAATTGAAAAATTTTAACATGCCTAACCAATGATTTTGGTTTGAGTGAAGGGTTCATCTCCTCAACCTTAAAATGCGGTAGAAAAAGATTAGCGTGCCTAACCAGTTGTTTTCCTTTGATTGAAGGGTACATCAAGGTTCTTAAAGGACTTCATGATCTTGATCAAATGCCAATATCATACCCTTACACATGATAGAATCAAATCGAAACATTGCAAGTTTCCAAACCATGAAACCCTGAAAACCATTAAGTCTACTGAATTTTGAGTGAAACCTAAAATTCTAGTTTCTCCATATGAAATCCAATGAGGTCGAAACCACTCTTAAACATCCCGAGTCATTTCATGGTAATGTTAAAAATTTAAGTAAAAGGAATGTCACTTTTACTTTAAGAATTTAACATTACCATGAAATGTCAATGCTTCTCTTACCTTCACATTAGCCCTAAAACCCATTTCTGGCCCTAAACAAATCGTTTTTTCATTGAAAAAAATTTCCACCCAGCAGGAAGCATTTTTTGTTCCGGGGAGCGTTCGGGAACGAATGCTCCCTGAGCGCTTCCGGCATTTAAAAAACGCTCCCGAAGCGTTTTTTAAACGCCAGAAGCGCTCGGGGAGCGTTCGCTCCCGAGCGTTTCGGAAAACGCTCCTGAAAAGGCAGGGAGTGTTTTAACAGGTTCCGAAACGCGCTCCCGAAAACGCTCCCCTCAGGAAGCGTCTTCGGGAGCGCGTTTCCGAACGCTCCCGCACAGAGCACGTTTCCGAAACGGGAACGAGGGGGGGGGGACGCTTCCCCGCAACCTGGCAGTGGCTCCAATGTCGAACATCAACGACACAGGAGCGTGATCTGTCAGCTCTGCAGGAAGGCTACAGGCAGTAGGTCGACCATCGTTGACTTTGGCAGCGATAGGAGCTAGCAGGGTAGTGCGGGCGCAATTGTCAAGCATCGGAAAATAGTTGGCGCAAGTAAGTTTGTCTTATTTTTTCTTTTTCTTTTGCTTTTTTTTTCTATTTTCTAATTATTATTTTTTAACCCTTTTTTGTATTTTTTTTAATATATATTTTTTTCCAAAACAAATTTTTTTAAATATTATTTATTTATTTATTTATTTCATTTTATGGCCAATGGCTTGATAATGAAATGGATAATCTCCAGAGACAATACAGCGAAACACTTCGATCACAACGACAACAAGGTTGACGAATTTCAAAGGTCAAAGACCTAGATTAGAGAACGAAGCTCTTGTGCAGCGGTTAAGCGACGAGAGGATCAAACGGCTCTGATACCAAATGGAACGAACAAAGTTCGTACCTCAAGTCAAATACTCCGAAAGACTTGGAATATAAAAAATATCTATTGAGGATACAAGTATATATATAAATGTATGAATAAGAATGATTGATGTGAATGTTACAAATGAGGTCTGCTTATATACCTAGGCAGATGCCTCTTCACGAAAGGTCATGTCCCATTCAGACATGCCTCTTCATTACTAATTACTAATTAACTAATCATCATTAAAATTATCGTCATTATTTATACTTATATTATTTATATAGTATTTTATTCATAACAAATAGTGTCGATTGTGTGTTTATCTCTTTTGCTGCACTATATTTTGTTTCCACGACATTTTTATATTTGTGAAGGTTGTATTAGTTTCATTATTTACCGTAGCAAACAGTAAATAATTTTGTTCAGTAATTTAACAGACTAGAAGAAACCTAACAAGTTGTTGCAGTAGGAATTCCAGTTTTCGAAATTTTCACAAGGTCTTCCCTTCTAATTTTGAATTGAGGGGTTAACATGTTTCTCTCCATTTTGCCCCAAAGTTGGCTTTCCCCCAATTACCAAAAATTATCCAATGTTACCCCAATAACATCAAATAATAGGTTCCCCCCTTTACAAATGATTATAACCTACCTTTGTCATCCCTTGGGCAAATTAATTAGAAGAGGACATTATAAAGGTTGTGTCCATTGGGATAGTCATGCCTATTATGTCATATATATATATGGCAATCTTCATCATTGGATATCACCATCTCAACCGCATGTCATCATCTTTAGTATCTTTCACTTTTGAAATATAATCATTTGTACTTTTTTATTATATACCCTCTTGCATTTTCTTATGAATTCTCGTTGCATTCTATGACTGAATTTTAAAAATAAAAATAGAAGTATTTAATATTCTATCTAATTTTTCCTTCTCAAACTTTTGATTCTTGCTATCAAACCTAATACCAGTATCCAGTGTATCCACCAAAAACATAGCAAATAACATGAACTTAAAATATGAGCAATGGGGCTATGGTTCATATAATAGGACCCTTTTTATTTTGAAATTTCTTGCCATTGATTTTTCAAATAGCACACGAGCGTAATCTGAGCAGCAAAGGAATTGTGTTTCCTAAATGAAAAGTACCATGACCAAGACTCAGACCCTTGACCTATGTATGCTTCCAAGACCTTGTCACTGCTTCTTTGTCGACCTCCAATGCTAATTCTTCTTTTATGCACCAACCTGCATTGCTCTGCACCAACACTAGAGAACTCAGTCTCTAAGTTTTACTTCTTATTTCTTAGTCAAATATTGGAGACAAAATCATCTTCACTTTGCATACACTAGGAACTTTATCTCTTGAACTGTAGGTAAATCACAGATTTACCTTCCTCACTTTCTTACACTTTTCAGACTGCTCTCTTCTTGAGATTATTGTTTCAACTTCATCAACTGTAGGTGTATATTGACCTAACTTCAGATCCGCAATTTTACCTCAAGACAGTCAGCAAACCCTTCTTCAAACAGATCCACACTTATAATACTTAAATGTTGCCCTTTGATTTCACTTTTATTTTAGACCTTGTCACGCTGTCATTACTTCAGAACTATCCGCAATTTACTTCCTTCAAAGTTGTCCATGTAGAGTCTCCCTTTTAAGGTAATCTGCAATCTTTGACCCTAATCCGAATATATATATATATAAAAGAAACTGCATTCGTTGGGTGCGGCCCACAAGTCTCGAATCCGTCATATCGGATACGATATGTACGGATTCATACCCATTTCACAAGATTCGATCGTGTCCATACAGGGACACGTCGAATCCCAATCATGTCCTGTACGGACAAGATCGAATCCCGTATAGCCAGATTCGACCAGCGAAAAAGTGCGAGGTTTGAGTTATAAAAGTTGGATTTCGACCATTCTTTCTCACAGTATTTTGTTTGTGAAGTGAGCAAGGAGCAAGGGTTAGCAAGGAGAAAGGGAATTTTTCAAAGAGATTCTAGCATCTAGGAATGTTAGTGTTTGCATGGCTCTGGACAACAGTGTTGAGTTGGCATTGGCCAACTTGGATCTCAATGCGACAGTGCTAGAGCCTGTCACATTTGATGATGCTGATACAATAGAGGCGTCATCCTCCACACCAGCAGATGCAGAGATGACAGAGGAGGAGGATGCAACAGAGGAGAGCAGTGGTGAGCATGATGATCAAGATGAGGACAGTGATACTGATGTTGATTATGATGATAAGGATTGATGACTCATTGAGGCTTGTAGTTTTGTAGTCTGTAGACTTGTAGACTGTAGTTGTTTTGTACTTTCTATTTCTATTTGCCATTGATGACTTAATGAGAAAACTATAGTATCTTACTATCTTGTCTTTCTGAGTAAATTTGTAAATTGTAATATGTATGATTGACAATTATATAATGTATCAATGTATCAATGTATCATGTATGAGTATCTAAGATCTTAAATCTAATTTGTGTAAAAAATATCTAATTTTTAATATATATATTTTTTAAATATATATATATAACGTATCCGGACGTGTCCTGTTCCGGGGGTCACCGTGTCCCAAATCCGATTCTCGAATCCCCGTGTCCATCGAATCCCGAATCCCTGTGTCAAGTGACTTATATATATATATATATATCAGACCAGACTTTGCTTGAAGTCTGCACTTGTGTCCTTTACTGAAGACCGCAGATGAATCCGCAAATTTTTGTGTGCTAATGAACCGCAGCTCCAGCACTATATATAGTGCACTATCTCCATATTAGGCCGACCTCATATGTTGCCTTGTAGGCCGACTTCACAGATAATAGGTCGACTTGAAGGGGTACATCTTCTAGCGTTGATGCAGGTTGTTTTGAGCGAATCTTTCACTGTTTAATGGCAAGGTCTTGGAGCATATACTATGGACTAGAGACTTCATATACATTACACTTAATTAGGCTTATAACCAGAAAACAAACCCTAATAGACATCAACAAGAAGTCTAATGACCTATAATAAAATCTTGCTCATGAAACCCATGAAGCGAGTATAACAAAAATACATTTTATTGTCTTTGTCTTCTTCTTTACATAAATACATAATTACATAGTCAATATGAAGACTGATCCTAGTTACACTTTTCAACAGAGGCCGAGAGGCGTCTCATGGAGTCAAAGGTCTTGGAGCATATACTATGAACTAGAGACTTCATATACATTACACTTAATTAAGCTTATAACCAGAAAACAAACCCTAATAGACATCAACAAGAAGTCTATTGACCTATAATAAAATCTTGCTCATGAAACCCATGAAGCGAGTATAACAAAAATACATTTTATTATCTTTGTCTTCTTCTTTACATAAATACATAATTACTTAGTCAATATGAAGACCGATCCTAGTTACACTTTTCAACAGAGGCCGAGAGGCGTATCATGGAGTCAAACCCCTGATTGGATAGCGCAGGAGGTAGTGGAGGCGGAGGAGGAGCAGCAAGAGGAGGTGACACCACCTACCCATGTCACTGGTAGAGGACATGGTCTACGCCCTTTGGCTCCTAGTGCTTCAGGTTCTAGAGCACAACAGAGTCCATTGCCAGCCTCGCCAGTTTCTTCATCTAGAGGGAAAGCTGCTACATTTTCTCGCAAGAGCAGAGAAAATCAGTAGTATAGGTTATTCCTTTGTATATGACATTATGACTCATGATATGAGATACATTATTATATTTTTTGTTGACATTTTGAGGCTGAGTTGAGACTCAGGACTTAGTATTCTGGACATGATTCACTGTTATGTGTGAAGTAGCACTAGACATGATATTACACACCTTATATATTAAATTTTTTTTCATATTTATGTGTCAATGCATTTATTTTATGTTGTGGATGCTTTAAATATTAAAAAAATGAATATTTTTGTATGTGCCGATTTTTTCCCGATTTTTACGATTTTTTCCAATTTTTTACACTCGCCAATTTAATCCCGATCGTGATGTTCGCAACACTGGTTTACTTTCCAACAAGAGTGATTTCATTTTCTATCACAGGTGTTTTCCAGCAAGAGAGATTATTTTCCTGCCAAGTGTGTTTTCTTTCCAGCAAGTGTGTTTATCTTTCTAAGAGTGTTGAAGTTAATATTTCAATTCCTTCAAGTATGATATTTCAGTTCCTGCAAGTGTGCAAGTTGGTCATTTCAATTCCTACAAGTGTGCAAGTGTGACATTTCAATTCCCACAAGATTGAGACTTTCAATTCCTGCAAGTGTGAAACTTTCAAATCCTACAAGTGTCGTTTGCTTTACTTGGGGACTTATAAATCCAACACTGTAATATTAAATCAGTACTACAACCTCATTAGCACTTAACCGATTGTATTATAGCATATACAATGCACGACAGTTCGCTAGTTCCATACAGACATTGGATTGACAATAAGTGTACAGTTTCCCATATATCTACTATGTAATTAGGAGGTAATCAAAAAAACCATCAATACCTTTGTCATGATTTTATACACGTGTTTTATCTTGAGGATGTACTACTGTAGGTTTCTTTCTTTCCTCATGTTATTTTCGGCTTTCTCCAGGAGCTACGCTTGCACTCACACATTGTATTCATACTGGTTGTATTCTTCAATCCCACTAACCTACATTTGTGGTCACTCGTTGGACATTAATAAAATTATCTTAACTTAGTAGCTCTTTTCTTTGTCTATTACATTCTCCCAACTACTGCAAGTTGGTGTTTGACCTTCATAAGGTAACTGGTAAATGAGTCTGATCTGGTCATCTCTATGGATCTGAGTTTGTTCTACAATACATCTTCCTATTTTTGTTCTCACTCTCGTAGAGGCTAACCAAGGCATCAAACATCTTCCCTGTCTTCTTCTCGAATATGTGAGGGGTCAAATGATCCTTTATGGCATCCAACATCATTCTCTTGGCCTTCACTTCTTTCTTATTGCGAGCTACCAACAGCTATGATTATTAGGTGGAGGCACAACGTCATTTATAATATCCTAGAGATCATTCTCCTCTAATAAGCGTGTAACTCACTTTCCATGATAGGATATTCATGGCAGTGGGCACCAACTGTCATTAAATCTGAGGCTAGTTGATTCCATCTCTAAAATCTAGTACACAGACTCCCTATGATCTCAATTAAACTAGTGAATTGTTGAATTTAATTAACGAAAAAATTAAAATTCGAGACCATAGCACCAATCCAACAGTCACTGGAAATTAAATAGTGGAAGCATAAAAACAATTTCGTACATACACAGGACATTTGTTCTTCAAATTCAGCTATGTATTCCTCCGATAAACTTACAAGTAAACCTCCATTGTGTACGGAAAACAAGCAGTAGCAAAATAAACAAAAATCACCCTAAAATAGGCGAAACAGCTGTTGTATGGCCTCAATAGTACAGAAAACAAGCAGTAGCAAAATAAACAAAAATCCCCTAAAATAGGCGAAACAGCTGTTGTATGGCCTCAATATGCAAACTGTACTGCTCTATCTTTACAACTGTACAGCCCTGTCTATGCGTCTATACATACTTCCATACTATTATACACATCCATGCAACTATACAAACTTCCATATGGCTGTACTCGCCTGCTCCGTACCACATCTTTCTACTGGCCAGATTTGCCTCTTTCCTAAATCCTTGGTCTCTCTCTCTCCCCACTCCGTCACTCAACCTGCTTAACTGTCCAACTGTATATAAAACCCTTCTCTATTTTTGAGATCAATCCTAGTCTATTCATGCATTACATACAGTTTTTAAACCGTAACAGCTAAATATAAGATTTTCACTTTTTTACTGAAGTGAATTGTAAGATAAAATTACTTTTTGAAATATCTCGAACTACTTCACGTTCATGCTGAAACTATGCGGTAGTTTCTATCCAAGCCATAATTCTCAGCACATGGGACCATGTGACAAATTCCTTCGAGGTTGGACACTTGACTTAAGGGCACCTAGGGTTGAGGAGCATACTTCCTAGAGATTGGCTGTGGACCCCAACACATGTTTGTGGAGAACCATTAAAACATGGTGATGAAAATGGCACACCTGGAGAAGCATCGGGCACATCAGAGAAGCCACATTGGACTAAGAGTTTGTTGGAGAGCACACCATTCTATAGGAGGGGTGTTAATCCCTAGGAGAATCATGCTTGGAGGACTTTCATCACAAGGGCCGGATAAACCTTAGTATGAGACTTGTACATCATTGTATTATAGAGAAATCCATATGTAGTTGCCTTGTTTGTTACATGTATGGGCGTGTCCATGTTTTATGTAAGCCTCCATCACCTATTGTGTATAAAGGGAGGAGAACACTTATGTTATAACACACCATCATTGTACTATATTCTATCTTTGTAAAAGTCATTAAGGTTTGTGAAGAAATGAAGAGGAGAGAGATGTCTCAGATGTCCGTGGAGAGTTTGCTCTTGTGAGATGTTAGGGTTTGTGCTATGCAAGTGTGCATTGTAGTATTGAGTACACTTTGAATGGTTTCCTGGGCTGCCTAGTGAAATCAGGTTTAAGAGAAGGGTAATAATGCTGATGTGAATCCATGGTTCAGATTGAAAGTTTATAGGAAATAAATCTGAGAAACCTCTAGGTTGAGGTGGAATTTCAGAATTTGCATTAATTGCCTAATTCCCAAAAATTTTACAATGAATGTGCAACTGGCTGAACTGAAGCTGTATCTAGATGGTTAATCCTTTTCTCAAAATGACAGATTGTCAACCATCCCAGTGAGTCAAAATGGGTATAACTTATGAAATAGGAGGCCGTGATTTAGAGGTGTATATATATTATATACCCAGAGCATGTTATCAAATGTAATACAGTGCTGTTTACAGAACAAGAACTATAGCTGCAAATCAGTAGGGAGTCTGTAGTCCAATGCTGGTTAATTTCGGCTATTGGCTATAGATCATCAAAACTACTGCTCCAGATTTTGTATTCTCTCGGGTCAAATCAAGAGCTTAATCTTACAATTCAAAAAAAAATACCACAAACAAAAGACAAAAAAAAGTTCAAGGAAAAAAACAAGGCCACTGTTGACACTAGAGAAGTTCCAACAATCATTGAATATTTGAGATGGCCACCAAAGAATAATGAACTACTCAAATACCAAGTGTACCCAATGAACTTGTGATAAATAATTCCTGCATAAAATATAAGGCAATTTGATACTCTCCTCTAATGGTTACTTTTTAATATGATACTCTCTGACATTTGATGTGGAAGAGATGCTGTGATACATAACAACAAACACAGTACCTTTGCAACTGTAGCACAAATGCAAAAGGTATACACCCAAATACTGCAGTCAATTTCACAACTGTACAACTAAGCACAGAAACTATCCTGAGATGAACAGAGCATGACATCAATGTTAAATTAAATATGCTTCACATAACTGCGCTATAGAAGTCAAATGGATCTAGCCAGCATTTTGAATGGAAAGTTATCCTCCCCACCCAGATCAATTATCAGAAGTGACATGTTGAGCTCTTAAGAAGTCTACTGTTGTATCTACCTCGAGCACTGAAGAATCCAGTTTACCCTGGGCACCATCCTTGGAATGAGGGGAAATACCTTACTACCTGGTGAGTTTCCCCAGGATATGTATTTCACAGAAAAAAAATTACTCAACAGAAACAGTTAGGGCATGGTAAAAAATTTCAAACTGCAACAAGTGGAATAACTTTACCTTATAATTTTGATAATCTGACAATATATGTGTTTGCAAGAGTCCCCGAATGTCGTAATCAGCATCACACTGTAAAAATTTAAGTCCACTATCAGAATATGTATAAAATCAACCCCACATTTAACAAAATCCAAACCAATCACCCTTTCAAAAACAAACTAACCCCAAAAGATCATGCCATAAACTATAATGTTGATTCTAAAAAAATTGCAAACCAAAATTAATAGTTTTTACAACGTAAAAAGACAAATAATTTAATAAAGGTTCAAAGGTGCATATGTGGAACAAAGCATGAATAGATGACAAGCAATAGAAAATCACAGTTACCAAGTTTAAAACAGGCAAAAGTGAAATTCTGACCGAATGTATGCATGTAATAAAATCAAATCATAAACATATGCATTCAACATAACATCATACTCTTATATTAAAAACATATTTCATAACAATATCTACATATACTGTAAAATAGATACTTCAGAGAAGCATGTGCTTTTAACAGTCAAAATCCAACAAAAAATACAAAATTAGGTCCATCTCAAAAAGAGTAAAAATGTTAAAGGACAATTACACAAACAGTTTTAGAGAAAATTTACCTGGTCAACTAATCGTGTAAGCACTGCAACACGCAATTCACAGCCTCCAGCTGAAGAAACTTGTCTGTATGCCTCCACAATTCGCTCAAATGCCGATCTATTTAATGAAGCTTGTTGCTCCTCAGTTAAATTGACAAGTGGTGGCACCACTAAAAATCCAGAAGGTGGACCTATGGACACGGCTGTAACCGATGCTGCAGGAGACAATCTTACAGGTTCTAAAGCAGACACTTCTGTTACCATTGGTTCAGATTTATCAGTTCTTGGTCCGAGTGGCAAAACTTCCCTCATTCCACTGCTATCGGAGCCACTCAACAAAAGTGGATGTGTAGTTGTTATTGGTTCTGACAATGACTCAATAGTATTCTTAACAGTATAAATCTTCGTTTCAATGGAAATAGGACCATCTAAGCCAGGAATGTTATTCTGGGGAGATTCTGCTTGGTCTCTATCTAATGGAGCTATCAAGCCCTCACTCTCAACCACTGGCTGTGGAATCGCAAATGAGTCTAATCCATGCCGTGAAATAAATGGCGCGTTATTTGTGTCCTCTATGCTTGCAGCTGCTAAAGACACAGTAACTGGTAAATCCATATGTCCTGAGGCCATCCAGCAAGGATCCTAATTCAATTTAAAACCAGTTAGGATGACATTTATGAGAAATAGAAAAAGTCCAAACATTAAAAACACAATATAAATGTCAAAGTCAACTTACAATATTAGATATGTTATATACCAAAAACAAACAAATTAAATAAAATTAATATGATACAAAAACTAGCGTGATATTAGTACACATGTTATCCCAATCACAGTAGATCAAATTTAGCCATCATCTATTTAACAGCATGATAATAGTTATCTGACAATCAAAGCATACCCCTTGAGGATCATGGCCAGCATCAGAAGCAAGCTGCTGGGGAACAGTTACTTCTACTTGAGATGAAGATGATATGCTGTTTGGTAAAGGAAGCTGTGACACTGCTATTGATGGCAATACAGCTTGAGGCAATGTAGTTGGAAGTGTCATTACTTGTGATATCGCAGGAAATGATGGCATTATTTGAGATAATGCACTTATAGCACTCAACGGGGAAGCTTCAGGTCCCAGTTCATGTTCATCATCATCCGAGGATGGACGAGTTGATGGTAAATTATGTATATTAGCTATGACTACCTCAGCTAGCAGGTTTGAAGGAATATTTGAAGCTAAAATTTCTAATGATTCAACAGCTCTATCTCCCTGTGCAGCTATAGCACCAATCATTCCAACCAGCTGTTGTACTTGGGCCATTTCAGAATCAGCCACCACCCCGCCAGCATGATTTCCGTTAGAAGATGCTCTGTCATTTGTTACGTCACCACTAGGTTGAAATTGGTGCATAGAATGTGACGATCCAAGAACTGGAGAAGGATGTAGCATCCGCTTCCCTGGTCTGTCATCTATGTTGGTATGATTGCCAATCTCTTGTGTAATTGCTCTCTTCTTGCCTGCTTCACCCATCGTAATATTAGAAGATTGACCTGATACCCTCTCATCCTGAAAGAAAAGGAAACTCTCAATCATATAATTTTCCAGAACTGAATTGCCTTTAATATTACAATAAAGAAATGAAACCCTCATTAAAGTTAAATGAGAAATGCTAAGATATTGGCACACAAAACCTAAGTAAGAACCCCAAGATAAACAAAATAGAATCGAGGCAAAGTAAGATTGTGAACAGTTACAGAAGCAGGCTCATGGGTAGTGTGATCAGTGCTTCTAGATATTTTGTCAGCTTGCCGAAGAGCTTGCTCAGCCAAATCCCCAGCATTCATTGCTCGTAAAGCAACCACCAAGCGGTCACGCCACTGCATATTAGCATGAAATCTGAACCATGTCATAAAAGGTAAAAAGTAACCTGCTAAAAGAAAGCCTATGGCTACAAGTTTGACATACAGATATGTGTGTGTGTGTGTGTGTGTGTGTGTGTTTTTAACTTTTTATAATACAACACCTACATGGAAATCATGAAAACTGACCATGCAAAGACTCAAGAAACATTAGCTTCTTTGGATAAAAGTGCCCATGCACAGCCAGCTAGCAGCATTGGCGCTAGGGTTTGGTATCCTGTCAAAGCAATCCATTTATGGCCTGCATAGTGTAATCTAGATTTATAACATGTTTGGATTTGCTTGACCAAGACAGTCACAACCATCTATAACAAGTAACACTGCCTTCTTGGATGGAAGAAAGGCAAGTTCTTAGCTGTTAAGAGAAGGAAGCTTCTTTCTCTCCTTCACACATCTCCCAATGTCTTTTGGCACATCCTTCTCCCTAGGAAACAACCACCTTCATCTTCTCATCGCCTTCATCTTGTCATTTCTTCACCCTCAGCCTTATAATTTATCTAGAGGGCCACTCAAACCTTAGCAATAATAAGTCTGCAACTTTGAAGGACTTTAGTCTGAATTCCTCAAATATGCAATGGGACCTGTTACCCCTCGTTTAAGCAGGGACTACAATAGCAAAAATTCTGCATTATCAATCGTTTTGATGAGTGGAGCAGATTGGTGACATAAGTAACCATCTTTGATGATCCAGTTGCATTCTGATTTTCTGGGCACTTTCATATTTCCCAAGGCACTTCTCCTATATCAAAGCATGGTCATACCTCCCCAATCAGTTTTGGGGCTATACGTGGACAATTGAACCTCTCCTATGCATGCCACATGGAAGATCCCTGAGCGCTGTCCTATTTGTCACTATGAGCTGATTTGTTCTCATTTTGAGAACCGTTTTGCAACTACATCACCTATGGCAGCAAATTTGGGGTACTTTCGATGACTTGGAAGGGCAATGCAGGTGATGTGTTATTCCTCTGATACCTTATATGATGTGGACAGGAATAAGGATTAAATGCATTACATTTTGATGTCACTTAGATGTATGAGACTTTATGACCCAAATTTTGACTTTTTCAAGCTTTCCCTGTGCTTCATGGGATGCCTCAACCCAAAGCACAACCATGGGCCTTCATTTTAATGATTATTTGGAGGTATTAGATCACTATGTCACTTAATTTTTGGAGCTGTTAGCATGATGTCACCCCCTTGATGGAGTATTGGCACACTTTCTTGAGGTCTTCGCACTAACAGAAGGTCGTAGGAGCCTTTTTGAGTTGAAGACATGCTTTGAGGATTGACCATGTGGCATGAACCATCAACTTCAAGTTCAGACCATTTTGGAGGCTAGACATTAGCATCTTGGACCATTTATCTAATCTTGATTGAATTGGCTCACTTTTATGGGGCATTTACTCATTAAATCATTGTACATGTAGCTTGACCACTTTATCTTCTTGTTGTGTTAGTTAACTTCATTTCAGGAATTAGTTGGATTTAGATTTCTTAGGCTAGAGATCCAAGGAATTAAATCAATACTAATACTTTATGGTAAAGGAAGTTAGATCTCACTCTATAAATAGATGAGAGCTTCCTCATTGGTACTCATGGTTGAAGGGAATTAAATCAAATAATGATATTTTAAAATTTATTTTAAAGGAAATTAGAACTCACCCTATAAAAGCTTCCTCATTTGTACTCATGGTTGGATTGTGAGAGCACTCTTCCCCTTGGAGCTTAATGGAAGTATTGTTTTTTTGGAGCATTTTGTTGAACTTTAATCTACCATGGACAAGTGGTTTCCCATGGGTTAGTCTCTACCTAGGGAAAAGTGTCCAAAATAATTATTTTCTTAAGTGTGACTTTATAAAGTGAAAGTGACTTTATAAGTGGTAAAGTCAATGTTAAATTATAAAGTGAAAGTGACTTTATAAGTGGTAAAGTCAAAGTTAAATTATAAAGTGAAAAGTAACTTTAGACATAAAGTACAATGTGGGTACTTTATTTAATAGGTGATTTCCTAAGTGTGACTTTATAAAGTGAAAGTGACTCTATAAGTGGTAAAGTCAATGTTAAATTATAAAGTGAAAGTGACTTTATAAATGGTAAAGTCAATGTTAAACTATAAAGTGAAAAGTAACTTTAGACATAAAGTAATATGTGGGTACTTTATTTAATGGGTGAATTAAAAAATAGAAAATGAGAATTAAATGCACATTTATTCTCGTCCCTTGATCTAAATGAATCTGAGCCAGTAGATCTTAGGGTTGCCCAAAAGTCATTTAGGGAAACAAAAGGGGGAAAAGAAAAGAGAGACTGCATTCATTCATTCTTTATGAGCAGATTGGAGAAAGGAGGCTGAAGGCTGAAGGCTGAAGAAAAGTTTTGAAGGAGAAATTTGTTGCAGCAAGCTGAAGGAGTGATTTATGGGCAACATTGGGCACGGAAATCAAGGCATAGAAGACAACATAAGGTACAGTACAAACAACATTTAATGTTGTGAGCTCCACGCAGTTCGAGAGAAGCTTTTGATGAAAAAAAATTCAAAAAATCTGTACAGTCCATACAGCAGTACGAAAATCTGTACAGTACAATCCGTACAATCTGTATCTGTACAGTATATATTTTCAGCTTCAAGTGAGCACAGAAATCGAGGCAAAGTGGATATGGTTTTCAAGGAGTTTTGCGCTGAAGAGATAAGTTGTATTTTGTTGTTTTGCTTTGTCTGCAAATGTATTTCTGCTGAACATAAAAGATAAATAAATTTGAAGAGCTCTCTAACAAGTTTTCCCTAGAGAATATTGAAGGGGTTTTCCCTAGGTCTAAGTTGCAGATTTTTGGAGGAATATTTCTGTATGACAAGGCCGAATTGACTGGCAAAAAAATCGATATTTTCTAGGTTGTTAACTTGTTTGACATGCGTTAACCACAAGCGTTTTAATTTGAAAATTTCGTTTCCAGAATTCTATATGTTGAATGTATGTTTATGGGAAAGGGCATTTAATTGAATGGGAGTGATAAGGTGAAATTAAAATTGGGTTTGGGATTGTAGAAACTTTTTAGTCATCAAATTTCAACACATTTTTGTTGTTAAGGGCTCATCTATGTGGCAAATGTTTTTTGACTTAGAAGTTGTTCTTCCTTGGTTATTTGTTCTACATCAATAAAGGAACTATAGTGATTGCTCAAGACCACCATAAGGCTACTAAGATCTATCCATTGAAGAGCTACATAGTCACATGGAAGAGGAAGGCTAGGGTGCTAGTCGCCACTTTCTTTTTTTTGGTTGAAGGCTTTCCCCTTAGTGGGATCCCCCCTAATGGAGACATGGCTTCATTATTTTATTTGATTAGCCAAGGGGTTAATTTACCTATCGAGTTCTAACCTCTTGTCCTAATCCACAAACATTGGATGACCAACTTAAGTTCTTCTTGGTCTCATCATGCCACTTGATTCCTCTTGACTCCATAACGCTAGAAGTATATTGGCATCAATCTTCAGATCCCTCCATCACCTTTTTTTCTCCTTTTATAAAACCCTAAAAAAAACCAAAAAATGGTTCACTAAGGTTACCTTTGACATCACCTTGTGCTCTTTTGACTTAGTAATTCTTAGGGAGCCCCCCTAGAAGTCGAAGGAGAGTGAACCTAAACAAGCAAAGTTAGATCGTTGAAGTAATAATGGGTGACCTATCGAGGTTCCATTTGGATTGTACGATGTGGGCCCTCAAAGTCTAAGAAGAGCCAACCCAAAGAAGCAAAGGTAAATCATTGAAGTGATAATGGGTGACCTATTGTGGTTCCACTTGGATTGTACAAATTTTACAACTTCTAAAACACAATTTGAATGGTAATAGGACCCTTGCATCACCCTTGGCGGTCAATGTCAATCAATAGTTGTGTCTACGAGCGAACGTTGTGCCAAAAGGTCATGGGAGATGTGCGAAGGATAAAAAGGAGCTCCTGACATATCATTCACCCTATAGACAAATACAACAATGCTTTGGATCCCAATCATTACAATTATCATGATTAGTCATACCTATGCTAAACTTTGTTCCACAATTGTTGATCTTTATCTCACTAGTTTGAAAGGTGCAGTTAGAGAGGTAGAGGTCAAGCAAAAGCCAACTTCAAGATGGATTACCAAATATTACATCACATATTCACACTTTGTGTTGTCATTAAGGAAACTAAACAAAGATCCTCCAAACACTATTGTTTTTTTTTCATCTTCGAAAAGCCTTCACAATTTTACATTGTATCCACAGAACTGTTGTTGCTTTGTCAACTTTCAGTGTGCAATCCCCAGTGCAAAGGAAACAAACCGCTACTGCCAAGAGGCACTGGTAGAGTTTCCCCCAATGGAAAGTGGGATGATCCAGAACACCTACTTCCAACTTCCAAGCTGACGAAACTTAATGTGGCCCACAGCTGATAACAGTCAGAACACTTCAACAGTCACCACCATCCAATACATAAGTCTAAACTGAGATCTCCACAATGAAGGCTCAAGGTAAACCACTAAATCCCCAATACAAAAAAAATGTATGACGTCAACCATTGCTTAGGCCTTTCTCATATCATGATACCTCAACCAATCTCTATCCACAACACATCCACTTTCCATACCATCAATTTCAACATCTCTCCACCACTTCATCAAGCACACTAGCATTTCCAGTATGAGAGTTAGCTGAATCCAGATTCCTTTGTACAAGAAATGGAAACATTTTTTCAAAGGAAAACCTTATAGAAAGAAAACGTTGAAACATTTAAAGAATCCATTCGTTTTTAGGAATCTTCCAGGACATTTTTCTATCACTGGCAAATATCACTAAAGTTTCAGAAACAAACAAGCCATTCCAGTGTCGCTATGAACATTAGAAGGCACCCTATGCTATGCAATGTCGATTTTTACCAAAAGAGTACGACATGGGTTGGCCCCTGAAATATTCAGAGCCTTGTTTTGGTTCAGTCATATCTTAAAAATTGAGTAAAACTAGTAAGGTTTAATATCCCTCTCAAACACTTGACTTGACTAGAACCTGAATCTTAGAGGCAGCAAACTGAACCTTACAGCTAATAGTGTAATTTCAGTGACTAAACAAAAGAATGGAGAAACTAAACTTGAGCTCCAGGGCCTTCAAAATAATAATAATTATAATAAGCTAATTTTAAAGTCACAGCCAAGCCATACACCAAATTGGTGTATGAGATCCCCTTGTTTGTGGGACAAGGGATGAACCTTTGAACAGAAATTTGACTGCTAAAGTCTACAGTGGTGTACATACTCTACCGCCCTCTGGATTTGAACCTGCAGCCTCTTAGAAGGAAACACATGTTCCCTAAAAGGGGTTTCCACATTGTTAGCTAACCTATAGGTTGAACAAACAGTCTGTGCAGTAGGAAAGAAGTTCTTAAATGTATATGATCGTTTATTGGTTGAATGTAAAAACATAATTACTTTTCACCTTAATAATCTAAACATCTTGGATTCCTTTGATTAATAAATTCTTAACAGCTCTTTTCATTTATATGTTGACATATCACGATATATCCTGGTCCTACACATAACATTCAATGCAAGCTTTGTGTCCCTGACAATGGGTGGAGCATCAACCAAAACATCGGACATTTCCTTTAATCTACACAGCTATTCCAGAATAAATTTAGATACAACATAATTACGTTTCACCTAAATATATGCAAAGTGATGTTTAAGTTCTTTAGGATAAACTTTAAAACCCCTGACATAATATGATGGTACAGAGAGCTGAAAACCATCTCAAAAAAGAATCAAATGAAAGGTCAGTTAGAAGAAATACCGGCATTGCACCTGGGTGTGTAGATTTGAGAAATGAAAGGAAAGCATTTTTCAGTGTGTGCTGCACACTTGCAACTTGAGCTCCTTTTACAGTTTCACAACTTGGGGCTAACCCAAGCAAAACAGGCAAAACTCTGCCATAAAGTCCAGGCCTTTTCTTCGCAATAGAAGCAAGGCTGAGAAATTTACCACCAAACAAGTAAAAATTAGAATTGCTACAAACATCCAGAAACCAAAGTATCATCCAAAACAGAATGTAGAAAATAATTCCTTGCAAATCTCATGCCAGCTTGATGGTTTACATTACAAGAGAGCCCGTAAGAATATAAGTCACAAAAAAAATTCAAGTACTGCATTCCCAAAGGGAGGAGCCACGAAACAGGTGCATAGAAAGAATATACCAAAAGTATCTGTAGAAGGAAATGAACCAATACATTATTTCCAATGTGAAAAACATTAGATTGATAGTATGCCAAAACGAAGTCCAAAAAACACTTAGCAATTAGAATTGGAAAGGAAATCCTGTACATTCAAAAGTTTCCATTAACAATGGCACCATTTAGGATGCTCCTCTCTTGAGGAAATTAGAGAATTACTATTGTGTTGTGAGCTCCATATAAAATTTCATTCAACTGTTGCTAAAATGCAAAGAAAATATTGAGTCTATGTAAAATATATGAAAATATTGAAATGCAACAGACTTTGTTATGCACTATATGATCGCATTTAACAATATCCAAAATCCTTCGTAATTTAAACTTCAATTAATATTTCAACTACTATGCTTGAAAATTTTAAAAGATATTACACATATTTAAATATTTTATCCCTTGATAGCATTGAAATATATATATATATATATATATATATATATATATACAAACTTGTTTCCAAACTTTTTATTTGGAAGGAGCCTATAAATTCTTTCAATCTTTAAAGGATCACAAAAATTCCTTCTTCAGAGATAATGTGACCACAATAATGAATCCCCTTCATACTTGCTGAGCTTACCATACAGTTTATGCTCTCTTAGTAGTTGTAGCACAATGCACAAGTGTTGTCAATTCTCCTTTTAAGTCTAGAAGAGATCTAACTGCATTAAAAAGAGGAACAAACCTGTCCAGAAACTTGGCAAAGATATTATTTATTGAACACATGATAGTTAATGCATTGTTTAACCCAAAAATCACCACCACAAACTCATACTGCCCATTGCATGTTATAAATGTAGTCTTGTAAATATACTCCTTTTTATTTGGATTTAACAATACTGAAATCACACCCGCCAGGTGGTAGCCCAAGTGGTTTTGTCTAGCAGTGTTAATGTCGTCCATGATTGCCTAGTGCCTAGAACAATGTGTAATGTGCCCTATGGATTAATTACCAAGGGAGGACAAAGTTGCCGATCCAACCCCGTAGGCTACAGGCACAGATAAAGGGGAAACCCATTATCTAATGTTTTGGGACAACTTTGGGTAAATTTTAGGGTAGCTGGGGCAAACAGCGAACTGGTTCCTGACGTCCCTTATGGCTGCGGTCAACCTCAGTGAGCAGCAGATCGGTTCCAGGAGGCCTTTAGTTCTGTAGATCAATTCAAGGAGGTAGCATACCTCCTCTAAACCCTCAATGAATCTCCAAAGACCTGGCTTAAGGTAACCCTGGACAGAAGCAAGGAATTTAGGCAGCACAATATATGGTTGAAGATGAAAGCTAGATTAAAGGACTGCGGGTACGTCATTATCATAGCTGGATACTCAATGTCGAGAGTACTGTAAGCTAGAATTAGTTTCAGACTGTAGTTGAAATCATTTATAAATGCTAGGGAATTTGATACTAAACACAACAGACTTTGGTGTAATAGCCCTGGGGTTAATTGTTGAATTACAGCTGTTATGAACTATTGATGTACTGTGAAGCTACTGTATGAAAGCATTAATGTGTGCCTTATATTATCTGTCCAAAATTGAAATCAATAGAATTATCTCATACTCCTAGTAACCCTAAGGGCTAAAATACCCTTGGGACATTACACATCAACGTTGATTTCTATTTAGTATTAACCGCTGCACATGGTTGTCAAGTTTTCCATCTCTCTTCTTTACAAAGATGACTAGTGCCTAAGAACGTGTAGCCACATATATAGAAATTGTACATAAAATAATACCATTACGTACACAAGAAAATTTACCTAATTCCACAAACTTGGAGCCTTCATTCTCACAAGTTCATCTATTAATCAATCCCCATCCAAATTGAAGATGGAGAGAAAAAACCCTTATATAAGATTTAGATCAACTCTCACGAAATACGAACGCGAAATCACAAAGCATACAAGAGAAAGAATTTGAATCACACATTACACAATGATTTACTGGGGAAAGCCTCAACTAAAAAATCCAATATCTGTATATTGCATAAGTCAGAAAATATGAGGGCGATGGATCTCGGGAACCCTAGCAATGGCGGTCAAATATGCACACAGACCCTACTGGGCACTTTGCCTTAGCCTCTAGACGGTGCTAGGCCTACCACAGCTGCACAAAGCCGTTAGAGTACAGAGGCCACTTGGTCTGCGCGAGTCGCCACGCGGCAGGCCTCGGTACGCAGCAGGCCTCGGTTTCAGAGCCCCTTTCGCATGCACGTTTAGGGTAACAGGGAGATGGTGACTAGGGTTTCAAAAGTTTCCATTGACAATGGCACCATTTAGGATGCTCCTCTCTTGAGAAAATTAGAGAATTACTATTGTGTTGTGAGCTCCATATAAAATTTCATTCAATTTTTGCTAAAATGCTACATATGCAAACTAGATAGCACAAATAGAAGGCAGATGTGCCTTAAAGAAAATATTGAGTCTATGCAAAATATATTAAAATATTGAAATGCAACAGACTTTCTTATGCACTATATGGTCACACTTAACAATATCCAAAATCCTTCGTAATTTAAACTTCAATTAATACTTCAACTACTATGCTTGAAAATTTTAAAAGATATTACACATATTTAAATATTTTATCCCTTTATAGCATTGAAATATATATATATATATATACAAACTTGTTTCCAAACTTTTTATTTCGAAGGAGCCTATGAATTCTTTCAATCTTTCAACGATCACAAAAATTCCTTCTTCAGAGATAATGTGACCACAATATTGAATCCCCTTCATACTTGCTGAGGTTACCATACAGTTTATGCTCTCTTAGTAGTTGTAGCACAATGCACAAGTGTTGTCGATTCTCCTTTTGAAGTCTAGAAGAGATCTAACTGCATCAAAAAGAGGAACAAACCTGTCCAGAAACTTGGCAAAGATATTATTTATTGAACACATGATAGTTAATGCATTGTTTAACCCAAAAGTCACCACCACAAACTGATACTGCCAATTGCATGTTATAAATGTAGTCTTGTAAATATACTCCTTTTTATTTGGATTTAACAATATTGAAATCACACCCGCCAGGTGGTAGCCCAAGTGGTTTTGTCTAACAGTGTTAATGTCGTCCATGATTGCCTAGTGCCTAGAACAATGTGTAATGTGCCCTATGGATTAATTACCAAGGGAGGGCAAAGTTGCCGATCCAACCCCGTAGGCTACAGGCACAGATAAAGGGGAAACCCATTATCTAATGTTTTGGGACAACATTGGATAAATTTTAGGGTAGCTGGGGCAAATAGTGAACTGGTTCCTGAGGTCCCTTACGGCTGCGGTCAACCTCAGTGAGAAGCAGATCGGTTCCAGGAGGCCTTTAGTTCTTCAGATCAATTCAAGGAGGTAGCAGACCTCCTCTAAACCCTCAATGAATCTCCAAAGACCTGGCTTAAGGTAACTCTGGACAGAAGCAAGGAATTTGGGCAGCATGATATATGGTTGAAGATGAAAGCTAGATTAAAGGACTGCAGGTACGTCATTATCATAGCTGTATACTCAATGTCAAGAGTACCGTAAGCTAGAATTAGTTTCAGACTGTAGTTGAAATCATTTATAAATGCTAGGGGAATTTGATACAAAACACAACAGACTTTGGTGTAATAGCCCTGGGGTTAATTGTTGAATTACAGCTGTTATGAACTTTTGATGTACTGTGAAGCTGTTATGAACTTTTGAATTACAGCTGTTATGAACTTTTGAATTAATGTGTGCCTTATATTATCTGTCCAAAATTGAAATCAATAGAATTATCTCATACTCCTTGTAACCCTAAGGGCTAAAATACCCTTGGGACATTACACATCAACATTGATTTCTATTTAGTATTAACCGCAACACATGGTTGTCAAGTTTTCCATCTCTCTTCTTTACAAAGATGACTAGTGCCTAGAACATGTAGCCACATATATAGAAATTGTACATAAAATAATACCATTACGTACACAAGAAAATTTACCTAATTCCACAAACTTGGAGCTTTCATTCTCACAAGTTCATCTATTAATCAATCCCCATCCAAATTGGAGATGGAGAGAAAAAACCCTTCTATAAGATTTAGATCAACTCTCCCGAAATACGATCGCGAAATCAGAAAGCATACAAGAGAAAGAATTTCAATCACACATTACACAATGATTTACTGAGGAAAGCCTCAACTAAAAAATCCAATATCTGTATATTGCATAAGTCAGAAAATATGAGGGGGATGGATCTCGAGAACCCTAGCGATGGCGGTCCGATATGCGCACAGGCCCTACTGGGCACTTTGCCTTAGCCTCTGGACGGCGCTAGGCCTACCACAGCTACACAAAGTCATCGGAGTACGGAGGCCACTTGGTCTGCGCAAGTCGCCACGTGGCAGGCCTCGGTTTCAAAGCCCCTTTCGCATTGCAGGTTTCGCGTAACGGGGAGATGGCGACTAGGGTTTTGGATACTTCCATCTTAGTTGCCTCCCGGAGCTTAGAGCACGTGCCTCCGGGGCAAGGGGAAGGTCATTGGAATTGGAAGACAGATTGTACAACAGCTCAAATCTCGGAAGTTGGTCAGCAGAGAGAAGCCTAGGCAGACAACCATTTCCCCCCTTTATTGAAACTAGCAGCAGAGGAGCCGAAAGTTTCGCAAGTAAGTTCTTTCATTCCTTGTGGCTCAAAAAACACTAGTTCTTCTAGAGGTTTAGAGGATATTGTGGCAAGTTGTGGAATCTCTAGGAATGTTGGTCTGAAATCTTGTTTGGTTGAGTCGGAAAGACCCTCAGAGTCGGTTAAGGGGGCAGTTTTGGAAAACATGGGTACATGCTTCTTTTCGCCACAATTGCAAGACATGGCTTTGAAGGTGTTGCCTCACCCTCAGAGCTTGGAGGGGGATATAAGGGTTTCATGGCAGGGGCAAGAAAAGAGGAACTGTTACGGTCTCGAGCTAGACAGGGACCCTAGAGTGTTGGAATCTAGAGTATCTGTCTTGTCAGGGTTTGTCGTAGGAAAGAGGAAGGATTTGGTTTAGAGTGGAGAAGAGGAAGGGCTCGATGCTCCAATCGAAGTCCAGGGGAGTGGGGAAGGAGGAAACAGGGCTTCAGGAGGTCAAAGAAAGAAAATTAAGTTGATAAGAAGGAAGGAGACATCTCCGAACCTGGTACTTGGGGTGGATTTACAGATTGAAGAAGTAATGGAAGCGGTTGATACCATACTTGTCGGCAGAGTGAAGGGGAAAAATATCCGATTAACTATATTAAACAATGGACATCTATCGCCTAGGCAGATGGGCCAAAGAGACAGGTCGAAGTTTCAAGTTCAATAAGAAGGAAGCACTGGAATGGGTATTGAGCTGGAATTGGAGCTTCAGGAAGCGACCTATTCTGTTCCAAAAATGGAACCCCTTATTTGATGCTCAGAGAGAAAAGATTGAAGAAGCCCCAATCTAGGTCAAACTTCCTAGTTTGCCTTTCCCTTTCTGGACAGACTCAGTGTTTAGGGCTATCGTGAACTCTTTGGGGCAATTTTTGGAGGTTGATTCGTCATTTCAGCAATCTATGGACAAAAGCTCGGCGAGGATACTTGTATCTTTAAACCCCGAAGAAGGATTGGCTGAAGAAATCAATTTGAAGTATAAGGACCTCTCGTATACATAGTTGCTTGATTACGAGCACTTGCCATTTAGGTGCCCCTGGTGTCATGTTTATGGACATTTGGCCAAGGAATGTCCTTTGGGTTACAGGCGTCGAAGAAAACAAAAAAAGGAGGTTGGTGCAGCAAAGGTTACCACAGATAAAAGGAACAAACCAGATGATGGAGTGGTTGTTATGGAAGGGGTGGAAGGTGAATCAGTGCAGCAGACACAAGGGGGGACACAGGATATGCAGACAGATGCAACCATTACCATCTCTTCCCCCAGGACTGAAGCAGTGGAACTCCCTCTTGCTGGGATTACAAGAGAAGGAACCTCGGGCCTCATTCTGAGGATACGGTTCTGGACTCTATCCCCTCCTTTATTTTAGATTTAAAATCATCTTTATGTGCTATGTCTGAGCCTGGTCCCTCCAGGCCTGATCTTGTTAATGTTATTCATTCTGAATCTGTGACTGAAGCTCTGGACAGCATCATCACTGCTATCCCCAACCTCAACCTATCACTTGGGGAATGGATCAAGCTATAGGATTAGAGGTTTACTCAATCGACCTCTACACATCATCTCTATCCTAAATGTGTATGGGCCTTGCACAGACAGAGCCCCTTTCTGGAACTCTCTCTTACCCAAATCTCTAATCCAATCTGGTGATTGGAGTGGATCTAAACTTCTCCCTGGGAATATCGGAAGCATGGGGACCCTCAGTCCTGGCTGACCTGCTGACAGAATTTTTTCCATATAAGTTAGCCTCGTTAGGACTTGTGTATGTCGACCCAATCACGCCTCACCCGACTTGGAGGAACAGGAGAACACGAGGCAACAAAATTGCTAAGAGACTGGACCGTTTTCCTCTCAAAGAGGACATGGTGAGCAAAATCCCGATCTTTAGGCATTGGGGGGCGAATCGAACCATCTACCTATTCTTCTGGAACTTACAGGGTCAAACAAGAATCCAGGTGCTCCTTTTAAATTTAATCCATCATGGTTGAAAGATGATTCCTATAATGAGATTTTCCACTCCACTTGGAGGGCGGAAGAGATCAGCTTGGAAGAAAATAAAGGTTCTATGTTTATGGGGAAACTCAAACTTCTGAAGAAGGCTACGGTGGAGTGGACTAAGAAGAAGAAACTGGTAGAGGATAAGTCCCTCAAACGGATAGGAGAGGAGTTAGACCAACTCGAAAATCCAGAGGATGACGGATATGAAACCTGTAGGAAAATTCTGAAGGAAAAAGAAGAACAATGGCGACTTAAGAGCAAAGCTATTTGGCTGTTAGTAGGGTATAAAAATTTAAAATTCTTCCATAACTATGCAAAGGGTAGGAAGAACATCAACACTACATGGGGGATGCAGATGGAGGAAGGGAGCACTGCAAAATCCTTCGCTGATCTAGCAAGACTGGGGACCAGCCACTTCAAACCCTTTTCAAAGCACCAGTTGAAGCATCTATCGCGGAAGTGATCAAAGTAGCTCGTTTTTTCCCTCGCTACGTGGAAGAGGATGATAATGAGAATATCATGATGCTCATTTCCAAAGCAGAGGTGGAAGGTATCCTCAAGAATATGCAGAAAGACAAAAACCTGCAGCCAGATGGATGGACAATGGAATTCTTTCAACATTTCTTTGAGTCCCTCGGGAAGGAACTAACAGAGGTGGTAGAAGAATCGAGGTTGAATGGATAAATTCACCAGCCCTTTAATTCAACTTTTTTGGCCCTCATCCCGAAGGAGGATCCAAAATCTTTGACGATTTTAGACCCATATCACTCTGCAACTGTGTTTACAAAATTATAGCAAAGGTGATAGCAGTGCGGTTAAAACCCATACACTCAAGGAACATCTCTAAAGAGCAGTTTGGGTTCCTAGATGGCAGACGAATCCACGAAGCGGTCGGGGTGGCTCAAGAGACCCTACATAGCCTTAAGAAGAGTGGAAAGAAGGGTGTTATTGTTAAAATGGACCTTTCTAAGGCTTATGACCGTATTAGTTGGCTCTATCTTCGTTTTCTCTTAACCCACCTGGGCTTTGGGATATCATTCATCAATTGGGTGATGGGGTGCATCACAAACGTCAGTTTTTGCGGTACTGAATAATGGGGCAGCAACCCCTTTTTTCAGAGTCAAAAAGGGCTGCGTCAGGGCTGCCCATTCTAACCCCTTCTTTTTCTCTTAGTTGCGGAAGGCCTTAGTTAGATGATCCTGGACGCACGAAGGAGAGGGGATGTCAACGAGATTGAGGTTGTTGTTAATTTAAGTATCGCCCATCTACTTTTCGTGGACGATATCCTTCTGTTAAGCTTAGGTAGTCGAATGGAAACGAGGCACCTCAAAGATATTCTAGACCTTTTCCTCAAAGCCACAGGGCTATGCATCAACGGACAAAAGTCCTTTGTCACCATTGAAGGCGTTTCTGAGATGGAGGCTGGCAAGATATCAGAAGAGCTCCGTTATGAAGCAAAGAAATTGTCGGACAGTGTTAAATATCTGGGTTTTTTCTTAAACCAGGTACCAGTTGAGATTTTGTGTATTCGGGGTAGCATCAATTGTGCTCTAGCTCCCAAATGTTTAGGAAGGACTAGAGTACACTTGATCTACAAGATCCAGAAATAGATTTGGGAAATTTCATTGGTTTAGGAGATATTAAATTAATTAATTATTTTAATGTATTTCCTAAGTTAAAACTTAGGGAACTTAAATAACTAAAGTGAATTTAATTAAACATGTGATGAATTGTCTCACGGATCAAGCTTTCCTTTAATCTTAGCCATCGATTCAAGATTTGATCATGGCCGATGGTTTCCCAACGAGAAATGTATAAAGGAAAGGCCTGGAGTCATTTAAAAGACACACAGAGGCAGAGCACTGAAGCTAAGCTGAGATTCTAGGGTGGGTTTGCTAAGAATTCTCAGAAGTGTTTCAGCTGCAGAGAGGGGAATTTAGGCAAAGGGGATGATCTGATCCCGGGGTCTAGAATCAACAAGAGGCAGAGATCAGCTCAGAGAGACAACGCAGAGAAGCAGGAGAGCAGCAGCAGAGAGGGCGGCAACTGTGCTACGCAGGTGTTGCGCAGTCCCTCAAGGACAGTGTGATTTTCAGCTGGAAGCCCTCAGGGGTTACGTAGAGACCCTAAGGGGCAGCGTAAAGACTGCGTCACCCAGTCTGGGGTAACACAACCCTTTCCAAACCAGCGCTGAGGGACGCAAGGGCTTCAGAGGCTTCAGGGACAGTGTTGGGGTTTCTAGGCCCTAATTTTGGCCGAGTCTTGTAAATCCCGTTTGAGGGTGTTGATCAGTCATTATTTTGGCTTTAGAACAACAAGTGAGTTGTAGATCTATTATTTCTCTGTCGGGTTTTCCAGATCTGGAACCCAGATTTGTTGTAATCAGAAAATTCTTAATAATAAAACCCTCCAGCCAGAAGACCAGTTTTCTCGCATTGGGTTTTTTCTTAAAAATAAAGTCCCAACTTGGGTTCTTCAGAAAAGGAGCAAGATAGGCCCTGGCTGGTGCTCTTTGTGTAAAATAAATGAGGAATCCATTCTCCATCTGTTCTTGTCCTGCCCTTACAATATACAGATATGGAAGGAAATTATGTGTTTGTTAAACGTTAATCTTGTATGGGGTGGACCTACTTTCCATCATGCTTGGCTTACTTGGTGGAACAAAGCCACAGATAAAAATATTCCGTTGATCGTGTCCTGGGGTACATGGATCGCTCGAAACAAGGTTATATTCTGGGATTCTTCAATTCCTCCTGCGCTCATAGCTGTCGAAGGAACCTCTATATTTGAAAACATCCCTCCTTCCAACCCCTCCAAAAAAGAGAGAGAAGTCAGGAAGGAAGAAATTAGAGGTGACATCCCCTGGGCTTATTTTGCCTTGGACCCAAAAAATTTATGCGGAGCTGGAATATATTCATTTCCCCTCTGGAAAGACCCTTTCAGCATCAGTAGGATTGGGATCAAGATCCAAAAACTATGCAAAACTCCAATCTCTCAAACTTCTCCTTTGCTGGCTTATTCACCTTGGGCTGAGACAGGCCCAGATCTTCGGCGACTCTTTGAATGTCATCAAATGGTTCAATGCAGAGTTTAGATGCAAAATTTTATGTTGTTGCCTCTTTTAGAAGAAGTTTTATCATTGAAACGTTATTTTAATTAAATACTTGTATGCCATATCTATAGGGAACGGAATATGGAAGCAGACCTGTTGACCACACTTTGTCAACGACCCCATAGCAATACACCCCCATTTTTTCAAATGGGATTCATCAAGTTCGACGTGGTCACGCCATTCAGATTCCATCATCAATCGACAGTTTTATGAATAATGTAAACACATTCTGCATGTTTATTATGTAAATGATCTAAGTAAGACCGTCAATATATGTAACAACCTAGGTAAGCCTAGTATGTTGGTGACGATTTCTATCCTAGGAGGTTTTTTGTCACACTGATTTATTTGTGTTTTTCGACACAAGTTATCGGCAGAGTTTTCCCCTCCAGCCTCACCCCAAAGCTAGGGTGGATTTTGTCATTAGCATGCCAAGTGAGTCCTAGTGTTTTCTATCGAGTCCTTGTAAAAGTAGTTTGGGAATAATCCTAGCTATTTGGCTAGATTATTTTATTACAAACTACTTGGTCTACTAGATCATGTTTTGAGTCGCATAATTGGGTATCTATTTGAGGGTCTATACGAATGGGAATTCCCCCTTCATGTGTCTAAATGTATTTATCTTTTGTAAAGAGGGTTGGAAAAAAATAATTAAAATCCCCTCTCAGTCAATTAATTAATATTTCTGGTCAAATTAATTAAAAAATCCTAAGCCAGAAATTAATTAATTTTAGGTCCTAGGTGAGATAAAATCCTTCAGAGACAAAATTCGTTGGTCCTTAAAAAATGAATTTTTAAAAGCCCTAGGCCAAGGGAATATTGAGAATTTTAAGAAATTTTGGACCCTTGGGCCTAGGTGGTTAAGTCAAAGTCAAAATTTGGAGTAATTAACTCAAAAATAGTAATTTTGAGTTAATTAAAATGGATTTAAATCATAAATTCGTTTTTTCTCCAAATTTATAATTTCGACAGTCTAGATTAAAAGATGATCAAATCTTATCAACGGTCGATATTATTTTGATGTGAATCAACCGAACTAGTCGTTGTAGATTTTGTCCTATAAATTAAAGGTCTTTGTTAGTCTTGAGTCATCCGATCTTTGGATCGTGCACTTGTTCTTGGAAGCTCTTGTAATTTCTTTTGATGAATAAAGCATAAAGACTTTGGTGTTCCTTTTCCAGATCTATGTGGTGATTCATTTCTAAACTCTGCCACTTTGTTTGATATTTTTATGGTTGATGGCCTTCATGGATTAATCTGCATACAGGTATCTTGTGCAGTTTTTTGGGTTCATAAAATGACATTTTGATTTTTTCTGAAGGATCTCATGTTATTTTCTTAAATCTCTATCAGTCTAAAGTTCAGATCTAAGTGTGCGGGGAAATTTTTTTTAAGATTTGGGCGTCTAGAAAAGTCTTCGGTTGGACCAGCCGACTCTCAGATTCGTAAATCTGAAAAAGCCCATCGTTTCTAATTTCTCAATGTTATCGGACAAAATTGTGTTTTTACAGGGTTTTTAAGGCTTGTGCCTCTCTTCAAAATTTCAAATTTCTAAAAAAATTGTGTTGAAATAGTTTCAAATCTGGCCATGAGGGCGCCTCAGATCTGTAAATTAGATTGTAAATTTGTATTTTTTTAGGGTTGTAAGGGTTTAATATTTTTTTGGTGCATATTTTTTCAGGATCTGACTGGTTTTGCAGGTTTCAGGGTTTACTCAGAAATTTTTTTAGATCTGAGACGGATCTGGCCTCAGAATCGTTTTTGTGAGCAAATCTGGACGTTATTGGATTCAAAGAGCATTGAAAATCTAAGTTTTACGGAAAAAATTGGAGCTTGCTAGGCGTTTTGATTGTACTGGGTTTTTATCTCAGGCCTACTGTCCGACGCCTGTCCATCCTTTCTCTTCTATCTGTTTCCGTCTTCATTGCATACATTTCTGCCATCGCCTCTCTGTCCTAAACGCTGTCCCTTTGCATTGACTCTTCTTTCCCTTGCACGCAGCCTTCATACCCTCGTTCTCGTTCCTTTTCCGTTGTCTTTCTCTTCTCTACGTCCTTCCATTGACGCCTGCATCCGATCTCCTTATCCGCTCTCATCTGCAACATAACCCTCGCATCCTTCTTCTCAGCCGTCAACCCTCTGCCCTTTTCCCTCCGCGTTCAAACCTTTCTCCCTACCGTCCCTCCTCACGCAGTCGTGCTCCATTGGTTTCACTCCGTCCAGCTACCTCCTCGACTTGCACAAGAAAACAAACGCACACGTAAAAATTCTCACGCATACGCTTCAATCGGGTTTAGCGTTAGTTTCATTTCCAGTTTAGGAGTTAGGCTTTAGATTTATTTCTTTGTTAGATTTTAATTCTGTTATGTTTAGCATTAGTTTTTTTTTAAGTCGATTTTTTTTAGAATTGTTTTAGTTTAGTTTTATGTTAGGATTCAATTTTGTGTTTTAAACTTTAGTTTTAATTTGGTCATAGATTTCTTTTTATTTTATTAGATTTTAATTTAATCTTAGTTTAATTCTAACTTAGTTTTAATTTTAATTTGTGAGGTTTAGTTTAGCTTTAGATTTAGACTTTAAATTTTAGTTTTTCTTTAGATTTTAACTTTAGTTCTAATTAGACTTAGTTTTAGTTTTTTTTTAATTTTTTTCTTAGTGTTAGTTTTAAATTTTTTGGTTTTAATTTGTCTTAGATTTAAAAAATAATAAAAAAAATATAAAATTTTAAAAGATTTAAAAAATTTCTAAATTTCTAAATCCTATAGTCAAATGAACTTAAATTTTTTATCTAAGATTTGACTGTGGAACATTTCTAATTTCTGGATTGGGTTATAATAGAACATCATAGATTCGGAAATATTTCAAGCATCTGGCATTTATATTTAATAGTCATCTCATGATTTAATGTTGTGGGCTTAAGTATCTTAATGAATGATTGTGGTGCTTTCTATTGAATATCATTGTGGTCATTTGTATTTTCATAGCAGCAGTTATACATCTATTACTTGGCTTTAATTGCATAACGGGATCTTTTAACTCCATAAGGCATTGGTTTTAATATAATTGATCTGTGAAATCTCGTTAATCTTATCAAGTATTTGGTGTTTTCGCTGTGTCTCCTAGATTGGTTGATTTGCAACCAATTCTTGTCCTTCATTTCTGTTAGGGTCTACCTCCCTTAGCTTGCAAGGAGACAGCTTAGATAGAGAGATTGGGGATCAAGGTGACAGCCCCCGATCTGAGTTGTTGTCGTGGTGCCTAGACAATCTGTGCGACAACATTTTTTGGCGCCATTGCCGAGGATAGAGTTTTTTCTGTCCTTGGTCTTAACGACATTTTCTAATCTTCTAATCTTCTTTCGCCATTCATTAGCCTGTCACAAGGGATCATTTTTTCTGGCATCGTTTCATCTCTTCATCTTTTCATCATCTTATCTTTCGTCATCTCACTAATTATTTCATTATCGTATCTTTAGCACCTGGACATTTCAATTGGCTTCTTGTTTGGGTGGCGACTCCACTTATTCATCTATTTACTCCCAGACAAGAATCCCCCCTTGATATCCATCTGTTATTCTCGATTATTTCTTCTATTTTCATAATTAGTTTCATGTTCAAATGGCGACTCCAACTCTTTCATTTCTTACAAGAGTTCCTGCTAAGAAGTTTGCTTCTTGAGGACCTTTTGACTATTCTTGAACACGGATCTATTTCTTAAATTTTAAGCAGGTCATCATGGATGACACCTTTCATGACATGCCAGAAGAGGTCATTTCTAAATTGCCTTTTTTCTCAGGAGGTGATTCAGGCATTGCTCTACAACATCTATGGATCGTCACTTTTTTGATAAATAAATATTGTCGTCCTTCACAATATAATCATGAAGATATCAAGATATTGGCTATTCCTTAAAAGGTGCTGCTATCGATTGGTTTTGAAATTGTCCTGAGGAGTATTGTTTACAAGACATCATCAATGCTTTTAGAGATAAATATATAAAACAAGATGACTCGCTTTGTGCTCCCAGTATTATGCAAAATAATGAAATTGATCTTGTAGAGAACTCAACTATCAACAGGAGATTTCCATAAAATTCTCAGGATGAATCCACTTGTACCACGACAGCGCAAACACATGATAGTGGTGAAATAGAAACAAGTTGTCAAATCAGTGTTGACAACGATAAGCATCTTGTTAGCGAATTGATTCAGATGGTTAAGCATATACAGCTAAATCAAGCTCAGGTAATCAAGAATATGGAGGCCAACCAGGCTCAAATCATTAAGAATATGGAACTTAATCAAGAAAAAATAATAGCGGATCACGCTAGGGAAATTGGTTCTATACAGAGCAAGTTATTGGCCTTAGAAGAAAAACATATCAAGGAAATGAATGTTATGGAAAACAGATTAAAGATGATGGAAGTTAATCATTCTAATAAGATGTCTCTTCAACACAATTTGTTGACTATTAAAGAGAGTCATGTGAAGGAAATCACTATTGATAATGTTAAGCATCCCACTAATATCCAAAAGAAGTTGGAAAAAATGGAAAGATCACACATGCAAAATTTCCAACCCAAGTCACATTTGTCAACAGATCATAGGCCTCCCAGTTTTCTGAAGCAATTTCCATCTCATCACATGGAGGTCACTTTTCCCATTAAGGAAGAATTAACTATGGATACAAAGGACGTTGAGAAATACCAAGCTTATGTATCACCTTTAACAGAATATATTCAGAATAAGATTGGTCACACTATAGGTTCATCAGATGTTTTGTACAAGCATTTTCAAGATAAGAACAAGAAGTCTACAGTGGTCTCATTACTGACATCATAGCCCTCTCAAACAAAGAGAAAAAAGTAGAAAAGAAGAAGTAAGCGGTTTAATTCGTCTGATGGTTGAGAGAAGCTTGCCATTTGGATAGGACAGAGTCCTACAATTAGCAAGATTGGACATGGCACATCTGAAAAATAGCCTACAGAATTTCCTGAAAGTAGGCAAATGCTTAGAATGCACTATATTGAGCACATCTAATGCCATAGGGCATCCTTTGTATTGTATCTCTAACCTTATACCTTGTTATTTCAACATTTCATTTTGCAGTTAGAGTAGATTTAATTTTCATGTTAAGTAGAATAATAAATAAAAGAAGAGCTTCTATTTTTCATGAGCTTAATGTTATATGATGATATTTGGATGGACGCTACGTATGTAATCTTGTGTGTCTCTTGGATGCAGATTCTGGATTCTCACATTCCTTCAATGAATTAATGTGTCCCCAAGTAGAGCCAGATGTTGACCACACTTTGTCAACTACCCCATAGTAGTACACCCCCATTTTTTCAAATGGGATTCATCATGTTTGATGTGGTCGCGCCATTCAGATTCCATCATCGCACACTGTGCTTATGAATAATGTAAACACATTCGTATGTTTATGATGTAAAATGATCTAAGTAAGACCTATCAATATATGTAACAACCTCGTAAGCCTAGTATGTTGGTGACGATTTCTATCATAGGAAGTTTTTGTCTCATCGATTTACTTGTGTTTTTCGACACAAGTTATCAGCCAGAGTTTTCCCTCCAACCTCACCCCCAAAGCTAGGTGTATTTGGTCAACAACATGCTAAATGAGTCCTAGTGTTTTCTATCGAGTCCTTGTGGGGTGGCTTTGGGAATAATCCTAGCTATTTGGCTAGATTATTTTATTACAAGCTACTTGGTCTACTAGATTATGTTTTGAGTCGCAGAATTGGATATCTATTTGAGAGTCTATACGAACAGGTATTCCCCCTTCATGTGTCTAAATGTATTTATCTTTTGTAAATAGGGTTGGAAAAAAATACTTAAAATCCCTTCTCAGTCAATTAATTAATATTTCTGGTCAAATTAATTAAAAAATCCTAAGCCAGAAATTTAATTAATTTTAGGTCTTAGGTGAGATAAAATCCTTCAAAAGCAAAATTCGTTGGTCCTTAAAAAATGAATTTTTAAAGGACCTGGGCCAAGGGAATATTGAGAATTTTAAGAAATTTTGGACCCTTAGGCCTAGGTGGTTAAGTCAAAGTCAAAATTTTGGAGTAATTAACTCAAAAGTAGTATTTTTGAGTTAATTAAAATGGATTTAAATCATAAATTCGTTTTTTCCCCAAATTTATAATTTTGACGATCCAGATTAAAAGATGATCAAATCTTATCGACAGTCGAGATTATATTGACGTGGATCAACCGAACTAGTCGTTGGAGACTTTGTCCTATAAATTAAAAGTCTCTATCAGTCTTGAGTCATCCGATCTTTGGATCGTGCACTTGTTCTTGGAAGCTCTTGTAATTTCTTTTGATGAATAAAGCATAAAGACTTTGGTGTTCCTTTTCCAGATCTATGTGGTGATTCATTTCTAAACTCTGCCACTTTGTTTGATATTTTTATGGTTGATGGCCTTCATGGATTAATCTGCATACAAGTATCTTGTGCAGTTTTCTGGGTTCATAAAATGACATTTTGATTTTTTCTGAAGGATCTCATGTTATTTTCTTAAATCTCTATCAGTCTAAAGTTCAGAACTAAGTGTGCAGGGAAAAATTTTTTAAGATTTGAACGTCTAGGAAATTCTTCAGTTGGACCAGCCGACTCTCAGATTCGTAAATCTGAAAAAGCCCATCGTTTCTAATTTCTCAATGTTATCTAACGAAATTGTGTTTTTACAGGGTTTTTAAGGCTTGTGCCTCTCTTCAAAATTTCAAATTTCTAAAAAATTATGCTGAAATAGTTTCAAATCTGGCCATGAGGGCCTCAGATCTGTAAATTAGATTGTAAATTTGTATTTTTTTAGGGTTGTAAGGGTTTAATATTTTTTTGGTGCATATTTTTTCAGGATCTGACTGGTTTTGCAGGTTGCAGGGTTTACTCAGAGTTTTTTTTAGATCTGAGCCGAATCTAACCCCCAAGGGCCAGATCTGGCCTCAGAATCGTTTTTGTGCGCAAATCTGGACGTTATTGGATTCAAAGAGCATTGAAAATCTGAGTTTAACAGAAAAAATTGGAGTTTGCTGGGCGTTTTGATTGTACTGGGTTTTTATCTTAGGCCTATTGTCCAACGCTTTTAATCTCTGTCCATCCTTTCTCTTCTATCCGTTTCCGTCTTCATTGCATACATTTCTGCCCTCGCCTCTCTGTCCTAAACGATGTCCCTTTGCGTCGACTCTTCTTTCCCTTGCACACAGCCTTCATACACTCGTTCTCGTTCCTTTTCCCTTGTCTTTCTCTTCTCTACGTCCTTCCATTGACGCCTACATCGGATCTCCTTATCCGCTCTCATCTGCAACATAACCCTCGCATCCTTCTTCTCAGCCGTCGACCCTTTGCCCTTTTCCCTCCACGTTCAGACCTTTCTCCCTATCGTCCCCTCCTCACGCAGTCGTGCTCCACTGGTTTCACTCCGTCCAGCTCCCTCCTCGACCTGCACAAGAAAACAAACGCACACACATAAAAATTCTCACACATATGCTTCGATCGGGTTTAGCGTTAGTTTCATTTCCAGTTTAGGAGTTACGCTTTAGATTTATTTCTTTGTTAGATTTTAATTCTGTTATGTTTAGCATTAGTTTTTTTTTTAAATTCGATTTTTTTTAGAATTGTTTTAGTTTAGTTTTATGTTAGGATTTGATTTTGTGTTTTAAACTTTAGTTTTAATTTGGTCATAGATTTCGTTTTTTTTTAATTAGATTTTAATTTAATCTTAGTTTAATTATAACTTAGTTTTAATTTTAATTTGTGAGGTTTAGTTTAGCTTTAGATTTAGATTTTAAATTTTAGTTTTTCTTTAGATTTTAACTTTAGTTCTAATTAGACTTAGTTTTAGTTTTTTTTAATTTTTGTCTTAGTGTTAGTTTTAAATTTTTTGGTTTTAATTTGTCTTAGATTTAAAAAATAATAAAAATTTTAAAATTTTAAAAAAATTTAAAAATTTCTAAATCCTATAGTCAAATGAGCTTAAATTTTTTATCTAAGATTTGACTATGGAACATTTCTAATTTCTGGATTGGGTTATAATAAAACATCATAGATTCGGAATTATTTCAAGCATCTGGCATTTATATTTAATGGTCATCTCATTATTTAATGTTGTGGGCTTAAGTATCTTAATGAATGGTTGTGGTGCTTTCTATTGAATATCATTGTGGTCATTTGTATTTTCATAGCAGCAGTTATACATCTATTACTTGGCTTTAATTGCATAACGGGATCTTTTAACTCCATAAGGCACTGGTTTTAATATAATTGATCTTGGAAATCTCGTTAATCTTATCAAGTATTTGGTGTTTTAGCTGTCTCCTAGATTGGTTGATTTGCAACAAATTCTTGTCCTTCATTTCTGTTAGGGTCTACCTCCCTTACCTCCCTTAGCTTGCAAGGAGACAAATTAGATAGAGAGATTGGGGATCAGGGAGACAATTTCGCATCCGAGCCAAGAGTCGCGTGCCTAGACAATCATGATAACAAGACCTCCTTTCTAAGGAGGGCGTACAGCAGGCTCTGGGAGTCTGGGCCATAAACAAAGCTGAAGGGACTCGATCCGCCACTCGGATCAACCGCCCTTTGTTCATTAATTTCTATGCTTAGTTCAGTTCTGTTGGACACCTAATCCTCAACGGGTAGGTGTGGAAGGCGAATGGACAAATGGAGTCCAAGAGACCCTGGAATATGGAATCCAAGGGTCACTCCATGTATGATAAATATGTATCATTGTGAGTAATAGTGCATCAAAGGTTTATCTTTCTATGTGTCTTGTGCATTTACCATGCTCACCATTGTTGAGTTTAACATGGTATCAGAGCCATGATGAGTGGCCTTCCTCTATGCGTTTATGTGTTCCATTGACAGCATTGGTGTTAGCATAAAATTATGGCAAAGAATGTGGACCTCTGCACATTTCCCATTGCACAGTCCACATTGTGCGTTGCTCAAACAAGTCTGGAATCTGGTTACCTAGCTCGAATTATAACGCTACACTCTGTCATAACGTGCTGGTCTCTGATAGCTCCATGCGTTGCTGCAACTCCAATTAATATTCCTACCTTCCACTGAACTTACCTCCCTCTGTCACGTTGGCAGCTCCATGTTCACCGCCCTGACTTCTCCTTTATGGTTGGGCACAATAGAAGCAGTAGCATCTCTGAGGAACGACAACCTCACCTCCACACTATAAGTAGTCTCATACGTAGCCTTACCTCCACACTGTACGTAGTCTCTATTCAGTTGTTGCCCACTGTACACAGTCTTATACATACATCATACACGGAATCCTCACCTTCTCACCCGTCCGACTGCAGAATCCGAAACACCTCGATACACTCTTCCCAAACGCAGCCTATTTGTAGCCTCCAAAATGCTTATATGTTTATCTCTCTAGGTAGCTACGTAAATACAAGTGTAGTTACAGGGTCACTGAGATTATTCTCATCTTGGAAGAGTTTTTGTACGAAATATACACACTGCATGGGACGTCGTGTTAATTCGTTTTCCCCTCTTGGTTGAAAGAAGAGTCTAAACATGAATTTCCCACTCCCTCTTGGTGGAAACCCTAGCAGAACTCATGATCCACGATTTTCATCGCTTCCGGGACCCAAGCACTTATGAGTAGAGGACCTGGCTCAATGCATCAATCCGATCGGATGCCTGTGTTGGGAAATCATAATAATATTGATTTGGACACAATAGTTTTCGTTTCGCCTCAACTGTATCGTATCATTGGTTATTTTGTTTTGGTTGTTTCATCAACTACGTTGTTCCAGAATATAGTGTAGCTCCATTTCTAGAGACTTTATTATTAGGACAAGACACCATAGCATTTCACTATTTGGGCTCTTGAAAGAAAGTGCTATCATTTGTATCCCAATATTTTGAGAATATTTTCCAAATTGGAGGGCACGAAACTCCATCAGCATCAGAGTAAGCGTGTTTGAAGTGGGGATGAAGAGGAATAGACACTCATAGTGAGGCCTCCAGTGCCTTCCACTTGTCATTCTAGATTCAGAGTTGTAGCCAGAGACACAACAGTTCAAGCAAGCCTGAGCCACAACTTGTCATTCCAAATTCAAAGTTGTAGCCAGAGACACGGATGCCCATGAGCATGCCTTTGGTTGGTGGACAGCCTTATACCATCTATGCGAGGTTCATATTCTTCCTCTTCAAAGAATTCGGAGCACTTCCTCTAGCAGAAGACTTCAGCTTCTTGCCATCTTTGGTAGAGTTTCGGGAAATGCATTAAGCATTCTAGTGTTGGTGGTCATCCTTAAACCATCGCAGGTTGTAGACCTCCCTTCTTCTAGGTTGAAGGTCTCGCTCTTCAAAATATGAGGGACACTTCCTCTAGCAAAAGCCCTCAGCTTCTTGCTAGATTTGGAAGAGTTTCGGGAACTACACTAAGTGTTCCAGTGTTGGTGGTCATCCTTAAACCACCTCTTTATGCCAACATTTCAGAGAGTTGATTCAGCCTAAGTGTTGCCATGCATACTTTGCAAATTTGTATTACAACTCTATTCTTGGACTCACACATACCCTTTCGGATTAAGGGGGGGAATGTTAGACATCTAATCCTCAACGGGTAGGTGTGGAAGGCGAATGGACAAATGGAGTCCAAGAGACCCTGGAATATGGAATCCAAGGGCCACTCCATGTACAATAAATATGTATCATTGTGAGTACTAGTGCATCAAAGGTTTATCTTTCTCATGTCTCTTGTCTATTTACCGTGCTCACCATTGTTGAGTTTAACAAGTTCAGCAGCAAGGTCACAAAAAAGCCTATGGCTTTTGTATTTTCTTGTTTTTCATCACCGATACTGTTAGTTTTGTTTTTAATGGTCTATCAGCACACGAGATAAAGTTGCTTATATACAATCTCCAAACTATTCACCAATTGTTCTTCTCTGTGACCGGGCTGTTATTTGTTAAGATGGAGGCCCGGAGCGTTTCGGAAGAGTTTCGGAAGCGTTTTTAGTTTGCATTATCTACATACTGACATGGTTTTTTTGTGGTTCTGAACTTATGAAAACATTTTAACATCTGGATCATCTCTTTGCTCCTGTTTGGGTTGTTTTCCTCTTATAGAGGAGGCCCAGGAAAAACGAGAGTTTTGGTCTTTTTGTAATCTGCTCAACAGTGCAATGTGGGGTGGCAGAAAAAAATCTGCAAAACATATTTTTCTCCACCACATGCCAACTCTATGTTTTTTCCCTTGTACAGGAGGGACAAGAGTATACAGTTTTCTGAATGCCAATAGGCATATACTTTGTAACTTTTTATTCTCTCAATAGAAAATTCGATTTTTTCTCTGGAAAAAAAAGATCAACTCAACCATACAAAATAATGTAGTATTTGTTTTCCTAGATCCAATCGTCTGCAAGGAATACTATAAAATAAGAATCACAACAACTTGTTGACTAAGTAGCAAGAATTTTGTTGAGATCTTCAACTTCCTCTAGTAAAAATACTATAGTAAAAAAATAATAATAATATCATTATCTAACTAACAACAATAAAGTATTGAAGTTAGTTGCAACTACATCCAAAAATAAAGCGAGGAAGTTGGGCGGCTTCTATACTTGAGAGCAATATTATCAAAACCGATAGAGCCCAAAAATGTGAACTAAACTGGAACCAGTAGAAAATCGGAAAAAAAGGGACCAAAAAATTGATCAACTAAAAAATAAATAAATATCCAAATTTTGGAAAAAAAAACATATATATTCATGTGCATATGAATCTCAAGTTTCAACTAAAAAATACATAAATATACAAATTTTGGAAAGAAAAAAAAAAACATATATATTCATGAGCATATGAATCTCAAGTTTCAACTAAAAAATGCATAAATATACAAATTTTGTAAAAAAAACATTTATATTCATGTGCATATGAATCCAAACCATTATACACAAATATGCAAAGTTTCTCATATATATAGCAACTACAGGGGAATGTAACCAAAATATCAGCAAGTTCAATCAATCTCTAAACCAAAAATACATTAACAGAGAGGCTCCAAATCATCAAGCTCAATCTCCAAGGTGTGACCAATTCCAAGAAATATGCAAAATGATCTTCCAAGTAGCACATGTCACTCCAAACAATCAACAGATCAAGGTAAATGGCATGGATCTCAGTGTAGATGGTTGACCACCATAAAATAGACACAATAAATCAAGCAATAGCATATATCCATGATAAATGCCTCCATATGTGTGCAACCAATGGAGCGCTCCATGAAAATGAGGTGATAAGTTCGCATAAATTGCAACCTCGACAAGAAATAGAATCCAGAAGACAAGCCCTCAAGTGTTGGAGTCAAGTGTGCAACAAGAAGTGGGTCAACCACTCCAATCAAATTGTGGATGCCTAAAAAGCAATGAGGATGTGGAGCACTCCACTAGAGCAAGTATCTATCATGTAGAATATCACCATGTTACCATTTACTGAATGATACGCTCATCCAACAAAGTGACACATGGATTTTTGGACACAAGTCCCCGAAAAAAACACAAAGCGGGAAAATCGATGCAACAAATATGAGGGTTTATTTTATTAAGTAGATTCTGAGTACAGTAAATCTGGGTTCCAAATCTGGAAAACCCGACAGAGAATAAAAGAAATCAAAACTGCATCTAACTTGTAGATCTACGACCAAATATCTGACTGATCCACACCCTCAAACAGGATTTACAAGACTCGGCCCGGATCTGGCCCTAGAAACCCTAGTGCTGCCCCTGAAGCCCCAACGTCAGCCCTTCTAGCCTCAGAATGCCATTGCACTACCCAGTGAGGGACTGCGTACTCCTGAGAGGGTGACGCAGGCCTTGCGCTGGCCCTGGAGACCCTCTGCGTAATTTTTGAAGCCCTCTGGAGCCTCTGTGTTGTCCTGTGCAGCACCTGCGTAGCTACTGCTCTGCTTTGTCCTTGTTGCTACTCCTCGCTGCAGAAAATTCCTCCGGAAATTCTTAGCAAACCCTGCCCTAGAATTCCAAATCTATTTCTCAACTCTGCAAATGTGTGTCTCCAACTGACCCTCATGCCTTTCTCTTATACTTTTTTGTTGAACCCTTCAACGGTCGAGAATAAAACATTCATCAACAGCTGAGATTAAAATATTGCTTGATCCGTGTCTTTTAGAACATTTCAGCACATGTGTTAATTAATTCACTTTAATTATTTAATTTTCCTAAGTTTAGACTTAGGAAATCCATTAAAATAATTAATTATTTGAATAACTTGAACACCAACTGAAATTTCTCAAAACACTTTATGGGTTTTGGAGTTCAAGTGTGTCCTAGACCCTCCACAAAATTTCAGGGGTTAGAGCACACCTAATGCTACACCAACTATACAAAATCTCAACATGTCCCACCAATAACTCCAAATAAAAATCTGCACTCCACATCCAGCCACAACAATCGAAAAAATGAGACTCAATAGCCTCTGCGTTGCCTTCTACAGCTACAGCGTCACCATATCAAGGTGACGCGGGCTCTGCATGAGCCTCCCTTCGTGACTGCGTCACCCTTCCTCTGACTCTCCAGTTCATAACTGCGCTTTTTCTCGAGACAGTTGCTTTCTTGCAGCAGATTTTCCTCTGTCCTTTCGCTGATGGCTTCAGCCCTCCTTGATCTACAATTGCTCTAATAACATGTGAAAATTTTTGAATCTAACAAACATAAATCCTACTGCAGTTAACTGATTTGCATTTCCTACTTGTGTTCTTCAATTAACAAGTTTTTTACAAAATTCGTCAATAAATATTAATGCAAATACACTACAGACTACACCAATATACAAATCAAGTACTGAAAAATAAATGACAATCAAACAAAGGACACCTTTATTTTTGGACATAATGTCCCCGAAAAAACCTAATGCGGGAAAATTGGTGCAACAGATATGAGGGTTTTATTATTAAGTAGATTTCTAAATACAACTACGGTGCCAAATCCGGCTCACCCAACAGAGAAAAATCCCGACAGAAGTACCTCTATCCAAAGACAGATATTTTGGCTGATCCAGCAACATATTGATCAAACCCCACAGGTGACTGTGCTATCCCCAGTGCTACGCAATGACACTTGCTCCCAGCTCTGCGCTGAGAGTTCGTCACCTCCTCTAGGAGTTGCATGTTATGAATCTAATTCATAACTAAAGTAATACATATAGTTATTAATAGAATAAAATAGAATAAATGTAATTACTAACTAATCAATTAGGATTAGGTTAAATAATCATTAGTTTAATGAAAAGGCATGTCTAAAAGACATGCCCATTCGTGGAAAGGTACCTGCATGGGTATAAAAGCGGGACCTCCTTGTAATCATTCAATCATGTCATATATCATTAATAAAATATTATTATTATAAATACCTCTTGTGTATTTTTATAATTTAAGCTATTTCTGCTATTCAAGTCAACAAGCATACAAGCCCTCTGCTACAGTATTCAAACTTACGAATTCCTACTACAGTGGTATCGAAGCCAGGTTGTGGACAGGTTGAAGGAATGGCACACAGCATCGTTCTACAAGCCTACGAACATAGTTTACAAGCTCGAGCACATTATTTACCATATAATGTGCCATTACGTCAAGATCCCAAAAGAATTGAAATAATTAGAAAAATGCTAGAAAAGCTTGAGAAGTTACTTGCAAAATATCCTGCAGTAGACCATAATAAAAAGGATGAAAAATGCAGTAATAATAATAAAACAGTTAGTTTTTCTAAAGGGAAATCAAGTAAAAAATCCATGAAAAAGTCAACTAAATATATCCCTCCACCAATGCGTAATAAAAGTAAAGAAGAAGGGAAATGTTGGAAATGTGGAGACATATACTTCGCAGGACATGAATGTGCATTTTATACAAGAAATACCGTTGCCAGCACTAGTAAGGAAACAGAAAAAGATGCTTGTGTATCCAGCCCTCTTAATGGCCGCACACCACCATTGGTTGAAAATAACCATGCTTTTGCAACAAAACAATTATGTTGTACGGAAGCCCAAGAAAATCAAAGTAGAAAAGCTAAAGTTGGTCATAAGGCTGATATGGAAATTGCGTAATCCGAGATAGGAGACTATAAGACTGAAGTCTCAGGGGAATCTCAATCTCACGATTCAAGGGATAATGTGTTTCCTTCTGAATCCATAGATTCAATTGCAGAGGATGGCGTCAATGATGTTAAAATTTGTGACATCTCTGGCGATATTGGGTACGAGGAAGTGTTAGTCACTTGTGCTAAGTGCAATGAGGGGGCTGAACATATTTACTGCATGCAAACACTCCTCACGGCTGTTCCTACAGAGGATTGGTTTTGTGAAGGATGTAAGTTGAAACAGAAGGAAAGCAATCAGAAAAAATTAGAAACTATCAGAGAGTCCAAGACTGTATCTTCTTCTGGCCAGGTCACTGGGAAACAAGGTATTTGCAGAAATAGCTCTTCAAACATCTCAGGCTTAGGTAAATTGAACATATCTTCTGAGAAGATGCGGATGCAAAATTCTGCTAAAAATCCTGAAAGTCCTTGTAAGCAACAATTAGGTGATAGTCTTGGGGCTCCAGTACGCAAGAAGCAAACAATTGAGTGTGGTAATTTGGCAGTCAATGTGTGTCAACCAGCACTTCAAAGAAATAACTCGTTGAAAGCTCATGAAACAATTAAAGCTGATGGATGTGGAGTTTTGCCACAAATAAAGAGCCCAGTGAAACCTTCATTCACTAGAGATGGGTCAGTCAAGATGCCTGAAGCAGGTAAGTCTGACAATGGTACTACATCATTGCCGGCATATAACAATTCTACACCACGGCCATTCTCCAGGGAGAATTCGTTCAAGACAGCAGAAACAGCAAAGGTGAAATTTCTTCCATCACCCTTCGTTACTGTTCCTGCTTTACGAACAGTGGGTAATATTGTTACTGCCTTGAGTCGGAGTCCATCCCAATTTGGAAATCCTTCATCTTCAAAAGGAGATATATCTGCTGCTAGATTTTTAAATCAATTGGAAGGTAGAGATGGGAAACAGAAACAGACAGATTCTAAAGCCAGCCACAGGATCAGCGAAATTGTATATAACTATTTGGACGTTGGAACTGGGAATAAGTCTGTGGAGGGTCGAAAAGCCGCAGAAGCTTCTCCGGTTGAAATTACCCAAGTCTGTGGACAAGAATTGATAACAAAGACCGTGAAAGAATTGCAAGGCCCTGCCTTAACTGTTGTTCTTGAACGCCAGAGGCCAGCAAGTGTGCTTTCCGACCAAGCATTTAATTCTCATCACATTCTTGCAAACAAAGTTCCTTTTTGGTGTTTCATAAAGTGTTGGGTAGAATGTAGTAGAGGGCTCCCTATCTCGAAGATACTCCGCCATGTGAGAACGATGTTTAATAGAGATTTTCGAGAATTATTAAATCAAATCGCGGAGATTATAAGAGAACTCCAGCAACAATTGCGTCAGGCTGGAGGATTCGATACTATCATACGGAGAATAATTCAGATTATCATACTTTGCAGAGGTTTGTTGGGTCGACTACCAGATGAAATGGCGGTGGAATTAGAGAGAGCGTTGATGGAGTTGGACAATCGTTTTCCATTGACGTTGTTGCTACAAGTCGACGCATCCCAGCTGTTGCGGCTACCTCGAATAATGATTCGAGAGGGGAATGTCACTAAAAATAACATTTGCATAGTTTGCCAAGAAAATTTCATTTTTGGCGAAATGGCAAATGAACTCCCTTGCGGCCACAGGTTTCACGAGACATGCGTCATTGAGTATCTAGGTTGTGCAGTATGGAGAAGAGGCATACACCAGGAACCTGCCCGAAATTCAGCGACTCTGCTAGATGCACTGCTATTTGGCGTGAGCATATTAGTGATAACGACATCGTACTTCATCGGCCCAAATTGCCAGGATGATTTTCAAGTGGAGGAGCCAAAATACAGAAATCCCATCCCATCGTCAATCCGAGCCGAAATACAAAAATTCCCCTGCCTTGCTGCTGCATATGTCGTGACAAGTGGGCAGTGGAGATAACGCCACGGTGAGCCACGTAGCCAAATGTAGTGCCGGTCGATACCCTCGTGGCAGATAAATACACTGTTTCGATGGACGGGTTTATCAAAACGGTGTAACAGTCGACGAGTTTAGATTTAATTAAATCATAACAAAAAGAGTTATAATATATATATATATTAACTATATAATATATATGTATATAAAAATTATTATTAATTTAATTAATTAAATTAAATATTAATTAATTAAATTAAACCAAAAACAAAAAAACTTTTATAAAACTGTTATAATTTAACTTTATTTAATCATAAAGTTATTTTATAATTAAAAGAGGAAAAAAGTTATTATTAGAAGAAAATAAAATGAGAACATGGATTTAGGACGATGTGAAAAGCACAAGAAAGATACTAGTGATTTAAGACATGCTTAGCAGATAAATTCAAGTAAAGGGAAGTGTCGAAAAGTTAAGCTTTGAGGACAAAGCTTTTCGAAGAAGGAGGCAATGTTATGAATCTAATTCATAACTAAAGTAATACATATAGTTATTAATAGAATAAAATAGAATAAATGTAATTACTAACTAATCAATTAGGATTAGGTTAAATAATCATTAGTTTAATGAAAAGGCATGTCTAAAAGACATGCCCATTCGTGGAAAGGTACCTGCATGGGTATAAAAGCGGGACCTCCTTGTAATCATTCAATCATGTCATATATCATTAATAAAATATTATTATTATAAATACCTCTTGTGTATTTTTATAATTTAAGCTATTTCTGCTATTCAAGTCAACAAGCATACAAGCCTTCTGCTACAGTATTCAAATCTAAGAATTTCGTTGTTACATTGCATCGCCATCCTCGTGAGCCTTCTTGGATCAAAAATCAATTTGTTGAATTGATGCCCGATCTGCCTCACAGAAACCCCAGCGCTACCTTTTCAGTGACTGCGTCACCTCTCCAGGCTTTGCGTCACCCTGCCAAGTGCTGAGTTGTCTCTCCTTGGTGTTGCATTGCCTCTCTGCTTTGTATTCTCGGCCTTGGACTGAAGTCCCACTATCGAAATGCCCCTCTCTACACTAGAACTCACTCCAAAATTCTCAACAAACCACACCCCAGAATTTCGATTTTGCTCAAGTGTTGCCTTGTGTGTGTGTGTTCTCCAATTGACCTCAAGCCTTCCTTTATACTTTTCCCATTGATGGATCAATGGCCGTGATCAAATCTTTAATCAATGGCTAAGATTAAAACAGACTTGATCCTCGTCACTTAGAATCTTCTCACCCATATTTACAATAATTCACTCTAATTATTTTAATTTCCTAAGTTCTAACTTAGGCTCCATTAAAAATAATTAATTACTTGAATAACACGCACTCCTAGTGGAATTTCTCCAAATGATTTCTAGGTCTTGGAGATATCATGTGTTCTAGCCCCTCCACAAAATTTCGAAGCTAGAACACATCCGATGCTACCCAAAAATCAACATTGAGACCTAATCTCAACCATCAATCACTTTGAAGATTAGGGTTGTGGATTCATCTAATAAATCAAACTTATAGAAGGAATGTTAGGTTAAGAGAGAAAACAAATATTGAGCACATGACACAGTGAGAATAAGACCTTAGTGATTTAGTGAAGGACTTCCATCCAAGTGTGCAATGTTCAAAGACGAGTGCAAGGGGCAACAAGGGAAGAATCCAAATCAGGCAATAGATCGAAGGACAGATCAAGGGTTTGATCAACTAGAACAATTCCAAGGCCATGTTGTATTGGGATTTTTCCTCAGAGGGCCATTATCACAAGAAGGAAGCCTTGGTATGCTATAGATTTTAATTAACGAAATAGTAGATAATGAAGGGCAAAGATCTTATGTGCATGTGATTAAGATTGGTGTTTTAATTTGCTTTTGTGTTTATATTTCATTTTAATGTTAAAATCTTAGTCATGTTTTTTATTCAATAGAGTTGATCTACTAGGAAGTAATTAACCAGGTTACCGAGGTTAGAAATTACCAATGACACGCATCACCTCTTATAATACATTTGACCATATGACAAGCTTACCTTGCATTGGGCCATATGCCTCCTTAATTGAATGACGTGTGCCTCATCCACCAATAATATATCATAATGATAGGTTGATCATTAGTTGGATACCTTATCGTTGATAACCATAACCCCCTCTTTTAATGGAAGCAACTTGGTTGGCAAAACTATTTGCTAAAGAATTGTTGTCCCATAAAACGTAATAGAAATACACGTTAGAAAATGATTTTGCTTGCTTTATTCGTTCCATAATTAATGCCAAGAGGATATCAACTAATTAATGCTCTGCTTGGGATTCGCACTGCTTGGCCTAGATAATTCACACTGCCTACAAATTGGCTCCAAGTGAGTTGTCCAACACTGCCTTCAGCAACCCTCTCTGCAGATAATTCAGCCTGCTCTCCCTTGCCAATCCAACACTGGAAAAACACTAGAAAAATCCGTGAAAATCTCTTCCTAAATTTTGTTGCTCCCTCTCTTCAATGCTCTCCCCCTGGCTCAAATTGTGCCCTTGCTGAATCACTACAATTGGGTAGCTCGATCTGTCTTAGATAATTCACTCTCCCTCCTGTGTCTCTCTCCATCCCATCGACTTGCTCTTATAATCTCTCACGGGAGCATCAATGACCAAATCTAATCGTGATAATGGCTAAGATCAATTTGACTCCATCAATACACTTTTCTAAAAGTCTCTAGAGCATAAGCTGATTTCCTCAATTAATTCCCATTAATTAATCAATTTTCCTAAGTTTGACTTAGGCATATTTTAATTATTGATTAATTATCTTAATTGAGCGGTCTCTAAGTGTTTTCTCCCAAAACCTTTTCTGGGTTTTGGAAATCTTGTGTTCCTTAGCCTCTTAAACACAAATTGAAACTGGAACACTTGTCTGATGCTATCAAAAATCTAACACTCCCTCTTCATGAGGAAGGTGTTCCCCACTATACCCAAATTTTCTCTGAAATAGACCAAATTAGCTCTCCCTAGAGCTTTCGTAGGTATATTTGTCACGTGTTGCTATGTGGGAACATGTTGTTGCTAACTGCTCCACGTTGCTGATGTCTGACATCTGTGATACAACTAGCTCTCATTATCCATCATGCCACAACGCATACTCTGATCTACCTCACACTATTGCTGCCACTACTTTGTTGTTATCCCTGCACTGCTACTGCAACCACTGCAATAATGAGTTTGATCTCACCTTACCTCCCTCTATAAACAGAAGAGGGAAATCTCTCCTAGATGGAAACTCCTCCTAGGAGTCTCTGGCTGGAACTGCACCTACAACCTGCACCTGGGCAATTTGCAGTGCCTCCTCCAATCACATGAATTTCCTGCTACTGCAACTTGAAACCCAACCTCTATTGATCTATTGTGTACCTACAATTGTCCCTTGAGTCTCTAACTACAACTAGCTCTACTTTGTCTACTGAGTATTTGACTACGCCCAACTATTTATGCACCTCTCTAGTATCTAACTAAAACTAGCTTTGCATTGTCCCTCTAGATCTGATTGTGCCTTATTGACATCCCGAACTCAAACCTCCTGCTACTGAATATTGTCATCCCCCATAGCTAAGGTAATGATCCAAAAGAAACACTAGCCTGATACGGTGCCTCCTCGGACCTTGCCCAATCCTACAACTCTGAAGCATCACGCTCCTCCCCCATCTGGAGGTAGAGTTATTATCAAGGCGAACTCCTCCAACCTGGAGGTCAACTCATCTATCTCTGCTAAAGTTGTTGTATGCTCCCCCTTCTTATACTTCTTTCTCTTTGGACACTAGGTGACATAATGACCAAATTCGCCACATCTGAAGCATTTGACCTTCGACAAGTCCTTTTTCTTCTTCTTGCCTCCTTTTGAGTTCTATCCCTAGTTGGGACTCTTCTTCACCTTCCCTTTACTTGCAAGGGCAACATTCTCTTCTTCCTCCTCCTCAACTTTCAATCCTCCGCTGCTACTGCTAGGGATCCCTTCGCCTAAGCTGAGACTTAGCTCCACTTGCATGAATAACTCCAAACGTGTTCCCAATCTGGTACATTGTCTCATCTAGTGATCCCCTGAACAAAGGTCTGCCAGTTGCTGGTAAACCCATTTAGAGCTATTCGCACAAGTTCTTTGTTTTCAGGTTTGTCTCCTACAGTTAGCTCATCAAGGACACTTTGAATTATGGGAGATAGGAAGTCACATTCTCACCCTTTTGCATCTTTGTTGTCGTCAGCTTCTCCTTGAAAATCACTTTGTGATTCTCTAATAGATTCTCATACAACTTTACGACAACATCCCACATTTCCTTTGTCGTATTCATATCTACAATGTGTGGAACGATATGATCTCAAACCCTGTCAAATACCATCCTCTTTGTCTTGGCCATCTCTTTCTTGAAGGTAGCCAATTGTTGTACATTTGTTGGTTTTGCCATGACGTTTGTCACTAACTCCTTCAAACCATGCTCATCTAACAAAAACTACATTTTGGCCTTCCAAACGACAAAACTAGAGGCTCTGTCAAGTATATCCTAATCCTTGAGCTTGTTGAAGCCATCTCGCGAAACTTGAGATTGGACCTAGAAATCTCCTTCTTCCTACTTAGCCTTCCTTTTGTTGCTCGCACTCCCTTAAGAATGCACAGATCTACCTCTAGAAATCCTTCTTTGGCTAATGTACTGCCTTCAGTTGCTCACTAAGACTACTTGCTCTGCCTTCCAGATGTCCTTCTCTAGGAACTAGCACAAGAACTGTAGCCTTGGAAACTAGAATTGGTTATTTTGGAAAACTTGCACTAGCAAATTAATTTACCTGCTTCGAACTACTGCTACTACAAATCTCAGATCTCCTCCTGGAAACTGGAAACCCTTTGGAAATCCCCTTAGTGTGCTTTTCTCTTCCTGCCTAGTGCAAATCTACAACAACCACCCTTGCTGCAAATCTTCTGCACCCAAATCTACTATGTGAATCACTAATCTACGCACCATAACCCTCTATTTGGAAACCACGCTGCCTGCAAATTTTGCTTCTGAGCAAATCAAACTTGTCCTACACCCTGCCTTTGGAAATTGATTCTTGCCCAGCAATTCGCACCCCTGGCCTGGCCTACACAAATATTATGTGATTCAGATCTCCCTCTGAAACTGCAAGTTCTACTTACCTTTTGCCCCTAAGCCTCCAATCTGATCAATAATGCTTTGATACCATGTGAAATTGCAACAACTGAAAATTATTCTCCTAACTAATTAGTAGTTTATTTGTTATATGGCAAATAACAAATAAATCACATTGCAATTCTTCACAACAAGTATAAATGTTGCGGAAGTCAAATCAAGAACTGAGAAATAGATGCACCGATATAAAAATCAACGCAATTATTTTGGGTTGAAAAGTCCACAAAAAAACCCCAAAGGGAAAATTGGTGCAGCAAATTAGGGTTTATTTTTATTATTAAGCCGCAAATCTGAGAGTACAATAATCTGGATGCCTAACCAGCAATGCTCTAACATATATCTAACCAAAATAATATGGAGAAAACTTCTCCCTTCTATAATCAATCTGACCTCCACTAGCCTGCTCGAACCCCACATTAGCAAACTCGCAATGCCTAGAATTCACACTGCTTGGCCTAGATAACTCACACTGCCTGCAAACTGACTCCAAGTGAGACGCCCAGCCTCCCTCTGCCCCTGGAAAATATTCACTCTGCCCCTTCGATGATCTCCCGACTTCCGGCAACTGAAATAAACCCTCTCCGACAACTCACACTGGGGATTTTGGCTGCTCGCACTGGCTTCTACGACCCTCTCTGCAGATAATTAAGACTCCTTTCCTCCTACCAATCCAGCACTAGAGAAACATTAGAAAATTCCCCAAAAAATATCTTCCTGAATTTTTTGTTGTTCCCTCTCTTCGATGCTCTTCCTCTGGCTCGAACTACACCCTTGTTGAATCACTGCAACTGGGTAGTTCAATCTGCCTTAGATAATTCGCTCTCCCTCTTTTGTCTCTCTCCATCCCATGGAATTTCTCTTATAATCTCATGTTGGAGCGTCAACGGCCAAGATCTAATCGTGATTGATGGCTAAGATCACTTTGACTCATTCAATACGCTTTTCTGGAAGTCTCTAGAGCATAAGTCGATTTCCTTAATTAATTCTCATTAGTTAATCAATTTTCATAAGTTAAACTTAGGCATATTTTAATTATTGATTAATTAACATAATTGAGTGGTCTCCAGGTGTTTTCTCCCGAAACCTTTTTTAGAGATCTCATGTTCCTTAGCCTCCTAGACATAAATCGAGACTAGAACACTTATTCGGTGCTACCAAAAATCTAACATGCATTGTCAAGGCATATTTTTCTCTTCCATCTAAATATTTCTTATGCTAAGTATTCTTTTCCACCAATTACACTTGCCAAAGATCATTCGCCACAAAAGTTTAGCTCCCAAGCCTAAGTTCATTAATACTAGATCATTTATACCAAGGCTGCCACTATCCTTTAGGCTCTAAATATTGACCAGTTTACCAAACGACACCTTTTGAAATGTGACTTCCCTCCCAACCATAGAAATCTCCCTAGTTCCTTGCAATTGTTGCATTCACATATAAGAGCAAGCAGCACTGAGCATTGAAAGATTAGCAGTGCTAAAAGAACAAACTTAATGAGGACTAATCTATCTGTGTTCAACCACTGAGCCCTCCATTCCTGGAACTTAGTTTTTATCTTGCTTATAATGTTTTTTCACGTTTGAGAAGTGTTGACCACACTTTGTCAACTACCCCATAGCAATACACCCCCATTTTTTCAAATGGGATTCGTCATGTTCGACGTGGTCGCGCCATTTAGATTCCATCATCAGTCGACATTTTTTATAAATGATGTAAACCCATTCTGCATGGTTATGATGTAAATGATCTAAGTAAGATCGTCAATGTATGTAACAACCTATGTAAGCCTAGTATGTTGGTGACAATCTCTATCCTAGGAGGTTTTTTGTCTCACTGATTTACTTATGTTTTTCGACACAAGTTATCGGCAGAGTTTTCCCCTCCAGTCTCACCCCAAAGCTAGGGTGGATTTTGGGAATAATACCAGCATGCTAAGTGAGTCCTAGTGTTTTCTATCGAGTCCTTGTAAAGGTAGTTTGGGAATAATCCTAGCTATTTGGCTAGATTATTTTATTACAAGCTACTTGGTCTACTGGATCATGTTTTGAGTCACAGAATTGGTTACCTATTTGAGGGTCTATACGAATGGGTATTCCCCCTTCATGTGTCTAAATGTATTATCTTTTGTAAAGAGGGTTGGAAAAAATAATTAAATCCCCTCTCAATCAATTAATTAAATTTTCTGGTCAATTAATTAAAAAATCTTAAGCCAGAAATTTCATTAATTTTAGGTCCCAAGTTAGGATAAAATTCTTCAAAGGCAAAATTCGTTGGTCCTTCAAAATTGATTTTTTTAAGAGCCCAGGCCAAGGGAATATTGAGAATTTTAAAAAAAATTGGACCCTTGGGCCTAGGTGGTTAAGTCAAAGTCAAAAATTTGAGGTAATTAACTCAAAAATAGTATCTTTGAGTTAATTTAAATGAATTTAAATGATAAATTCGTTTTTTCCCCAAATTTATAATTTCGACCGTCCAAATTAAAAGATGATCAAATCTTATCGACGGTCAAGATTATTTTGACGTGGATCAACTGAACTAGTCGTTGGAGATTTTGTCCTACAAATTAAAGGTCTTTGTCAGTCTTGAATCATTCGATCTTACGATCATGCACTTGTCTTGGAAGCTCTTGTAAATTTTTTTGATGAATAAAGCATAAAGACTTTGGGGTTACAAACTTTGGTGTTCCTTTTCCAGATCTATGTAGTGATTTATTGCTAAACTCTGCTACTTTGTTTGATATTTTTATGGTTGATGGCCTTCATGGATTAATCTGCATACAGGTATCTTGTGCAGTTTTCTGGGTTCATAAAATGACATTTTTGATTTTTCTGAAGGATCTCATGTTATTTTCTTAAATCTCTATTAGTCTAAAGTTCAGAACTAAGTGTGCAGGGAAATTTTTTTAAGATTTGAGCGTCTGGGGAAGTCTTCAGTTGGACCAACTGACTCTCAGATTCGTAAATCTAAAAAAACCCATTGTTTCTAATTTCCTGAATCTATCTTACGAATTTGTGTTTTTACACGGTCTTTTAAGGCTTGTGCCTCTCTTTAAAATTTCAAATTTCTAAAAATTGTGCTAAAAAGATTTCAAATCTAGCCATGAGGGCCTCAAATCTATAAATTAGCTTGTAAATTTGTATTTTTATTAGGGCTATAAGGATTTAATAAATTTTTTGGTGTATATTATTTTCAGGATCTGACTGGTTTTGCAGGTTGCAAGGTTTACTCAGAAAATTTTTTTAGATCTGAGCCAGATCTAACCCCTAAGGGCCAGATCTGGCTTCAGAATCGCTCTTGTGGGTAAATCTGAACGTTATATGGTTAAAGGAGCATTGAAGATCAAAGTTTGACGAAAGATTATTAAACTGTTGGACGTTTTGATAACTAGGTTTATTCACTACATAAAAGTTGCCTTTGCATATGTGGCTTTCCCTTCGAAATCGACCCTTGTGAACCCCCTCTTCACAGCTTCATCCACTGCCTTCATTCTGTTGTCATTTTCTCCTCACGTCCTAAATATTGCTCGCAGCCCAGCTCCTCGACTTGCATCCCTTCGATTTTTTTTTACGTTGCCTTATCTGCATACGCTCTCCTGCAAAACAAACTCACATTGCATAGCTCATCCCCGTCCGATCTGTTTCCCTTCACATCCGTCGTTCCTGCCTCAAGCATGTCGTCCCTGCCTCCTCCACGATGTCCAACATTCCCTTAACCTTTCCTCACCTCACCTCTACCTCTGTCGTCTGCACCTTCCAGCTTCCACGCTACTCCATATCCTCTGCTCTCCGTTCGATCTATCTCTTCTGCCGTCGATTCCATTCTGCACGCTGTCCAGTTCCGATTCCCTTGACCTGCAAGCTCAAACAAACGCACACATTTAAAATATCAAATTTCATATATATGCGTTAAAAAAAAAAAACTTTGGCTCAGATTCGTTTTTCGTTGTTAGTTTTTTAGTTTTGATTTTTGTTTTAGATTTTAAATATAGCATTAGGTTAGGATGTATATATATTAGTTTGATTTTTTTTAGACTTAAATTACTGCAGTTTTAAGTTAGGATTCGATTTTTTGTTTTTAATATTTAGTTTTAAGTTTAGCGTTGAGATTTTTTATTATTATTATTTTTATTTTATTTTTATTTTATTTTTTTATTTTTTATTTTTAACATTCGATTTTGTTAGTTTTAAGTGTATATATTTTAATTTGATATTTTAGTTTTAGTTTTAATTTTTTAGATTTAATTTAGTTTAACTTTAACTTTAGTTTTGTTTAGATTTTAGATTTAGATTTTAATTCTAGTTTTTTTTCTTTAGATTAAAATTTTAATTTAGATTTAGATTTTTTAATTTTCGTTTTAGGATTTAAAAATAAATAAAAAATTTAAAAAAAAAATTAAAAATTTTAAATCTTATAGTCAAATGAGCCTAAATTTTTTATCTAAAGCTTGACTATAGGCATTTTAAATTTTTGGATTGGGTCATTTAAAATATCATAAATTCGGAAATATTGCAATGATTTGACATTTAATTTCGATGGTACCTTCATGATTATATTTTTATCTCGAATTTAAATCGTTGGTCCAAAGTTTAATGCTTAGCTGTGGTTGATGATTTTTGAGTTATTCTTGAATTGTGGTTTTAAGTTGTTTGAAATTGGCATATAATTGTTTAAAGTTCACTTTGGAAATATTTCAAGAAATGATAAATCGCATATCTTTATCGAACATGGTTAATGAATGATTGTGGTGCTTTCTATTGAATTTCATCGAATATCATTTGTGTTTTCATAGCAGCAGTTATACATCCATTTATTAGCTTTAATTACATAACGGGATCTTTTAACTCCATAAGGCACTGGTTTTAATATAATTGATCTGTGAAATCTCGTTAATCTTATCAAGTACTTGGTTAATTAACTGTCTCCTGGGTTGGTTGACTTGCAACCAATTCTATTCCTTCATTTTTGTTAGGGTCTACCTTCCTTAGCTTGCAAGGAGACAGCTTAGAAAGAGAGATTGGGGATTAGGGTGACAGCCCCCGATCTAAGCCGTTGTCGCGGTGCCTAGACAATTTGTGCGACAACAAGAAGAAGATGACAAGGACATATGAATAGGGCATTCCAAGATATCTAAAAGAGGCCCACACTTCTTGATGAGGGAACAATAAAATAATAGAAATCACTTGTAATAATCCCTTGCACATATTCCAAGCAAAGATTTGACTATTATTACGGTTAATCTTTCCTTTGAAGACATTAGTGAAGAGATCTAAAACCTTTTCACACCTAGGCACTGCACAACAATAATGTGTCATTGGAAAAATGCAAGTGGTTAATACTTTCACTACTTTTATTCCAAGTAGATTGTCATTGTGTCACTCTGATTCCACCTTCCCACTCAGTTTCAGCCATGATTATAATATCATTATATACAACAATGGAGATAACAGGTAGCCCTAATGCAGTCCACCACATGCTTTAAAAAAAGGCAGCAGATCTCCCATTTACTAGTTGGGAAATCCAAGAGTTGCTTCTAGCCTTCTCTAGGTTCACATCCATCGAATATGTGCAGAACAAAACCCAAATTTAAGTAAAACATCAAAAATAAAGGAATGCCTAACCCAATCAAAAGCATTTGCCATATCAATTTTAATAACCATACCCTTGTCCCCATTTACCCAACTAGAGTGAATCACTTCCTAAACCATTATATTAGTATCCATGATCTTCCTTCTCTCCATAAAATCTCCTTGGTTTTCTAATATAACATTGGGAAGAAGCTTTTTCAACCTTTTTTCAATTATTTTTGTCAATGCTTTGAAGGGAGCGCTGCTCAACAAAATAGGCTAGAATCTGGAAAATGGAGGGTGATCTTCCTTGGGAATGAGAGCAAGAAAGGCTGAGTTAGTGCCTCCCTCAATTCTGCATGACCTGTGGCCATATTGCAGCATTCAAATAATAATCAAATCTGATGGTATTCCAGCACTTCTTGTAAAAAGGGATTGTAAATTCATTTAGCCCAGGGGCTTTATCAGAGACCAAATTCAAGATTTACATCAAGAACTCCTCAGAAATTTCTTGCATAATATTCTCATTCACAACTTAAATGATTAGAGGAAAGTTTTCCAGCATACATTGCTTCCTCTGGATCTACTCCTTTTTCAGTATACAGTTACTGAAATGAGAGTGCACAATTGCCTTGATTTCCTAGAAATAGTTGAGAGTCCCTGCCTTGCTTTCTTTGAAATAGTTGAGAGTCGAGCCATCCTCCCTTGTGATTTCCTTAACATTAAATTTCCACGTCCTATCTTTCACATGCCTATGGAAAATCATGGTTTTTCTGTGTGTCATGGCAGCACTACCACTTGTTTCTTTCTTTCGTTATGTTATTTTCAGCATTTTCTTGGAGCTGTGCTTGCACTCCCACCTTGTATTCATACTGATTGTGCTCTTCTTCAGTCCCATTGACCTACTTTTGTGGTCATTTTTGGACCATCCTATTTTATCTTGTCTTATAACCGGAGTTCAACCATAGGCTACATGATTTTAGTTGCCACTTTTCCTCCTCCTATCTAAGGACTTTACGATATTTTTGAAAAACAGCCCTTTGTTCTTCAATTAATTCTTTGGTTATTTGATCAAGCCCAACTTCTCTCATTATTCCTTGATTTCGTGCTCCGAATAAGTGTAAAGTTGTTTGATCCATTTCTTGAGTGCAAATTTGGTGGCTTTTAGTTTCTTCTCCAAATAAATTCAGGGAAGCTGTCCACCAACTTACTCCATGCTTTGAAAATTGTTTCAACAACAGATTTAAATGGTATAGCCTATAGGGCTTTGATCAGGAATTTCCTTGATTGAAAGAGAAACTAACCTTTGGCCTGGACTTAAGGCAACCCAGGTCCCAGGAAATCATTTTTATAAGACTGAAAGACTACTATCAAGGAAAGCACTTTGGAAAACCAGCCTAGCCATGCTGCTATATATCCTGGACCTATTCTTTTGTTGGTCCAGGTGTACCTTCCCTTGCTTAGTTTCACATCTACTAAATCCCAAAATGAAATCAGATATTCCATCCTCTCCCAGAGGGGATCCCTAAAAATGCTTCCACCTCTTTCTTTTTAACTAGGACTTCTGTTAAAATTCACCATCCACAATGCTACTCTTCCACTATCCTGTACTTCTTAGCACTGAGAGTTAATCCCAGCATTCCACTTTTTCATTGTCAACTGAGGGCATGTAATCATTCAATATTTATTCTCTCCAGCTTGCTGATGAGAAAATTTTGTTAAGAACCAGTGTTGAGTGTGATAACAAAAATCCAATTGCAAAAGAAAGCTATTCCAAACCATGCAGAGGCTTCCAGAAGCATCTCTTGAACTAACCGCGTGCCCTTCACTGTTTTTCCATTGCTTTTTACATAGTTTGATGGTTTTCTCGACCTCTAATTTTGTCTCATGGATTAGGAGATTTTTATCAAATCCTTCACAGACTATCTTGAACTTACTATCCGTTCATCCACAATTCTAGGAGACAATATTCATTAGTTACCTGATGGTTTTTTAGACCAGCCTAAAGATGAAGTTGATGCTCCTGGATTCTTGGTGGTTCTTGCTCCCTATTCGAGAGATCTTTCAATTGTTGTTTGAGTGCCCAACTCTTTCTCTTTCTTTGCTATATCTTCCCTTCTTTCTTTCGCTGGTTTCTTTCCAGGCTTTCTGGATGCCTCCTCTTCTGCCATTTCCTCTTTTTTTCCTCTTCTTTCTCCACTTCATCACTACATTGTTCAGCTTTCTACCTCGTGTTCATTCATGTTGTTTACAAAGATTTTTCTGGAGAGTGATGAAGCTCATCTTCATGGTCTGAAATATCACCTTCAACTCCATGTGATGGGATCCATTCTGGGTTTTCTTCTAGCACTGGCAATGCTATTGGGATTCCAAAATTAAATTTTGGGATAGCTAAAGTCTTTGTGAGTGGGATGATTTCTTCTTGAGACGAGATTGCATACCTGATTGTGCTTGGACTTGCTGATCTCTCCTTTGATAGATCTAGGATATTACCTATTGATTTTGAAAAAATCTATGGTTGAACTTGGACCAATCAAGTGTACCTGTCCCAGGGCTTCAATAGATCCAGAAGGCTTTTTATGATCTGTTGTAGGATGCGCTTGCTTAGAGTTTGAGGTGGATGCACCTTACATAGGATTTGTTTTGTCTTTCTTCTTCAGCTGCAATCAATCATCCCTTCCTATATTGGTTGCTTGATTTGGGTATTATTCATTTTTCAATCTTTCACGAAATGGCCATACTCATGGCACGATTTGCACTTGAAAGGAGGATGTTCATAATCTAGCAGCTGGATGTGTTTCTAGTTGTCCTAAGTTAACTAGATCACTTAGGACAAGCTCTTTTCCAGATCTACTTCCACACTGGTGCGTGCACAAGTAAACAATCCATCCTTGTTTCAAACCCATCAATATACTTACCAACGGTATTTCCTATGCAACATGTGCAGTCTTCATTCCAACAATGCAATGAAAGATGTAGCAAATGAACCCAAATTGGGACAGTGAATGGAACGTCATTTTCAGGATAGATATCTAGATTGACGGGTAGATTGACCACGATCTTGAAAATGACTTTTTGGATTGATTCATGTCTCTTCTTACTAATAATGCAATCAAATTTCAAAGCATGTGAACAGCAGTGATAACAATTTCATACATGTAATAAAAATCATGGACTTGTGAATTAGAAGGCTAACACACGATCTGAATTTACACTTAGAATTGCAACTAATTCAGTTCCGAGTTCTCGCTATTAATTTTGATTGGTTGCGCTCAGCTGCCCTCTTTGCAGATGACAATTCTTGCAGCTATATTTTAAATTTACTCTGACTAACAGAAGTATCCATGATTATTATAACCAAATATTCTGTATGGCATTTAGTCCTATGCAACTCTACAACCAGTTCCAGCCTTGCGGTTCGCATATCAATGGTTACAAATCCAACTTTTAGTCAATACATCAAGAATTTCTTTGCTTAAATCAGCAAGGAGCTACAGAAAGGTGGCTTGATTCTGTAGTGAGTAACCACTTGTGGGATAATCATAATACACTTATAAAAAACCAGAAGCTTCTTATTCATTATGCCTATTATGACTCTGCAATTTAACAGAAAGCTACCATTATAGAACACCAAACTGCCTATCAAGACTTTTCAATTTGAATGTTTGAACTCACAGAGAATATATTTGCATTGTAATGGTGAATTGCCAAGGCCAAAAGTTATAACTATACTTCAATAGTGACTCGATATTGACTGCTTTTCACTTGGCCAAGTGTTCAATGAATATAATCAATCCTAAATAAAGTAAGAATAGAATAGAATTTTATAAAATATCAACAAGGCCAATTGGACTATGGTAAAGAAAACGTACATCTCCGCAAGGTAGATCCTATCATGGGTCTATGATTTAATTATCATGGGTCAATCAAGAACACAAAATACTCAGATGTTTACTTTACATAAGAGTAGGAATCATAATGTCGAGGAATGAGACACAATCTAAAAAACTGAAGCCGAAAGAGAAAATTCACGAGATAGCCATATACCTATTTACAAGAACTATAACCGCTGAACTATGAAGTGTTGTGACATCAGATAAACGCAGCTGATCCAATAGAAGGCCCAGATTTTTGCTTGCCTCCTGTCCTAGCAGTCCTGCCTCAAGCACAGGATGCCCTCCAAGTATCCATGATATACTAAAACACCTCGACTTCCCTATTCATATTAATGAACAAAAACTAATATCATATTCTGACCATAAATTTATCAAAGGTAGCACTGACTTCATTAAAGTGTAACTGACAAAATAAGAAAGCCAAGAAATGGTAAACCACATTAGCCAGAACAGATACTATACGAGCTTAAAATCAGCTTTATCTCCTAAACTGTTTGTAACAGTACTAGATTGATCAGATATTCTACCATCATTGCTTTGCTGAAGAGGTGGTGGTCGGGGAGAAACACTAGGATCTGGGGTAAAGAGCAATATCGTTGTTTCCACAAACTTCACTGCCAACAATTTTACGCCATCGGTTCCAGGCTTCAGCACAGATTTCATTTCAACTAGTCAGTAAATAAATCCTATCAAAATTATCCTAGTTAATACTTTTATTGTAAAAGGAATAAACAGGACATACCTGGAAAGCAATTGGGTATACTGCATCCTTAAATTTTACCATCCATGCCCATGAGTCTTCCAGGGAGTGGTCCACGTGACCAGAATATATGCCCTGCTAAGCTTGCAACAGATTAGTGATGTACCAAAAAACATTATTAATTAAACTAACCTTGGAAAGAAAAAAGTAACTTATTCATGTCAATAATATGGTAAATAACAAGGATGTAACAATTTAAAAAGCAACATTGATCAAATTAATGAGACTGGGTGCAAATCCAGGGTGATTGTAGCAGAAGAGCTACCCCTCAATCTTGGTACCTAAGCTCTCCAGGGGTGTTTCTCAAATCACTTCCAAAAAAGGTGTATTTGCTTTTTCCTTTTTCAAATTTGACCTCTACCTTTTTGCTTTCTCTATATCCATAATTCCATACTACTGCAAAAGACCACTCCTTTTCATTGTTTAGTAAATTCACTTGTGAGTGAATTTTTCCATTTTATGCATCTTTTTTAAAGATCTGAACAGAATTCTACAACCAAATTCAAATTAATTATATTCAATGTTTTAAAAATTGGCCAAATCGTACTTGGAGTCAGCCAAATCAACTGGTTCAGTGCCTCCAACAGGTGAGATGGCCTTTAAATTGATTTGGTGGCCAGTTCTGTACCAAACCAACCAGTTCATTATGGAAACAGTCAAACCATCACGCTTCCCATGCACTTGGGATCAGGGGTCACTTGGGGAAACATTTCCCCACGTCCCCCTTTTGGGGAGATGCAGGGAGGAATGTTTCCTCAGTGTGGGGAATGCATTCCCCAAAAGGGGTGCTTTTGGACACACCCCCTCAAAAGGGGACCACCTAGAAGCAACCCCTTTCAGTTTGAGTTATATCAATTTACTATTTTAATCTTCAGACTTCAGTATCTACTATAATCTATTTTGCTTAATACTAATTAGATTCTAGAAGGCGGATAAGAAATAATAAGGATCCTTGGAATAGAACGAGGAGAAGTGGGAGGATGGAGCAACGACGGAGTGGTAACAGCACCGAAGGTTTGAAACGCTGCTGGTTCTACTAGCTCTTTCATCTATGGCGATCTCTCCTTACACCACTAGTGAACTGAAGGCTTGCAGCTTGTGACCTCACCGAGAGACCCTGCTTTCGACAGACACATAGCTGAATATTCGCCTTGTTATCGCATTGGACCACGACCGCTATCAGTCTGTCGGTATTTGCGCCTCCCCGACAGCAGCTACCGGAGTCACACAACAACCCTGCACCGTTTACTCATTTGTCGTTTTCCCGTGACGGTTTTTGAGGCTCTGACTGACGGTTGGATTTTGTCCATTAGCGGTTTTTATCGAGGGTCACCAAATGGAGGGGGCCAAGATGAACATTTGGTGGATTATTCAAAGGACCCATTTGCACATGTGGACATTTGGACCTTATCCCAGTGTTTTTCTTCTGGTATGCATGTTTCACACCCGGCTACTTCTCCATTTACTTTGTCTGCTTTCTCTGGGTCCACTTCATCTGCATCTTCCCCCATACATTCCTTCCCTGCCCTCGATTCCTATCTGGTCCTTGACCTCAACCCCAACTCCCCTGCCATTCTCTCTGCTATAGATCTGGACCTTATCTCCTCTGCGGACCTTCGCCCTCCTTCCCTTGCATCACTTACAGTTCTCTCATAGACCCTCCCTCTCTCAGCTTCTGCTACCCCATTCACCTACCCTTGCTCATCCCCAACTATACCTCTGCCTCCTTCTTCCTCATCCCTCGCTCACTCGACCCCTCCCCCTTCCCACTCCACCTTACCCTCACATCCCCCTATCCACCCTCGCGGCCCTGACTCCACTCCCCCCTCATCACCCATCCGACCGTTTCATTATTCCCCCACCTAATAACAGTTGCCCTCCCCTCACCTCCTCTGGTCCGCCCCCTTGTGCCCCCCGTCGCACAAAATGCGTTCGGACCTGTAACCGTGGCAGCCTTCTTACCCTAGACGAGGGCGTACAGATGGCGGATATTATGGGTACTGTGGACAAAGTCTTGGTGGGTCGTGTCTGTGGCCATAACTATGGGGTCAAGAGACTGAGACTTTGGGTTCAGGAGATCTGGGGTGGCTATTGCATGAGCTCCCATCCATTCATACTCTCACTAAGGGCTAGTTTGCCCTCCATTTCTCATCCAAAGACCCTACAGATTTGGTCCTCTCACAATATTGGCACATTGAGATGGCTCCAGTGCTTCTAAAGCGTTGGAGCCCCTTATTTGATCCTGAACGTGAACGGCTGAATCGCTGGGAGCGGGACCTATCTGGGTTCGCTTGTCTAGACTCCCACTAAATTTATGGAATGAACAGATATTCAGTGATATTGGCGATCTTCTGGGCACTTATTTGGATCATGATCGCTCCTATATTGAATCAGGCAAGATGGCTTTTGCACGCATTCTGGTCCATTTGGATACCAGGGAAGTACTGGAAGAATCCTTCAAAATTCAGTGGCGCAATACCACCTGGACACAGATCCTGGATTATGAAGGGGCACCGTTCCATTGTCGATGCTGCCACAAAGTTGGTCATGCATTTAAAGATTGTAAATTAAACGGGCAGGCTTCTGGTACTCGCCCCTTGGGTGGTTTGCATCCTATATAACCAGTATCTGTCTCATTGCAACTTCAGGCACAGCTTTGTGGCTTCCTCTCGACTCCAATTACCACTATGCAGGAGGATATTACTCTGGAGAATGTGGCTGCCTAGACCAGGGTCACCCGATCCATTACTGCTGCTACACTTTTTGGTTTCTCTTCAGATACTGATACTCCTTCTATACCTCCTTTCACATTTTTATAATTTTTGTCTATTGCATCTATTCAGTGCTCGAAGCCCTCTCTAGCTGGATTCTCTACCTCTTCTATTACTTGCCCCCCTTCTTCCTCACCTTTCCTTTTTACCCCTACCCCCCCCCCCACCATACCTAACCTATCATCCTTACCCCTCTCATCCTCTTCATCTGCTCCTCTTTCACTTCCCCCATCGCTCCCTCCCCCCCAACCATACCTAACCTATCATCCTTACCCCTCTCATCCTCTTCATCTGCTCCTCTTTCACTTCCCCCATCGCTCCTCCCTCCCCCCCACCCATTACAGTGGAATCTGGATCCATCTGAAACCTCCTCCACACACTTACAATTTGCGCCCACGCATTCACACTCTGGTTGGACTTGGCCCTCATCACTGCCCTCCCTTATCTCTGCACAAGTCCTATCAATTGGTGGATCCTCTCATAACCTCTCCTTCTCCCACCTAGCGCAACAGGTGCACTGGGGTTGATTTGGCTGCCCGCAGGCTTGATCGCTTCCTCATTAAGGAAGATCTACAATTGGTTCGTTTAGACAATGGATCGGCTCGAGAGGTATCTCCGGTCACTCGCCGATTTATCTGGAAATCATTGGTGCCTTCAACAAGCTAGCCTCACCATTCAAATTTTGTTCTGTCTGGCTACAAGATGCAACCTACATCAATTTAATGAACACACAGTGGAGGCTTCCTCCACCACAGAGTTTACAATCGCCCTCCTCCATATTTGCACACAGACTTCTTTCCATTAAAAAGAAGTCAATAACTTGGGCTAAGAACAAGAAAAGAATGGAGGAATTAGACCTCTCAACAATTGAACAGGATATTCATAGACTGGAGAGCTCTATTGGGGGAGGCTTTGCGACAAAAGATGAGAAATCACAACTTATCAAATTGGAATCTGATTGTCTAAAGATCCTCCAAAATCGAGATGAAGCCTAGAGACTGAAAAGTCGTGCCACCTGGATCAAAGCAGGAGATGAAAACTCCAAATTCTTCCATCAATTTGCAAGGGGCCGGAAGGCCATCAATACCATTTGGGAACTCGACAATGAGGATGGCACCTCTGCTTCTACTTTCACACAACTTGCACAGAAAGGTATCACTCACTTCAGAGATATCTATAAGGCACCCCTACAGCGCTCATTGGCTAAGATTATCAAGGTGGCCTCCTTATTTCCCAGATATGTGGATCCCCCGGTTGTTGAAGATCTCCTAGCACCTATAACGATGGGGGAATTAGAATATGTCCTTAAATGGTTCAAAAAGGATAAGAGTCCTGGACTTGATGGATGGTCTGTGGAATTTTATCTGGCTTTCTTTGGGATGCTGGGACAGGACTTATTGGAGGTTGTGGAAGAGACCAGGCAATTTGGGCGCATCTATGAGGCTTTCAATGCTACCTTTATCGTCCTAATTCCCAAATCAGATCATCCCTCTACCTTCAAGGACTTTCGTCCAATTTCATTATGCAACTGTATCTACAAGATTATAGCTAAGATTCTTGCTAATCAGCTTAAGCCTATTTTATCTAATTTCATCTCACCTAAACAATTTGCATTCCTTGAAAATCGAGAGATCCACAATGCTATTGGCATTGCACAAGAAGGACTACATTCTATGCACACTAAGAAGATCAAAGGGATGATCCTTGTGATTGATCTGGCAAAAGCATTTGATCAAGCTAGCTTCCTCTACATTCGCATGCTTCTCACACATCTTGGATTTCCTATACAGGTTATTAATTGGATCATGTGTTGCATCACCTCAGTTTGCTATAGCATACTCATTAATGGGGTTGCAACAGATTTCTTTCATGCAAAACAGGGACACCGACAGGGCTGCCCACTATCCCCCTTTCTCTTTCTCTTGATTATGGAGGGTCTCAACAAGTGTATTATCAATGAAAGGGATAGAGGCAAATTGAAAGGCATTCGTATCTCCGCAAACTGTGTGCTCACACACCTACTATTTGTTGATGACATTATTCTGTTCCTCAATGGAACACTTGGTGACTCTACAGTGGTGACATCTATATTACTACTTTTTTGTACTGCCACTGGTATGCAATGTAATAACAGCAAATCTACATTGACATGTCATGGATGCTCTCCACATGAGACCCATTAAGCACAGCAGAGATTCCCATTCACCATTACCAGATTTGAAGATGGACTGAAATACTTGGGATTTTTTCTTAAACCTGTTAGCTATAAAACTGTAGACTGGAATTGACTTATCACTAAGATCGAAAAAAGACTGTACAATTGGTGCCACCGCTGGCTATCCAAGGCTAGTTGGCTAGTACTTATCAAATCTGTCTTAGAGGCCATTCCGGTCTACTGGATGTCATTGGCTTGGATACCAAAAGGCATTCTACACAAGATACAGATGATTTGTCGAAAATTTCTCTGGCTCTGCGCTAAAGGAGGACACACCTTTGCCTGGACGAAATGCACACGTATTGCTCTACCTAAGCACTGGGGTGGGTGGGGAATCAAAGATATTCCGACCTTTGCACAGGCTCTTGCTGCTAAGCTCGGATGGCAGATTCTCATTGGCAATAACTTATGGACCAGGGTGGTCATACAAAAGTACATACATCCCCTCAGCACACTTGAATGGCTCTGTCAACTACCTGTACACCACCCAAGTTGCTATACGATTTGGCACGTTGTACAGGGCTCTATTCGGCACATTACCTCTGGTTTGGCCTGGAAAATTGGTAATGGCTCTATGGTGCGCATTGGCTAGGACCCTTGGTCGGGAAGCTGAAATGCACATCTTCTCTCGCCTGCACTTATTGACTCCCTCAATCGTGTTGGATATCATACTCTGAATCACATTGTTGACAGAAATCGTTCCACTTTATTCTCACAAAGATGGTTAGACCATCTGGATTTACAGCTCCAACAACAATGGGTGGTGATTTCGACCGCCTATCTGGATGCATTTAACAGATTCGCGGGTCATAATTATTGATCGAGAAGATGAACTCGTTTGGTCTATCTCAAAACATGGCAAATACACTCCTAAAGAGGGATATATTCACATTTACAACACTCATAAGCCTAATTCCTTACTCCCATGGTGGCGCACTATCTGGAAATTAAAGGGACCTGCAAAAGCTAGGCTCCTCATGTGGTGCATTCTCACTGATAAAATACCCACGAGGGCCAACCTCCAAAAACGATCACATATTGGTCCCAATAGATGCCCACTATGTAATGCAACTACTAAAGACACATTACATCTCTTTCTCCACTGCTCAACCATACAAGAACTCTGGCACCTTATCAATTCATCTATTAACCACAACCTTCGTTGGGAGGTGTTATCTGTATCTACTGCATGGGAAAATTGGTGCATATCTGCTAATCCCCACAAGCTGCGTAATTTGTCTATCTTAATCTGTTGGAGCATCTGGATGGCCCGCAATCGGAGCATCTGGATGGCCCGCAATCGGAGCATCTTCCATAATACACCACATCATTGGCCCTCATCTGTTACCCGCATCATTTCCATTTACCATATGATTCCTGATGACCCACCACCTCCACATCCTTGGGCTATCTCCCCTGAGCATATTGATATATCCCTTCCTTGGGCTTATTTTGACGGATCTGCACAAGTACATGGATGTGGAGGTGGTTTCCTTTTTCACCTCACACCTCACCATTATTACAATGTCAAGATTGGTCTTGGACGTAAAACCAATAACTTTGTTGGGCTCTCCTGTCTACTATACCTCCTTCAATTTGCTATCACCAAGAATTGTCATGATTTACATATATTTGGTGATTCCAAAATTATCATTGATTGGTTCAATCAACCTGTCACGTGCACACACTATAGAACATTTTGGATGAAGCTCTACAGTACAAAACACATTTTGATCACATTTCTTGTCAACAAATTTACAGGATGAAGAACACGATTTCCGATCTCCTATCCAAGGAGGCGACGCACCTAGTAACTAACCACATGGAGATACAGGAGCAGAATGATCACGCATTTTACCAATACTTTCATCGTCCTTTTGTACCTGATCATTGGATGGGGCAAATCCCCAATAGGGATTGTTGCTGTATAGTATTTTTTGTTTCGGTTACTTATAGTATTTTTGTGCACAGACTTATGATCATTGTTACACAGCATGTATTTATGAGGACACTTATCGGAGGTATTTATCTTTTGCTACTTTACTGCTATCTATAGCCAGCTTTACTGCTAATCTGAATATCCACTTAGCATATACAACATGTAACTTTTATTTTATTAATAGAAGCTACGATTTTTCCTGGGGGAAAAAAATTAGATTCTAGAATGATGAATTTGCATTTTAAATCAATTTACATTCTAGAATGATGAATGATGAATTAATTTTTAAATTAACGTAGATTCTAGAATGATGAATGATGAATACAGATCAATGTATTTCATTATCAAATTTCATTATTGAATCTTGTGGTGTATAAATGAATGATGAATATGGAATCTTGTGTTGTATAAATGAATGATGAATATGGATCAGTGTATTTCATTATTTAATTCAATTACGCATGGATCAACACATTTATGCATTCATCATATAATGTGAATTTGAATTATATATGCATATATATAGACACACACACACACCCTGATGTCTCCCCGTCCCCCCTAAATTTCCTTAAAATTTGATGGTACTCCCACACGTCCCCCCTACGCATCCCAGAACATGGTACACGGAACATTGCATGGTACATGAGTAGACTCTGCATATTTGGTCTCTAATGGTTCGTATATACATTAATGTACATACACACATCCATACATACCAATAGATAGATCAGATGTATTTTTAGCAAACCGGTTCAGAAACTAAATTTTATATATATATATATTCCAAGTGTTTTTAGTAAACTTGTTCAGAAACTGAATCATTGGCCAAATCCAATCCATGTCCACTCCGACCTCTGCCAATTCCAACTTTTTCTCCAAATATCAATCCTGATATACAAGCCCTACACTATAACAAAGGTATGAGTACAAACTCAAAAAACCTTACAACAGAAACTAACAATGGTATAAGCAGCTCCCCAATTTTAATATAATGACTCAATGCAAAGGAGATTAGAGGTCATTAAGAGCGATGTATTTTGTTTCATATATGCATTGTACTTGGTACCATTTTGCTATATTCACTTGAATGGTACATGAGCAGACTTTGCATATTTGGCCTCTAATGGTTTGGATATACATGAATGTACATACATTTACACAAACACACACATATAACCCCAAGGGTTAGCTCAATTAGTCGAGTTCCCATCGTTAAAGCACCTTGTTAATGGGAATTCATGGGGTCAATTATCCTTTATGCCCTTGGGGTTCGACTCTGCTAATGAGCCAACAAGATGTGATCCCTTCAAGTGGATCTGTCGGGATAGTTTCCATGGACATAGCGGCCACCAATCTCTGGTGTCCATGAACCACACATTATATGATCCTGATATACAAGCCCTACACTATAACAAAGGCATGAGTACAAACTCAAACAACCTTACAGCAGAAACTAACAATGGTATAAGCAGCTCCCCAATTTTAATATAATGAGTCAGTGCAAAGGAGATTAGAGGTCATTTAAAGCAATGTATTTTGTTTCATATATGCATCGTACTTGGTACAATTTTGCTATATTCACCTGAATGGTAAATGGGCAGACTTTGTGTATTTGGCCTCTAATGGTTTGGATATAGTATATACATGAATGTACATACATTTACATACACACACACACATATATAGCCCCAAGGGTTAGCTCAATTAGTCGAGTTCCCAACGTTAAAGCGCCTTGTTAATGGGAAGTCATGGGGTCAATTATCCTTTATGCCCTTGGGGTTGGGCTCTACTAATGAGCCAGCGGGATGTGATCCCTTCAGGTGGATCTGCCCAAATAGTTTCCGTGGGCATAGCGGCCACCAATCTCTGGTGTCCTTGTGTAGGTCTTAACCCTGTATAAAAATTATCTACAAATGAATTCTAAAAGACAAAAAATAAACAATAGCGAGAGCATAAAACATAAGACAGATATACACAAATATTTTACCCTGGATCCCAAATCAAGACTACCAGCTTGATTTTTCATTATATTCCTTTTAGTGTTACAACACATATATATACATGCCAAAGCATTCATAAACCCCAATCCATTAACCCTGGATTAGAGCATAACCATAGTTCCCTTGACCAGATCTACAAAATACCAGGGGCCAAAAACAATCATGCCCCAAAACCATGTGCAAACCCATGCACAAAACCATAGGTTGGTATGCCTCGAACCCTGCGCACGGGGCTTTGATATTTCTATTAATCATACCACAAATTTTAATTTATCTGGAAGGTGAAATTAGGAATGCCTAAAACAAATATAATAATATCATCAATCTTTTATGAGATAAAGATAATAATGTTAGAAGTTAGAACAGTGAACACACACGAATGGAGATAAGTGTGAGATGCATCTTATTAATATGAAACTCATATAAATACATGCTCTATGACCTTTGGATTCATCTTTCAAGATGCCTATCAGATTCCTTATGACTGCTCTTATTCAATTATGACCTTTTATATTCTTTCTCAAGTAAATAATACAAAAAACCATCACCCAAACAGATATAGCACACATTGTTGTCTGTTGTTTGTTGTCTGTTGAATTTGCCATGCAAGCTATCAATGAGAAATCTTTATCTTTCTCGAACTCAGAATAAAACGCATCTACCTTAGTTGATGCAACCACGTGATCCTTACTAGACTCCTCCTTCTGATTAGGACACTTAGTGGCATAGTGTTTGAACTCAAGGCAATGGAAGCACTTGATTTTGCTCAAATCCTTCTTCTTCTTCTCACCCTTTTGACTAGACTCGGCCTCTCCTTGGCCCTTACTGCCCTTGGCTTTTCCACCTTTACCTATCACGACAAAGTTCTCCTCGTCCTTTGTCGAAGTTGATCTCCCAACTCTCGTCCCTCCCCAAATCTTTTCTTGAACACAATTACTCCATAGTCTTTCCCAGTTGGGAATATTCTCTCTGTCACTTACTGATCACTATATGCTACCATCATGAACCTGAGTGAACTTTGAAAGATACGTGATGATGGGCTCTCCTTTGCTCATCTAGATACTTCTTAGCTTCTCCTTGAGAGAAAGCTTTTTGGCATCACTAGAACCCTAATACAAATCTAAGATGGCTTTCAACATCTCATATGTTGTCTTCTCATGGAGAAGAGGAATAATATGGTCTTTGATCCCCTCAAGAATGATCATCCTCACCTCGGTGTCATTCTTGTTATGTTGGATCAACTGTTGGCCATCTTGAGATGGAGCTATTTGTTGCTTCACAAATTCTAGCACCCCATTATCTTCCAACAACATTGATATCCGCTACTTCCATGAGCAAAAGTTCAAGACTCCCTCTAAGTTGTGATCTGAACAAAAGAACTACTATGCTCTTCAAACTCTAGCGCAAGCCTTCTGCTTGATCAACTAGTCAATCTGGTGTTGGTCTTTATGCTGATCTCTGCTCTGATACCATGTTGAATTTCTATGAAACTTTGCAACTACTTAGATGAATAACTGAAAACTAAAAATTCATAAGTAGCTCCCCCACGGCGAGTTCCTGGCATCAACGACTATCGGCAAGAGTTCAAGGTTGAACTGGAGCATAAGCCATCTGTTCGAACATTCAATTCGTCGACATGTTCAAATTTATCTTGAAAATATGCCCCTACCAGATGAACCTTGGTCGTCATACTCCTTATTCAATTTTCCTCGCAAAAACATTATGGCTCCTCATCACTGTTTGCCACTGGTTCCTTGCTCAGTGGAACGAGGGTGGCGTCACGATGAGCCATTCCTCAGGCCTATTTCCTTCACTAGTATCTCGTCACAAGAGCCACTCGACAAGGGGAAACATGAGCTTTGTCATGCTATCGCAGGGGAATCATGCCTCTAATGCTCATTTTTTTCTTGCAATCTGTCACGGGGCCGCTTCTGAGTTTGTTTTTGGCTTTCTCAGCATTGGAATGTCTGCATCTATGTAGGTTTTACACTAGGCCACCCCAGGCCTCCCTTGATCACAGGTTGGTTTTGGAACTTCCATTGGCGCCCCAATTCCACTGTTATGGTGCGGCCTTCTTAGAGTATTCTTAATGTCATCACAATTCTGAGGCTCTAACTATTTGGGCTCCATCAAAGACATGGCCTATCTCCAGCTTTCATTCTCAATCTGCGACACAATTTGTAGTGATAGGTTTGGGTTTGGGCAGCTCTATAGTGTTCAATGGTTTCATGGTTGTTGAATTGGCCTTTGCCTTCGGTCACTCCGCCCACAGATCACTGATAGTTGAAATTAGCCTTTGTCACATGCAATCCATGGCTCAAGGGTCACCATGGATCATAGTCTAGGGAGGGTGGCTCAATTATAATTCATCTGGCATCTACATGAGACCAGGCTGGCGACCAACTGCAAAGGGTGGCTCTGCATTAAATTATATGAAGAATTCACGTTTCGTGAGGCCTTGTCTCCAAGGAATCCAAGGTCTCTCTTCTCGATGTTATGGCCCGCGTTTAGTAGCACTTCTTGGAGTGGTGGCTCGAGGTGCTTCGCGACTTCACAGTGGCTTTGGTTTGCAGTTCATGGTATAACTTAGCATGGACGTTTGATAATCGCCCTTGGTTTGTTGGTGACTCATGGCTTCTTCATTGTCCGCAGCAAATACACTTTCACTAATAGTTGGCTAGGTGCTCCTCGTGGGTCTGAGGTGTTGAGATTTTGGGGTAGCATCGAATGTGCTCTAGCTCCAAAACTTTGTGGAGGGGCTAGAACACATGAGATCTCCAAGACCCAGAAAGCATTTGGAGAAACTCCATCCGGTGTACAAGTTATTACAATAATTAATTTTTTTTAATGGGGACCCTAAGTCTAACTTAGGGAAATTAAAGTGAATTAATTTACACATGTGATGAGAACATTCTAAGTGACGTGGATCAAGCATTCTTTTAATCTTAGCCATTGATTAGAGATTAGATCACGGTCATTGATGTCTCAACGAGAAAAGTATAAAGGAAGGGCTTGGGTCAGTTGGAGAACATACACAGAGTCTAAGAGATCGAATTCTTCTGACGGAGCAATGCTCAGACGAAGATCAGATTTGAGTGACTCAAAGAAGCAATGAGGGGCAGATGTAGTGATTGGTCAAGAGGGCCAAGAGTACAAGGCAGAGCTAACTGGGGTTTTAGCAATTGCTCATCTGGATCAGCCAGGACTTGCGAGAGTGAGGTATATCTCACATTTTTTCTTTGTAGCCGAGGTTTTCTCTGTTGGGTGAACCAAGTTATGGCACCCTAGATGTACTCAGAAACTGTTTCTTAATAATCATAAACCTTCATATTTGTTGCACCGGTTTTCCCGCATTGGATTTTTTCGGGGAAATTGTCCAAAAAATTTGTGTGTCCTTTGTCATATGTGCGTCATGCTCAGTAAATGATCTGTATTTGTGTAGGCTGCAATTTGTGTTTACTTCGAAGTTATTCTGAATATTCAATTAAATAACTTGTGTATAATAAATCAAGTAGGAGAAGTAAATCAAAAGTTAGCAACACGATTTCTGTGCTCAAAAATTTTCACATGGTATCAGAGCATTGCAGATCAAGTTGCACCATCAACAAAGCAACTGAAGATATTTGTTGTAGGAAGGAAAGTTGAAGTAGCACAAATCCAGAAGAAGTCAGTGCAACACCAGAGAGATAGCATAAACCCTCCAAGTGTGACGCAGAGGCTGATGCAGCTCCAAAGAGGTGACGCAGAGTCAGTCTGCTCACGCAGAGGCTGACGCAGCACCAAGAGAGGGACGTTGAGCTAGTCTTCTCACACAGAGGCTGACACAGCACCAGGAGAGTGACGTTGTCCGAGTTGGAGAGTTCTTGTGCAGTTTGTCAGGGCTGGAAGCGCAGTTTTCGATCTTCAAAAGTTGTTGGTGTGGCATAGGTTATGTCGCAGCAGAAAAGTGCCTAGCAAAGGTGACAAAGTAGGAGAACAATCTCTCAGCAGATTTGTGTCAAAAAAATCTGAGATTCAATCAGGAGGGTGATCGTAGAGGACTAATTTAGGAGATTTGGCAGAGGATTTTAGGGAGGGAAATCAATTGTCAGAGGGAGCAGCTACTCTAGAGGATTTCTATCGCCAAGAAACCCAAATCCAGTTTTTTGTTGAGTACAACAATAGTAGAAGAGAGGAGTAACCGCTTTGACAAATTTTGAGCTAGATGGCCCCGTACAGATTGGGTGATCAAGATAGGTTGAATGGTGTGTCCAACTTTGCGATCTGGAAGGCCATAATCCTGACAGTCCTAGAGGAATACCGCACCAGAGAACACGCGAAAAATGTCTTAGCTATGCCGACCGATGCAGACGCTCTGAAGAAGTTTAATGAGAATCAGGAATGAACGAAGCGCTTGATCATGGATGGGGTGAAGGATCACATGGTCCCACACATTGTCGAGAATATGACAGCACAAGAGATGTGGTCATCCTTGACCATGTTGTATCAAGGCAGCTCCGTCCAACAGGAGATGCTTCTAAAGAACCAGATGAGGATGTTCCAAATGCATAATGGAGAAGAGATCAATGCGTTCCTCTCCAGATTGCAGACAATCCGATATCAGTTGATTGCCATGGGGGCAACTTCGAATGAAGGGCTCTTGGTGAGGACTACCCTAAATGCAGTCACTGATGAATGGGAGACCTTTGTCCAAAGCACTTTGGCATAGCACAACTCCCTAATGGGGTGACATGTGGGCTATCCTTCGACAGGAGCAGATCTGACGGATGACCAAAAGGGAATTCAGTAGCGGAAGTAGCAAGGTGAAGGAAGAGGATGCAGCCCTAGCATCAAAGGGACAACCGCAGCAAGGGAAGAAGAAGAAGGACCTATCCAAGGTTCGGTGCTTTAGATGTGGCGAACTTGGACACTTCGCCAGCACTTGTCCTAAGAGGAAGGACAAGGAATTGTCATATTCCAAGGCAACAACAATAGCGAGGACAATGGTAGTGAGGAGGATGTGGCGATGAGTGCTCATGTGCCTCAAGAGAAGAGGTGGGGCAATATTGATCTATAAAGCATCTACAAATGGGAGGCAGTATCCTTGAGGTGCCCAGACTCTTGTATCACATACGAGCTACAAGAGCCTTAAGACAGTAGCAAGATGACTGGAGCAGTGGGTGAAAAAGATCACATTGAAGCAGAGGCAGTGCAAGGACGTTGGAAAGTAGAGCAGCGCAGTGCAGAGGAAGCAGCAACGTAGAAGCAACAGCGCAGAGGATGATGGGACTTCAACAGCGTAGAGGGGCAGTGCTTACACAATGCAGAGCAACAGCGGCGCAGAGGATCTGGAGAGACAGCGCAACGCAGTGGCCGAGGGTGCTTCAGTGATGAGATGCGGCCCGAGTGACTTGTTTGTCAGTGATTGGGTAGTGGTCCTTCAGTTGCTTACTTCTCAGCAAATGAGTTGCAATGCAGCAGTTGGCAACATGAAGCAGCGATTTGAGAGGGAGTTGCACTATAGATGTGGCAGTGTCAGTGACAGTGACATGAGCAGCAATGTAGTGGATGGAGGGCAGCAGGGCAAGCATCAACGCAGAGACCGATGCCAAAGATTAGGGCAATGCTTCAGTGTGGAAGTATTGCTAGAGCACACTCCTCCCTAAGAGGGAGTGTTGAGATTTTTGGGGTAGCATCAGATGTGCTCTAGCTCCGAAACTTTGTGGAGGGGCTGGAACACATGAGATCTCCACGACCCAGAAAGCGTTTGGAGAAATTCCATCTGGTGTAAAAGTTATTCAAATAATTAAATTTTTTAATGGGGACCCTAAGTCTAACTTAGGGAAATTTAAAAAAATTAAAGTGAATTAATTTACACATGTGATGAGAACATTCTAAGTGACGTGGATCAAACATTCTTTTAATCTTAGCCATTGATTTGAGATTAGATCACGGTTGTTGATGTGTCAACGAGAAAAGTATAAAAGAAGGGCTTGGAGTCAGTTAGAGGACACACACAGTCTAAGAGATCGAATTCTTCTAACGAAGTAGTTCTTGGATGAAGATCAGATCTGAGTGACTCATAGAAGCAGTGGGGCAGATGCAGTGATTGGTCAGGAGGGCCAAGAGTACAACGCAGAGCAAGGGCAGCAGAGACGCAGTAGAGCCAGCGCAGCCATCAGAGGGTATGACGCAGTCCCTAGAGAGGGTGACATAGGTCCACGCAGGGGCAGCACAAAGCCTGCAAGGAAAAGTCTGAAATTCACTAGAAGCTGGGGTTTCTAAGTCGGCAGGGCTAAAACCAGATCCGAGAGAAGTTGATCAATGCAAAGCTAGAATGACGCAGTCCATCAGCCAGGGCCACGCAGCCTTACGCAGTGGCAGCATAGAGACTGCGCAGAGCTAGTTGGGATTTCACCAGCTACTCATCCGGATCAACTAGGAATTGCGAGAGTGAGGTATATCTCACATTTTTTCTCTAAAGCCGAGGTTTTCTCTATTGAGTGAGCCGAGTTATGGCACCCTAGATGTACTCAGAAACTGCTGCTTAATAATAATAAACCCTCATATCTGTTGCACTGGTTTTCCGGCATTGGGTATTTTCGGGGACATTGTCCGAAAATTTTGTGTCCTTTATCATATGTGCGTGATGTTCAGTAAATGATCTGTATTTGTGTAGGTTGCTATTTGTGTTTACTTCAAAGTTTTTTCTAAATATTCAGTTAATAACTTGTGTATAATAAATCAAGTAAGAGAAGTAAATCAATATTTCGCAGTAGGATTTCTGTGCTCAGAAATTTTCACACGAGGTCTGTGATCCCTCACTGGAAGCTGGTTCATAGTCAATCCCAGGTCCTTTTATGGTTTCATTTAATGTCTATGTTTAATTATGGATAATGTCCACCATTTTTGCTTTTGTATAGTTGGCTCTGCAAAACAGAGCCAGGATTTTGTCATCTTTGGCACAGCAGCTTTGGCACCAATCAATCTTTTATTTTGATTGATATGCTTGTCAGAAAAAACATATGTAATCCGAAGCAGCTTAACTTGTGTTATTGGGTCGATTTTCCAACAGGGCAGCCCGTAACACAAAGACATTCTCTATGTACTACTTCACATCAGCAATATAAAGCCGAGCCTTAAACAAAAAACAATTCATAAGCAGCGGAATAAAACACCAGAGATAAAAAACAAGCACACAAACTGACAAGCTTGTTTTCTCAGGAAACCCAACAGGGGAAACCTGCTTCCTTGATGTGGTATTTTATTGATAGTTCTTCAGCAATTGAATCTATTACAAGGCAATTTGTCTCTCTGAGAAAGCGTTTTGTTGCTTCTCAAATAATCTCAACTAATACAATTGATTTTAGCTTGCCTTGATCACTACTTGATCTCCTCCCTCTATCACACAATTGTTCCCATACTGCCTCCTTGACTTGCCCTGCCTCTTGCTTGATCTTGCTCCTCCTTCCTTGTGCACTTGGCAGCCCCATATCCTTGCACAACTTTGGCTCCTATTTCTTATTGCAAGTCATCCTATTTCCTTGTGCACTTCCTACATCCTATTTCCTAGGACACCAGCACCTCAAAACTACGCACAAATTACAATCAATCTCCTAAATTCTAGCACACTCGTGATCTCCTATTTTTTAGACACAAGCTCTATGCTCTCCTTTCTCCAATCAACACTAGAGTTCTTAACTCGTTCTCTCTCCAAAAAATTGGATACTAACTCATTCTTTCTTCAATCAAGACTGAGAAGAAGAACTCGCTCAAACTGAACTTGTAACTGCCACCTCATTCTGTAGTCAAACTGATAAAGAATCTACTTAAGTGAAGCTCCAACTCTACGTATGCTCATTGCTAACTTGATGAATGTTCCTAGTAAACTGGAAATAACTCATCCTAACAGAAGTCTAACTCATGAGCTCACATGCATACTGGGAGAAGGACAATTTGAGGTCTTCACTAGCTAAGGCACAAGCCTGAATACCTTTACTTGCTACATTTTCAACAAAAAGTGGCTAAATTATTACAATGTATATCCAGTACAAATTATGCAAACTGTAAATTTAAGAAAACATTTCTACAATCCAAGACGCCAATCATTCTGTGAGACCTCAGTAGGCCTTCCATCCTTGACTAGTAAGACCCTTACAGATATGTCATTTGAGATCTCAAGATAGCTCATATCAAACCAGCAGCCAAGATACCTCCCCTAGATCTTGGCTATGGTTTACAGCAACTCAACAACAACATATACTCAGACCAAATCTCCTTGCTCTTCCAGTACATCTGACTAGACATCTATCAAGAGTTTCTTCCCTACGACCTGAATAATAGAGATATTGCACCAGAGGAGGTTGATCACCTCCTAGGTGAGCCATTCCCCCTAATAGTGATGGTTTATTTCTTCAATTCACCACAAAATTTACACATGCCTGCACTATTAATTTGTTTCCCAACTCCATGCTCTAAGGCTGTAAACTTTAAGCTTTTTACAGCAGACTTGTTTTGCTTATATTGTGTAATGTCTCCTATGGATTAATTGCGTACGGGAGGACGAAGTAGCCTATACAACCCCATAGGCTATATATAGTATTGATAAAGGGGAAAAACCTATTATCCAATGTTTGGGACAACATTGGATAAATTTTGGGTTGGCTAGGGCAAAAAGCCCAGATAGGGTGTTGCACTTGCAACCCCATACATTAGAGTGAACCCCGTGAAAAAATATATAAATAGAGGAGAGTTCGAATCATTTTGGATCATAAATTTGGATTGGAATATCTCTGAATTTCTTGAGCCTGAAGCTCTCAGGGCTTTAAGACCCCTTCTCTTTGATTAGCTTCGGTGGAGGTGATCCCACCCTATCTAATCCTTTTGTCTAGTTTCGGTGGAGCTGATCCCACCCTACCTAGACACCCTGTTTCCCTTGTTCTGGCACAGCACAACAGCATCTTGTCTTGCAGCAACTTGGATCTGTTCTGTGCAAGAAGCAGTCATCTGTGGTCATCTTATAGCCAACAAGTCCTGTTCAAAGAGTAGTGAAAGTTATATCTACGAACAGCGAAGTCCCCCTTGTGTTTCTGTGGTATTAAAGGGCCACCAAATTACTGACAGAAGAAGAATAAGGAAGTAGAAGGCTCAACCTGAGGCACCAAAGCCAAATCTGAAGACAAGGCACCTGAGACTACTGTCCAAGACAGCTAGATCCTAACAACATTCAGGAAACCTTTCACTGGAGGTTCAGGGATTCGTTCTGTTGCAATAAGAGACTGATCGAAACATTTAGCAGAAAACAATCATGGAATAGATCCCTGATCATTGCTGCAGAGGAGTAATCTGAGAGCGAGCTCATCCTAAGGCACCCACAGACTGCAGCCCACCTTCTGAAGCTCAATGGGGTAACAAGTCCATTCTAGAGACAGCATGTGGAAACCAGTGTTCAGCGGGGGTTTAATTGATAACCAGTCCATGAAAACTCAGACCCCTGTGCAGTAAGACCAGAATAGCACAATAAATTCATATAGCGCACTTGGGTTATTTAGAGTAGCATAGTTACAGTGCATACTGTATCGTGATTCAATACTGTATTGGTAAATTATTGGTGGTTACATTTACTGTTATTGGGTGGTCAGCCCTAAATTGCTGTGACTTGAAGGATCATAATTGCTGTTGAGGATATTTATTACTGTGGAAATTTTGTGCTATTTCAATACTGCCTATTGTTGAGTAAATGAATACTTCTCTTAATCTTGTTGATTTACTGTAGCTCTAGCAAACAGAGGAACCCTAGGGCAAAAAATATCCTAGGACATTACATATTGTGTATTTTTCTAGGAGCGGCCATTGCACTACTTTGTATCTCACACCATTATACCTAGCAATCCCATTGACCTATTTATGGTCGCTTGTTGGATATTAATAAAATTATCTTATTTTATCTGCCATATTAAAAGAATAGGCAGTTTAACAGAGAACATATAAGAGCCAAATTTTCAAATTCTCTAGCAAAATTAGATAATGCCAAATGCTTGGTCTCATCTAGACACAATAATGTCCTGCTACCTGTTCAAACTCTAGAGATGAAAATGCAACAGATGCTGACAAACTTACTGAGTTAAGTTACACTGTCACACATATCTTCTCCGTCTTCTAATTATACATAAAATGAATGGAATATGCTACATTTCCAATAGCAAAATCATCATAAGTACATCTGAGAACATAGACCTTGCATCCAACATACCTGTAGAGCAACCTCTTCAAATGTATTACGAAATAAATTTGTCCCTGTGGATACTGCTTGCCGAGCAACAGCTGGAGTATCATCTTTTAAAAATGCAATCAAGACTGGAACCATATCAGGCAAGTATTCCAGGTATTTCAAGCCAAGTTCTTCAATCATCCTATGAGCAAAAGACAGATGATTTAAAATCTTGTATCAGTGAATGTGAGAATGCATTTATCCACAAGAAACAAAACGCTTCGGAGCAGAAAACAAGGGAATAAAAAGCTTATTCCAAACATTAGCCAGTGTAGGCTTTGAAAGGTCGCCTAAGTGTCACTTTTCTTATATTGTACATTCACCCAATGTGTGGCTGATTATAGACATGAAACCAAAACAGGATATTCTCAAAATGAAATTCTAAAAGTCATGCACATCCCAAATAACACACCATACTTGTCACTGATAAAGAATACAATTCAAGTGAGAAGACATTTCACAGTCAATATAATACAAAATAGTGTTCAAAAAAAAGATACACCGGAATTATATAACTAAATATGCAAAAGAATGTTTTGACATAAGAAAAAGAAGATAATTGTCAGCGGAAAAATTCAAACAGAAATGTGAACACAGATGTCAAACAAGTACAGAAAAGATGGCAAACATTGTCCAATTAATTTCAATAAAGATTATACTAAAAATCAGAACAGGACACGGAACCCATGAACTTTATGTGAAAATATTTCAGGTCCATATTTTGAGATGTTTTTCCAGGGTTTTCTCTTTCGTTTTAGAAATCAAGGTTCTTCAGCATTGATGAAGAAAGGAATGACAAGGACTAAACCATGGTTTTACAACCCGGCCGGGTTGAACCGGTACCAGGTCAAACTGGACAGCTCGTTAGGCTGGGAGGACAACCCAGCCAATGACCCCAGTTTGGGGCACAGAAGACCCCAGTTTGGTACCAAACCGGCCATGAACCAGCCAATTTGGTACCAAAGCAGCACAAACCAGTATGAATCTGCAGGTCCTGCCATAATCCGGCTGGTTCATTAAAGAGCCACACGTGTGCGCCTGCAGACCCACAAAATGGTGGTTTTAGCTGGCTTTGAGTGGATTTAAATGTGAACACAGATGTCAAACAATTACAGCAAAGATGGCAAGCATTGTCCAATTAATTTCAATAAAGATTATACTAAAAATCAGAAAAGGACACGGAACCTATGAACTTCATGTGAAAATATTTCAGGTCCATATTTTCAAGATGTTTTTCCAGGGTTTTCTCTTTCATTTTAGAAATCAAGGTTCTTCAGCATTGATGAAGAAAGGAATGACAAGGACTAAACCATGGTTTTACAACCCGGCCGGGTTGAACCAGTACCCGGTCAAACTAGCCAGCTCGTTAGGCTTGGAGGACAACCCAGCCAATGACCCCAGTTTGGGGCAGGGAAGACCCCAATTTCGTACCAAACCGGCCATGAACCAGCCTGTTTGGTACTAAACCAGCACAAACCAGTATGAATCTGCAGGTCCTGCCATAACCCGGCTGGTTCATTAAAGAGCCACACGTGTGGGGCTGCAGACCCACAAAATGGCGGTTTTAGCTGGCTGTGAATGGATTTTTTAGAAACTAGGATTTCTTTGGTTTGTTTTTGAGCAGATTCACACAAAGAAGAGAAACCATTTTCCAAAAACGGTTAAATGATCTCGTATTCATGCAGTACAACCTTCGACTAAGGCACAATAAGTTGATGAACAAAAGACCTGATCTAGATCCTAGAGTGTTGGAGGATACTGATCCAATATCAGAATGGATAGAGGAGACTCAACCAGCTGGGGTTGATCCTGATTTTGATATCGATACCATGGAGTTAAGAGAAGTAGATCCCAATGCAGATTTGGTAGTGCCAGTGGAACCGGAACCAGAACCAATAGCTGAATCAAGCAAAAGCAAGCAACCTTTGTTGCACAAAAGGACGAAATGTTTCAGAGTTTCCAAAACGGATATGTTTAGAAACGACACCTCCCAAAAATATTCACGATGACCAGAACCAATAGCTGAATCAAGCAAAAGCAAGCAACCTTTGTTGCACAAAAGGACGAAATGTTTCAGAGTTTCCAAAACGGATATGTTTAGAAACGACACCTCCCAAAAATGGAAATGTTGACCAAAACGCCATATATATATAATTATATATAACAAGAAAAAAAGAATAAGACCCATAGATAACAATTTAGATGGAAAACCAAGTCTATACTAACTCTCATAGATGATTACATGATCCGGCATTTCGTCCGTGTTTCGTCGTTTCGGGTACAAGTACAAACTGAAACGGTGTTTCGTCGTTTTGGGTACAAGTACAAACTGAAACGCCAGATTCTTAGACGTTTCATACAACATAGAAAACAACCAATGAGAAGCACTAGTCATACAGCTTGACCAACTTGTGCTTCTGTTAGGTCTAGTTTTGCGTTTGATAGTAGATACTACTACTGAGGTCACAGAAGAGTCTGAGGAGTCCTCAGACTTTGAGCAAAATGATGCTTATGTAGCTTCTGCTAATGATCACATATCTAGTAGTGGTGATGAGTTTGATGAGGAGTGATCATGCTGATCACTGATATGTAGTGTAGTAAGCCAGTGGCCCAGTAGCTTGTAGCATTGTTTTTGAACTCTAGAGGCCATTTAGAGCCTCATTGTTGCTGATATGCATTGAGCTCATAGTCATTTTGATATATTCACCCTTACATAGTATATAGAAGAGCAAACTTTGCATATTTTATCTCTAATGGTTTGGAATCATGATTTTAAATCTTAAATTGTTTTTTCATTAAAAAATAACTATTTCATGTATTTTTTTAAAGACTGGTTGATTGAGATCTAAGCAGTCCAGTTTTTTCTGGTTCCGATTCAATAACCAGTTTGATAGGTGGACTGGGTCAGTTCCCGGTTCCTGTTTTTAAAACTATGGCCTAAATAGATCGGTCATTCAGAAAAATGTACCATTACTAGGAGTGAAGTGCCTAGACGCTAGACGCTAGTAGTTGGTAAGCACTGAAAATAAATATATATATCTAATTTTAAAAAATAAATAAAGCTGATTTGCTAACAAATCAAAACAATGAAAAATGATGAGAACTCTATATAGTAAGGTGGGCAAAAGGTATGATACACAATTGTCAATTAATCAATTTAAAAAGCAAGCACCAAAAACCCATCATGAGCACAGTATGATATAGTTTAACTCAAAATCCAAGAATTGCACTCAAATAGTAGATGTTTCTTGAAGTTCTTAAATTAAACAAATCGTATACAACACGGGGTAAAAGCAACGACAAAGATTGGCAAACACCATATAAAAATTCGGATAGCATATGTTTTGATGTTTCTTGCTACAGGTGGAATTAAAAGAACCATCTATCTAAACAGTATATTGACCATGGTTCAATACAAGCAACCAATCCTATTGTGATGGTCTTGGATAACTGAATGGGCCTTTATATTTGGAACTAATTTTGTGCACATGCTTGGCAGTGTGTATGGATATCGTTATATCAAGCCATTTGGAAACAGACAACATGCACTTCTAGTCCTAGGTCAGCACCGTGGATGAAAATATGGTGCATATTATTTCTTTCCCAATGGTCAGACTGTAATTCTTCAGGAGAAACTGAATTTTAAATTTTTGACAGTTCCCTATAATTTAGATAAGAAGACTAACCAAACATGCTAACAAGGAAACCCAAAAATAAAATATCATTTATGAATTAAAGAAACATGATCTTGCATACAACATTAATCCTTGGGCTTTCGTTGCACCAGGTAATGAAAAAGGCATTCGTGTGACCGCAACCATGAGGCTTTCTAGATGCCCACAATTTTCATTTGAAGTTCTTATAAAATAAAGCTTATCAGCCACTCCTTCAAATAGCCACACTAACGATGATTTCAATAGCAGTCTGACAGTGCAGTCAGCGAAATTGATGACCTTGAAGAAAAAAGATTTTAAAAGCTTCAGCTCAGGGTCAGATTGTGATTTAACAGAAGAAAATTCAAAGCTGAACAGATAATCATAAATGGTAAGTAGAAAGATGATCACCTAAAGTGGAAAGCCTATAGCTATTAATGTCCCGATTCACGCTCAAACTATCTATACTGTATACTAAAGAAGCAACCTGACGCCATATAACAAACCCGCCATTCAAATGGCCTGCACATCCTCAAGACTGATGGAATCCTCATATATGAAAAAGGCAATGAGACCTTGAAATAAAGAACTGCCGCAGGGTTTCCTCACAAGGTTTTACCAGGAAAAAAAGTGAAGATGGCAATTGCCATAAGATACTATCTGGACTACGAGACCATGAATATCAATGGCAGTTATATATATATATATATATATATATATATCGGAAGATGTGGCAGAAAGTTTTGTATGTCTCGTTTGGTAAGCACCCTAAGAATCATAATCATAGTAGCAACATGAACTGTCCTTGGTTTTAGTTCTGCGATCAAAGAGTTTTTCAGAAAGCTGATAAGTAACGAGGTGTGGAAAAATAGAAAGGATGACAATCATGTAAGCCGACCCTGCCTCTGCTTGGTGTATGAAACAGTAAATTTAGAAAGGCCGGATTTTCTAACAAGCATCCACTTAAGTTAAATTAATTATAAAAAAAATTTCATATACAAACTAAGAAAGAAAGAAGGGACGAACAAATGCGCCCAATTCAAAACTAATGTCCAGCCAACGTAATTAACTAGAATGCAAGACGATAACTTCCCAAACATTTTAAGGCCTGCAATTAACATCAACAATAAAAACATATTCGTGATGTTTCAGTGATTGCTGATTTATGTGACAGATCGTTTGAAGGAGACGAATTTCGCATTATTCAACGTTATGTCGGTGAGGGACGAACCCTAATAAATCGCTAGAGACTTACTCGGCTAAGAATTTGCGAATGGGACTGGAACGCTCGCCCTGAAGTTCTAGCAGATAAGGCACAAACTCCGGAAGCAAAGAAGGTTCCCTATGCAATAGTATCTCCTTCAACTGCCTTAAAGGCTCCATCTTAGAAGCCGTATCAACATTATATTTGTGAGTATTGAGGAGTCTCACTGCTTCCTCGCGCAGTCTCCCCTGTGCCCTTTCCCTCTCCATCTCCTCCTCCTGATAGTTATTCTGGTAATAAATTAATTTATTCAGCCATACATCTATGAGAGCTTGTGACCTGAGAGATGTCAAACCCTCACTCTGGTCCGTACCTGAGGAAGAAGAAGAGGAGAAAGGGTTTGTCTTCTGTGTGTTGTCGTTGCAATTTGAGTATTTGTATCTTTCACTGTGGAAATCTTCGTTGTTCTCTTGGAGAAGCCTAAAGACGTTGCTCGCTCTATTAACTAATCTCCCTTCTTCTAACTCTAATATACACTGCCAACATGCACATATCACCCTCCTTTGTCTAAATAATATTTATTAAAATAAAAAATATATATAATATTTTATATTTTATATTTTTATTTTTATCATATAATGATTAAGGGTTATTATTTTTATAAAAAAATTCGGTAATAATCATATATAAAATGTATTTTCTTGTAATTATTACCGAAAAAATTCTATAATACACAATGGATTAGATTAACGAAGCCAAAATTCTAAAAAGTTATTATTTTTAAGTCTAAAAAAATTTATTTTTATTGTTATATGATGATTAAGGGTTACTAGTAAAATTTAATTGAGTAGTTTTTGTTAAAATCATAATTTTTAAATAAATAAAATTTATTATTTTTATGGAATTATTATATTAAGAGCATGTGTTTACAATTTGAGTGGGCCTAATAGTTAAGAGTATGTGTTTCCTTCTAAGAGATCATAGATTCAAAACCAAAGGGAGTAGAGTATGTATGCCTTTGTAGAGTTAGCAATCAAATCTCTACTAGATCTCTTGTCTCACAAACAAGAAAATCTCATACACTAATTTGATATATAGTTTGACCGTGACCTTAAAATTAAATTATTATTACTATATTATGATTAAGAGTTTTTTTTTTTATTATTATAGTATGATTAAAGATTACTAATAAAATTTAATTGAATAATTTTTTTGTTAAAATCATAATTTTTAAATAAATAAAATTTATTATTTTTATAGAAAAATAAAATCAACTTTTTCTCATTATATTAAATTATATAATTTTAATATTTAATATATGTAATTCTATCAATTAAAATTGTTAAAATACTTTTTCCTAATTAAAGCAAATTTCTCTTTCTTAATTTGTTAACCCATTAAACCATAACCTTCGAAGTTAAAATTAAATTACTATAACGAATATCTTACCAACCCTTCACTTTTTTAACTATTATTAGGGTTACAGTAGACCCATAACCCATGTTTTCATGGGCTTCGAGTTGAGTTTAAAATAAACAGCTACTGTGGCAAAAAGACACATAGCTCGATGCAAATATAAAAGTATAAGTATGATCATCCGCTAAGTAATTTACTTGATAGTGTATGGTTTATGTGCCTCGTAAAGCTAAGCATTCTCACTTAGGTTATCTTCCCTTTTAAGATTGTGAAAGTGTGTGCATTTAATATACATTGTTTTTGGTTACATTGTTTTTGGTTTAAACCAAAACAATGTATATTAAATGCACATACTTTCACAATCTTAATTAGTTTACAAATATTATTAATGTTATTAACGGATGACATATTAATTTGGGTTTAATGTGGATGGTTGAAAAAGGAGCGTCATTATCTCCATCCAAATTTAATTTTTGTAAGTAATATGTTGAGTTTTTAATTAGTATATTGTTGTAATGACTTTGAATCTTATATTGATAAAGTCTTGAATTTTTGTGTAATCTAGTTTATCTTGGATTACATCATTAGAATGTGGGGAGATGCTAGGTGCATTTTCCTAAAATGTGTATTTCATGACAACAACAACAAAAAGCACATATATCGAGGAGGCCTAGCTATTATGACTTTATCATTGTAAGTCAAATCACTTTGAGTTGACCCTTACGGCTATTTAATACATATATATTATATAATCATCCATATATTGATGTATTCATATTTATATGAATGGTGGCATCCATATCTAGTGAGATGAATTTGTGAGAAATAAATGTAAGATAAATAAAATGAATAAATAAACCATCATAGATCCTTCTTAATCATGGATCTATTAAGCACTTGGAGGGATCAAAACCATTTGTGAGATGCAAAGCTCTCAATGCTTAAAAGACCCCAAGTTAAGATGGATTTGTATGTGTTTTTTTGTGTAGCTCACATTTGATAATATGGATTTATAAACAAAAAAATAGTTAATACAATTTATTTTTATAGTGTTATTTTTATGTATATAGATTTGTGTGTGGAGATTGGAAATTGTGGTGAGGATTGGGGTTTCTTTAAGTGTTTGTAGCTCTATAAGTTATGGATTGGAAATGGTGGTGAGGGTTGGGGTTTATTCAAGTGTTTGTAGCTCTAGAAGTTATGGTTTGTAGCTTCAAGCAAATATATGGTGTATGATGATGTATGTAATTATTCAAATAATCCTATAAGTAAATTGAGATATTGTTTTATTGTCTTGTTGGGAGTTATCTTAGGTGGCATAGTGGATGAGGGTCCAACTTTGATTTTGGAGATGTGATCAAAAGGGTAGAATGCTGTGACAAACTTAATGGAGGCAATGATACAAAAAGGACAACAAACTTTTACAAGCTTGGTAATGGTCTCAAAGTTGCATTCAAAACATGAGACTATGTGTAGGGTTTGGGATTAAGTGTGATTATTATTCCACTTCTCTCTCTTCTCTTTCCTTATCATCCTCCAGGGTTTTCTCTCCATAGGTTTCTAAGAGTAGTCTATTTGCCATTACTTCAAAAAAAACATTATGGGGATGACATGTTGGTGTTTAAATTACCTTCATTAATGGAAAAAATCGGTTTGGGGGATCATGGTTGTGGGGGTCTTCTGATATGTATTATGGTGCTCAAGTTGAATTTATTGGGTCAAAATCTTAGGATCAAACTAAGAGATCAATCGGGGATTAAAAGATACTTTTTAAGTTAGATGTAGTGTGAAAATATAAAAGATATGTGTATAAGAAGTCTTCTTCAATTCACTTCTTCTTGGGCGCATATGCACCAAGTGCTGAGGATTATTTTAAGCTAATTGTTGATCATTTCAGGAATAGAAGGATGAGTGGTGGTATAACATTGCTCCTCCTTTAACAATGGCCTCCAATTCTTGATGCAAAGTTGGAAAAATCTTATATTGTCCTAGTGTAGGTGAAACTTGTTTGTCTATCACTTGAATTTTGATCATTTAAACTTTTTTAAAATAATGGAAATTCATTCGTACATTTATCATTACAAGGAAACACATGTTGTAGCAAAGGTTTTTTTTTTCTACTTAACTATGAATATTGTATTGATTTAAAACCACTATGCAAAGGAAATTGTGTATATACATCGACTACAATCTTATTGGCATTATTGGCATAATACATGGAACCAAGATCTAGAGCCCTCCTACCCTATACCATTTCTTTACTGTTGAGTTTTTGTGTATTTGGGGTAGCATCAGTTGTGCTCAAGCTCCCAAATTTTGAGGAAAGACTAGAGTACACTTGATCTACAAGACATAGAAATGGATTTGGGAAATTTCATCTGGTTTAGGATATATCAAATCAATTAATTATTTTAATGTATTTCCTAAGTTTAAACTTAGGGAACTTAAATAATTAAAGTGAATTTAATTAAACATGTGATGAAATTGTCTTAAGTCACACGGGTCAAGCTTTCTTTTAATCTTAGCCATTGATTCAAGATCTGATCATGGTCGTTTGTTTCCCAACGAGAAAAGTATAAACGAAAGGCTTGAGGCCATTTGTAAAGACACACAGAGGCATAGCACTGAAGCTAAGCTGAGATTCTAGGGCAGGTTTGCTAAGAATTCTCATAAATGTTTCAGCTGCAAAGAGGGGAATTTAGGCCAAGGGATGATCTGATCCCAGGGTCTATAATCAGCAAGAGGCAGAGATCAGCTCAGAGAGGCAGTGCAGAGAAGCAGGAGAGCAGTAGCAGAGAGGGCAGCAACTGTGCTACGCAAGTGCTGCGCAGTCCCTCCCAAGACAGCGTGATTCAGCTGAAAGCCCTCTCGGGTTACGCAAAGACCCTAAGGGGCAGCGTAAGGACTGCGTCACCCAGTCTGGGGTAACACAGCCTTTTCTAGACCATCACTAAGGGACGTAGGGGCTTCAGAGGTTGATGCAAAGGCTTCAGGGGCAACGTTGGGGTTTCTAGGGCCTTAATTTGGCTGAGTCTTGTAAATCTCATTTGAGGGTGTGGATCAATCATTATTTTGGCTTCAGAACAACCAGTGAGTTGTAGATCTATTATTTCTCTGTCGGGTTTTCCAGATCTGGAACCCATATTTGATGTATTCAGAAAATTCTTAATATTAAAACCCTCCAGCAGCCAGAAGACCAGTTTTCCTGCATTGGGTTTTCCCGGGGACTATTTGTCCAGAAAATCATTGTGTCACTTTGTCTATATGCGCATGTACTTTTTATAGATCTGGATTGGTGAAAGTCTATTATGTGTCTTGCTTCGATATTGATCTGAATTTGTTCAGTTAATAACTTAACTGAGTAGGAGGAGCATAACTAGATTAACAATAAAATTTCTGCATAAGTATAAGATTCATAAATTTTCACATGGTATCATAGCAATTACAGATCTAGGAGGGTCACCAGCAAGAGATTGAAGATTCTAGCTGCAGAAAGCAACTGGAAAAGCAGCAGAAATGCAGATCTGAAGGGACAAAACAGTTTTCAGAGGCAGGGCCATGCAGAGGGAAGGGTGACGCAGTCTAACGTTGTCTCCTAGCAAGCCCACGCAATTACTGAGCAGAGGCAGCTCATAAACAGCGCTGGATTAGTATCAAGCCAAATAGTGTGATGCAGATCTAAATCTGTGAAATCCAGAAAAGATTGAATATTAGCTGCAGAAATTCAGAAGGTGCTAGTGGGGTTAAATTTCTGAAGTTTTCAGATTTTTAGCCTAAGCACAAGTGACAAAGAGCGGGAGGATATCAACTTCTCAGCAAGTTTCTAGCCAAAGAAACTTGCAAATTGATCTAAGGATCAAAGAGAGTTGAATCATTGTTGATTTGGCAGATTTCTAAGGAGGGAAATCATTGTCAGAGGGAGCAGAAGATGTCTGTTTCGCCAAGTGCCTTAGATCCAGTTCTAAAGCAAAGAGAAAGGGAAGTTCTGACACATTTTTGACCAGATGGCTCCTCATGGGCTGCGTGATCAGGACAGATTGGATGGTCTCTCCAACTTTTCATTTTGGAAGGCAAGGATCTTGATAGTCCTTGAGGCATAAAATCTAAGAGACCATGCAAAGCAAACTCTGGCCACGCCAACTGACACAGATCTCATGGAAGTGTTACACAGTAATTTGTCACCGTCCCTGCAATACGTCGTCCCGCAAATTGGAGGGCTTATTCCGTGACCTGTGAGCAGTGACATGACCTAAAACCACTTTCATGGCATCCCCCTTGACAAGCACAATCATTCCCCTGAAGACAATTTCCTGCGAAAAAGCCCTAAAAATAGCCTTTTTTTCCTTGGCGCGACTAGCCAGTTCAACCATTGCGCCAATGGGGGAAATCCACCAAAGAGGGCGTGCCAACTGGCGCTCTGTCCCAGTGTATCACCTGCGTCGGGCTTAATAAGGAGTGTTTTTTAAAAATAAATGGCGGAAGTTTGATTCCAACCAACTCCTGAACGAGTCTCTAAAATGAGTTGGGAGGTTTGGCTCCAGATCCTCATGTAGGGGAAGTGGTTTTCCACCTATCATGGAAGCTTCCTTGAGGATAGGGCCAATCCCACCATTGTAGGGATCCCAACTCCCCTTCCACCATCTATATAAGCTTGTCATTTTCCCTTTGCAAGCTAGCCTGAATATAGCTGAATCAATTGTAAGGAGATTATCGTTAGACAGCCGAAGAGAGAGAGACTTGTCCTTGTCCCGATGAGCTTTACCGAGACGTACTCCTCTGTCGACCCGCCGAAGGAAGATCCAACGTCAGAGCTCAGGTTGTATCTTTCTTTGTTCTAATTAATAATAAGCGACTTTGATTATGGTTCCACTCAAATTTTCATGTTTTATGTTATGAGTTGTATCTTCTATGACTGATACATAATTGCATGTATTAGGTTTTACGCTTGTTTGTTTGTTGTTTCTTGTTGTATGTGAAGGTGTTCGATCGCATTAAGCGAGAGAATTGTGATCTTCCAAAGCAGGGGATGGAAGCGCCATCTTCTCCACAAACGACGACAGCGTAGGACTTAAGGTAGGCCTCTTGTCGCATCTTGGTCTTTTGCAATTAGGAACTTGCGTCTTAGCGTGACTCGGTTGTTGCTAGACCCAATTTGGGCTAGTAGGGATCGCCTCTGTCCACAGAGGGGATTTACCTCTCCAACAAACTAGCGACTCCACTAGGGAGACATTGATTGGAGTTTGTCTTGTCTTTTCGGTTGATTTTGGTCTTTTCCTGCTTGATCAGCTATTGTGGTTCACTCTTTTTCAATGTTAAACTTTTGTTTAACTTCACCATCCTTGATCTGCTTCTTGATTGCTTTTTTTTCATCTTTCTCGTTAGCAAACTCAACTGGCGCAGTTTTGCCCTGACAGTCGCGCCAACTGGCGCATGTTGCCAGTTTATCACCCGCGCCAATCCTGTTCTGGTGCTAGTTGCAGCCTGACAGTCACGCCAATCCTGTAAGGTGCTAGGGTTTGCTCCTTTTTTGGCTTTCTGAGCTTGGTCTGTGGTTTTGGTGTTACCTTTTCGACTGCCTGAGTGTTCTAGAGCCTTGTTTGACTGACTGTGACCTTCATCCTCTGGTTGTTTGCCCTCTTCTATCGATTTTACATTCTAGCCCTAGGGCATCTAGGTGCCATAGTGTGTTGAGCCTCCCGTGGGAGTTTTTGGTCCTCGTTTGATCAGTCAATTTTGTTATCACTTCTTTGCATTCGTTTGGTGATTGTCCACTGTTGTATTGCGTTATTTGAGCAATTGGCTTCTTCTTCATTCGAATTCCCCTTTGTCTCGTTTTGAGCCTAGATTACATGGTTCATTTGAGTCTTTGGGATTTCTCTTAGATTTGAGGGACTTCTTTGTCAATTTGGGATCTGATTGTGTGTTTGACATTGAGTGAACTTTCTTGTCTTTGCTCTTTTGCTACCACTTCTCAAATTGTTCTTTGCATTGGTTTTCATTTTGTTTAGTGCACTTCGCTCTTAAACATTGAAAATACAAAAAAATTCTTTTGCTTTTGATTAGTTAATGTAAATTGAATCTTTTATGTGTTATTAGTGATTTGTAGCCCTGGAAGAAAAGCTTTTAGCTTTCATTAGCGTGCATTAGAGACACTAGTGGTTGTTTTTTGATCAATTTGTTATTGTGTGAAAGCTCTTAACCTTCCCGTAGTTAGCTATTCATCGAACGAAATGATACATTGTGGCATGTAGTGTGCATTTAGGAGATTTTGAGACATAACATTCGGTAGGGCCTGGAAATTTAAACATAATTTAAGATCAACATTAAAATTTATTCAATTTACCTTAAGGCAGCATTGAAACATTCACGAAATATTTAGAGGTCTAGGCTAGTGATGTGTTATGGCGTCGTTAAACCTAGTAGCTGTCGTTCGCCTCTTGGCTTTAGACAGCACTAGTACGAACTTGCGCTCCCTGTACCATCGCGTATATAAAGGGAGACCCCACTAGGCTGCTATCCTTTATCCGTAGGAAGCCGAGTCTGCCGCCTTATGCCCGTGATACACCGGACACAGCATTCGGGGAGATTGCCTGCACATACATCAAGTCCTTGGTTGATTTCTCTTTCATTTTGTAACCAAGGTGTATATTGCAGTTCACAGATATCTGGTACACCATTTGCCTAGATTACCAGAGTAGTCATTTCGATCTTTTCTAACTCTGTAAATTTTAAAGGATCATCAAGCGCTTGTCCTTTCACGCTTGTTTCAAAACTGAAAGAGATAGAGTCACCTTTCATCCGTTTCTCGACTCTTAAAACATGAAACGGTGAAGTTTCTAAGTTTCAATGCGGTAAAATAAATCACCTGCGATCACACGCCCTGTTAAAATTTGCTTGTTGGTCGTTTGATTGTGTGCCTTGATTTTTCTTAGCCCGTGTGTTGTGTTTGATCTCTTCCTTTCTTCGTTACTATCATAGTGGCGAAACCCTCAGACGATTCATCAGAGGTCTCTTAATCCTCTGCTGAACCTCAGCAGCCCATTGTCTCTGAGTTTCCCGACGGGGGACCGGTTATATCTGAGCTTCCCTCTGGAGGAACAGTTGAGTTCAATTGGCCCTTATCCGACACTTGGTCTAGATTCAGAGTAGGGGAATACTTCCCTCCTCTCACATCGGGTTCGCCTTTTCTAGCTGTTGTTATTCCTCCTAGTCCTCACCGTCTGCTACAAGATCTAGCGGCAGGTTCAGATATGGGCTCATCCAGCCATTCTCCTAGTGAGGAAATCCCCACGTCTGGTGAAGACTACCAGTTGTTCCCAGAAGACAACCCCAATTTATCTGTCATGTCTTCGCTCGGTCCTTCACTTCCAGCGGGGTATAGATCCTTAAGTCAGATTATGACCGTTGTCGCCTCTATGGGAATATCGACTCCTTCTACAAGGCCGATTATTCCTTCATTGGGGATGTCTCCTAGGACACCCATCACGTCATCCCCTCAGGTCACTTCAGTACCTGTCAAGGCCACTATCTGTGTGGCCGCATCTACACCCGCTGTTACCACTCAGTCCATAAGGACCGTGTCGCTTCCCGAAGACGTCTATATAGCATCTTCTATTCTGGAGAGAATTTCTCCTGAAGAGTATCGATTGTCCCTACAGCAATCGAACCCTGAGGTCGGTCAATCCTCCTAAGATCCCAACCGTCCGTATTTTTCGCATTATGCACTGGATGGTACCCCCATTTACATTTTTCCATATCAATACGATGAGCAGGGAAACCCTTTACGTTTACCCGCTCCAGAGGCTTATCTCCATGGTCAAGGTTTTTCGTCTAACCAGGCTAGACAACCTTACAACTTGCAAGGGCAACCCTTCTAGGGCCAACCTTCGGGCCAACCTGGTTATCTTTATGACCCGCAAGGACAGCCCTTACAAGGCCAACCTTCGGGCCAACAGGGGTTGTTATACGGTCCACAAGGACAATCCTACAACCCTTCAGGTCAACCTATCCAGCCTCACCCTGTGGTCCAACTTGGGCAGCCTCAAGGACCCACAGGTCAATCGGGGTACCAACCGGGGCCATTGTACGATCCTGGGGGGCAAGTCCAACCTTCTCAACCTATGGTGCAACCTAAGTATTCTATTGGTCCGAATGTTGCACAGCCAGGATAATCCTACGGTCCTGTTGCAAGTCAAACCGGTTATCAGGCACAACCTGGACCCATTTCGCCACTAGGCCAACCGGCCCATTCGACACAGCCTGGTGTCCCACATCAGTCAAGTCAACCTGTACAACCTGTGCAACCTGTTCACCTGGGTCAACCTGTTCAACCAGGGCAGCCAGGTCAACCTGTCCAACCAGGCCGGCCTGCACATCCTGTCAACCCTGCTCAACAGCCGATTTATTCAATGCCGCAACCGAATCAACCGGTGCGCCCTACTTATCAAGCTCAGCAGGGCCCCACTTATCAGCAGCCCGCTCAACCCCAAGGCGGTTATTATCCTCAAGGTCAATCGCAACCGGTTTACAACCCGCCCCAAGGTTCCCATTATTATCCTCAACAACCAAGCTATACCTATACTCAACAGCCAAATCCGCATACTGCTCAAATGGGGCCAACATATAATCAGGGTCCATACCCCTGTTATCAACCCTCGTACACTAGTTACCAGCAACCATATCAGACTGGTTATACGGCCTATACCCCCTATGGTCAGAATCCCCTGGGACAGAACTCATGGGGGCAAGGATATGCTCAACCAGGGTGGAGTACAGGTACAGGTCCTTATCGAGGGCCTGGCATGCCTTTCAATCCGAAGTTACCATTCTTGGCCACCTTGGAATTACTGGACATTTATAAATTAACCAATGATCTGATTCTTCACAATCCTTATTGGCCTCCGGTTCCGACCAAGATACCCGACGACTGTCCTAAGTTTGAAGGTAAAGCTGGAGAGGACCCCCAAGCTCATGTAATGACCTACCATCTGTGGTGTTCGTCCAATTCTTGGGTGGATGATTCAATTCGTCTATGTCTCTTCCAGTGCACTCTTACTGGTGCTGCCGCTAAGTGGTATATAGAATTACCCCGTGGCATCTTTCAAGACTTCAATACATTAGTTATGGATTTTCTGACTCACTTCTAGTTACCGGTTCGCTACGAAGCCGGGACGCATCTCTTGACTTCTTTGAAGCAGGATAAAGCCACCCACATATCCGATCATATTCATGAGTGGCGACGTCGTCATAGATTGATCAAGTTTGATATACCTGATCAGCTACTCACTCATTGGTTCACCACCTCCTTCGTTAACAAAATCGCTTAATATATTGCTATGGGGGCATGTGTGACTGAAGAACAAGCCATCGCGCGTGCCCAGTACCTGGATCTGGTGCACTCTCAGTCTGGCACGCTTTATGATATTTTGACTGATGCTACGCGGCCGGGAACCTCGAAAGCACCACCTACCCCTGCGGTGGATGGTGTTATTGGTTCCGTTTCTCAAAATTCTCGGAAATCCTCAAATGGGAAGCAGAAGTCCAATTCTTCCAATAATTCTACTCTTCCTGCCCCTCCAAATTTTGGCAAGACTGCGGAGGTCAATGTCGTTCAGGCTAATCCTACGGAAAAGGCCTCTAAAGGAAAGAAGAAGGGAAAAGGAAAATCCAAACCCGGTGCCCCAAAACCAGAGTCTTCTAAACCAGTACTAATGACGGTTCCCAGCATAAACCGAAGTACCCCTGCCTTATCTGTGAAGGAGACCATTATACCAAAGATTGTCCTCGACGATCTGAAGTTAGTCAACTTATGAAAGGCTCCAAGGGGACTCCGGCATTTCTCAAAGAACCGTTCTTGTCTCAGTAGACCCAGATGGGTGAGCAGCCTTCACCATCTGCACCATTTGGGTCCCAGGTCTTTATGATGAATGGTGCTGCACCTGTCTCAATTGCTACGCGTTTGAAGGATTATGTCGGATCACGCCAGGCAGCTGGGAAGGAAGTCGTGGATGACCCACCTCCCTCACCTGTCTCTGGTCCTTTGGAAATTGAGAAGCCCGACACTGAACCTCTTGTAAGGCTACCTTCTAAAGGTGTTCTACGAAGATTTTCCTACAACCCAAATGCCCATGCCGCTCAACACTACAGTATTGTTGAGGATTTGGCACAGGTGCCTTCTGCCATGTCTGCATTAGAAGTCCTTCAAAGTTGTCCGTCGCAACGGAAAGCTCTATTGTCTGCAATCGGTGGAATCGATCCCGCTAATTCTTATCTTCTCACCTTCGACCTAGAAAATTTTGTCCCCCGACTTCCACATCAAATTTCTCTCGTTATACAAGTTGAGATCAACAGCCTCAACATCCATAGAGTCGTTGTGGATGAAGGTGCTTCCACCTATGTTATGTCATCCACCTGCTGGAAGGCCATTGGCTCTCCGGCTCTTACATCGTCTCCCAATGCCTTAGAGGCATTCGATGGTCGAGAATCAAAACCCCTAGGTGTTCTCGAGAGTTTTCCTATTACGTTACAGGGGAAGACAATCAACGTAGAAGTAGAAGTGGTTGACGCCAAGCTTAACTACAATTTTCTTCTCGGCCGCAGTTGGAGTCACGCCATGCTATGCGTGCCGTCCACCCTCTTCCGGCTTCTTAAGTTCCCTAATGAGGGAAAAATCGTTACTGTGGATCAGTTGTCTTTCTTCACCTCATGCTCTGAGAACAACATTCCTTACGTGGATCAGATCCCCAATCCCCCTGACAGTGTAGGACCCGGTCTCTTCAAAGACCCCGTCCTCATGGGTATTTTTCCCGCTCCACCACCGCACACCATTCAAGTTAATATGGTCTCTAGGGCCGATGACCCTTGGATCATCCCTTCACCTGAATAGGTGACCTCTTTCGAAGAATCAATGCCGTTAACTCCAGTTGAGATTAATTATTGTGAAATCGTCACTGCATCTGATCCTCCTCCCGAACATGCTCCTTCGAGCATGGCTCTGGATATATATTCTCAATCCCCTTGGCTCGACGATGCAGATTCACATGACCCTTTAAGAGAATTTTTCCCTTCCGATGAAGCTATTGTTGAAACCATGTCTCTTGAAGATCTGCTGTGGAGCGATGGACATCATCGTTCCTCGTTCATGCCTGGCCTGGGGGCAATGTTTGATTGTCTAGAGCGCTTTGCATCTCAGGTTCCCACCCCGCCTCTTCAAACACCGATACTGACTCATGAGGTTCTTTCGGAGGGAAACCTGAGTAATATCACTCAAACTATGCCAATCGACATCTCCGTTAAGTCGGGGGTAGTCGAGAATATTCATGTGGGAGTGACTTGTTCTCCTGAAGAGATACAAGTTTATACAAACCTTTTTCATGAATTTAGAGATGTTTTCGCATGGTCCTATGAAGAGATGCCTGGGATTGATCCCAGCATAGTCGTGCATGAGATTCCTACCTATCCAGGTGCGAAGCCAGTGCGTCAACGCCTACGCCCAGTGCATCCCCGAAAAGCCGCAGCTATTAAGGCAGAAGTTGAAAAACTTCTTAATGTGGGCTTTATCTATCCTATTCCCCTCACATAATGAGTTTCGAATATTGTCCCTGTAGATAAGAAGCAGGGCACTATACGCGTTTGTGTTGATTACCGAGATATCAATCAGGCATGTCCTAAGAACAATTACCCCACTCCCTTTATAGATCAAATTATTGATGAATGCGCGGGGAGTGAGATTTATTCCCTTATGGACGTCTTTTCAGGGTACAATCAAATCAATATTTTACCCTCTGATCAACACAAGACTGCCTTTATCTGTCCATAGGGAACCTTCACTTATAAAAAGCTCTCGTTCGGTCTAAAAAACGTTGGGGCCACCTTCCAGCGTGCTATTTATTATGCTTTCCATGACATACGCCATATTGTTCAGCCATATCTGGACGATCTTCCGGCCCATTTAGCTCGACGTGAGGACCACCCCGAACAGCTCCGCCAGATTTGCCTTCGCTGCAGGCGCTACAATATTAGGCTCAATCCTCATAAGTGTGTCTTCTGCGTGGATTCTGGCCGTCTTTTGGGATTCATCGTTTATAAAGACGGAATTTGCCTTGACCCCCTCAAGGTCGAGGCCATCGTTAACCTCCCATACCCTTCCTTGTTACATCAGCTGCAAAGTCTGCAGGGGAAATATAACTTCCAATGACGCTTCATTCTGAATTATGCGAAAGTGGCCAAGGGATTTACGCGTCTTTTGAAACAGGACGTTCCCTTCCATTGGGACGAGATTGCCCAACAATCTTTTGATTGGCTTAAAACGTTGCTCGTCAACGCTCCGCTGATACATCCTCCCAACTATCATCGCGATTTCACCCTTTATTTGGCCGCTGCGTTTAGCACAATAGCTATGGTTTTAGTACAGGATGACGACGATGTAAATGAACACGTAGTTTATTATCTACCTCTAAATCTTATCGACACGGAAAAACGCTATGCTCATGTTGAGAAGTTGGCGCTCGCCGCGGTTCAGGCCGTCCAGCGATTCCGCCACTACATCCTGTTGCTTACCGTAACCGTGGTTTCGGACTGCAACCCCATGACCTATATCTTGTCTCAACAATTTCTGGGGGGGCAAGTACTCCAAGTGGATTGTAATCCTTCAAGAGTTCGATTTAGAGTTCACCACTGCTAAGTCGACGAAATCATTGGTTTTCGCTGATCTGATTTGCTCTCTCCCGACAGACTCCGTTCCATCGAAATCTGAGGATCATATCCTGGATGAAACGCTCTTTCTTATCAGCACTCGTGACCCATGGTATGGTGAAATTATCGTGTATCTTCAAACATCCACATTCCAGTCTGCATTGACAAAGGATGCTTGATGTCGGATTCGGCATCAATCTCAACCATACCGCATTGTAGGAGAGACCCTGTACCGTGTCGGAGTTGAGTCTGTGCTCCGCCGGTGTTTGACCCTAGAAGAGGCTGAAAGAGTCTTGAATGAATGTCACAGTGGCGCCTGTGGCGGTCACATATTCGGATATGCTACCGCCCAGAAGATTCTGCGTGCGGGTTACTTCTGGCCATCTATATTCAAAGACTGTATCGTTGCAGTCCGAAAATGTCATGCGTGCCAGGTCTTTCAGTGCAAGATGCATGCGCCACCCCTACCCTTGCATCCTGTCATTACTGTTAGCCCTTTTGCTAAATGGCGCGTAGATTTTATGACATGTAACTCTCACTCGGCCGGGGGGCATGCTTATATAATCGTCGTCGTAGACTACTTTACTAAGTGGGCCAAAGCGATGCCTACATTAGCTGTTGACAGTAAGACAACTGCCCAATTTCTTTTCAACCATGCTATTATGCGTTTCGGAGTCCCTCAGGCCATTATTACCGATCATGGCACCCATTTTTGGGATTACATGATGGTTGAGTTGACATCAAATTTGGGCTTACGCGATGACAGCTCAACGCCATACTACCCCCAGGCGAATGGCCAGGTTGAGGCTGTGAACAAGGTTTTGGTCACAATGCTTCAACGAACGATTGGTATCCACAAATCCAACTGGCATCTCCAATTGTTCTCAGATCTCTGGGCTTATCGAACGTCTGTAAAGAGCGCAACCGGATTCACACCTTTTCAATTGGTGTATGGTTTGGAAGCGACTCTCCCGGTTGAGTGTGAATTCCTTCTCTGAAGTTTGTTGTGGAATTATTTCCTGAAACTTCTCCGGAGGAAGAGCATCTCTCGTATTTGGAACGACTGGATGAAACCTACCGCTTAGCTGCCCTGATCATTGAGGTACAGAAAAAGTGGGTCAAAGCCCACTTCGATCAATTGGTTTCTCCTCGTTCTTTCATTGAAGGAGACCTCGTCCTCCTATACGACCAAGCACACGATAAACTTGGAGCAGGCAAATTCCGGCCCACGTGGCATGGGCCCTATATAGTTAAACAAGTATTAAAAAACGGGGCCTATGAGCTTATAGACTACAAAGGAGTTCCCCCGGTGAAGCCTAGGAATGGGTTGTACCTCAAAAAGTACTACGCTTGAGTTATTCTCGTGTGGTGTGTGTGTACATAAGTGAGTGTTTTAATTTTCATATGTGTGGTGTGGTCTGCTTTGTAAGCGTCTTTCTACTGATTAGGTCTTCCTGATTGTGTAGATGTCTATTACTCCTTTTGTCGGTTTCGCGGATGGTGCCTCCCGTAGTACCAGGAATCTGTCCTCGGCAGCCTGGCTAATCTACAATATTGCTGGTGAGTTGGTTAATTTGCAAGGTGTTTGTCTAGGGCCTACCACAAATAATGTCGTGGAGTATAGTGTCGTTTTAGAATTATTAAACGAGGCGGTTAACCTCGGTATTCGTGCATTACTTGTGTATCTGGACTCACAGCTTGTAGTATTACAACTTAATGGTCATTATTTAGTTAGAAACCCATCCATTTTACGTCTGTATCTACATATTCGTTTGCTGAAAAGAAATTTTGATTACATTACATATCAACATATACCCAGACACATGAATGCGTTAACAGATGCAGTAGCTAATTTGGTTTTAGATAGACATTTGCGCAACTTATCAAAAACATCATCACATGTAAAAAGATCCATCTATATATATATATATATATATATATATATATATATATATATATATATCGTTTGCAATTTGTGTACATCACATAAAGTCAAAAAATATACATGTCTGTCTAATAATAGCCGGAGACAACATGTCTCTCAAAAATATGCATATAAAAAGCCCTAGATGGCTAATCAACATGGTGCTCGTGGTAACATGTTACCACGATGGAGGCGACTAGGCACCCCCACAGTGTGTCGCTAGTAAGCCAACGGGACATCTGCCAACCGTGCATAGTCAGAGATTCCCTGGGCGATTCCCTCCAGGTTCTGGATCAGCTCACTCCCTTCGACGCCCTCAGCTTGGGGGTCATATGCGAGAGGGGTCCTCCGCGCAATGGGCGACATGCCCGCGGGCCTCTCTGGGCCAACGTCTGCATACACATAAAATTGTTATTAGAATAGGCATGTATCACATTAAAAAATAAAAATAAAAATAAAAAAATAAAAATAAAATAATAATAAAAAAATAAAAATAAAAAATCATCATTACATAAAAAATCAAAAAGAGTCATACCCAGCTCCTCGTCCCAGTCCTCCCCCTCCAAAAGTGGAAGATATGGGTCTCCCGTGAAGTCGGTACCTGCGTAGGGCCAATCCTCAACTACAATCAGCTGACGCTGTAACCATACAAAAAACTCAGGCCTCCATGACATCTGTTGGCCCCCTCCTGACCTGGGCATAAGTGTTGCCATCGAGCCATCCTCGGCTCCCTCAATGACGGCTCGGCGACTATCGCCCCTTGGCCCTGGAAAATTGGTAATCATTCCAGAATGAACGACACTAGAATGGAACCATACCCAAACTGTTTTAGTTTGGCCTTCTTGCACTTTGTTAGTTGTCGTTTGATGTTTGTTGTCATGGCAGTGGCCCAATCGAAAAGTGTAGGATTCATGTATTCGGAAGCTAGTAGGAGCTGTGCTTTGGTTGCCGCATGCGGGGCTTGCGATCCTGCAGCCCGCGTGATGGTGTGAAGCACTACCCGGAGTGCTAGATCGCGGACTGTGTGGATGTCTACTTTCCCACTGCTCGATCCTGTTTGTGCCCCTGGGCACACTCTCGCCATTACCGTATCCATTTTCTCCCCAGAAGGTCTACTGCCTGTCATGATTGGCACTGGGCCTCTGCATGACAATCCGGTTATGAAATAAACATCAGAGACTTCAAGTGCCAGTACTTTGTCTCGGAGTTTGAATACTTCTTCATTCTCGTCCCATATGCTAACCAAATACTGCAATAGCTCAGGTTGAGCTCTTAAACATGGTGTGAGGAAGAACTTCTTGAGACCATAGTCCCGGAGGGCGTTCATGCAAGCTTCATTTTCCATGGCCATTTCGTCCTCTTCCCCATGTTCCCTCTCCTTCCACTCAATCACCATTGTGGCTGGATATCTGCACCAACATGGTCAAAAACAACTTATTAGATCTCTGTAACACTTAAAAATTCATTTGAGTGGCTCACATTTTGGTAAATTAATGTGGAAATTTGAGTTGCGCCATTGGCACGACTATTTTGCTAATAGTCGCGCCAATTGGAACGCCCCCTTTGCAAAAAGAAGCCAATTGGTGCGGGTCCGTGCCCGATACCCGCGCTAATTGGCCGAGCCCTAAATTTGCAAAAGGGTTCCTCCATAGGTCAAATACACAATGGAAATTTACAAAAAATGAATCAAAACAATGCTAAGGGGAGCGCCTCTTACCTGGAACGAACGAGAATCCGGATGATGTACTGGATTGGTCGCAATCACCACTGCAAGTTCGCACACCAAAAGCTCAATGTTGCTCTCCAAATGAGGTAAAAAGTAAAAGTAAATATGTTTTTACCATTTGTGGCATATTTATAACTTTTGAAGTCAAGATTAGGTTTTGAAAGTCATTTTTCTCAATATTTTAATATATTTTGTCGAAAAATGGATTTTACACTCGCTTTTATGTGCAGCGACAGGTTTTTACACGACTTGGACAGTGACGTGAGTTGTATTTTATACTTTTTCGGACTCGGTAAAAACACAAAAATGTCATTTCTGGATTCATCTTGCAGCTCTTTTTTGACTCTCTAAACATGAAAAGATTGTCGAGTCCCTTGTCGTTTCGATCTCATTAAAGTGGTTAAAAAATGACATCTACCCAGTATACGTTTACCCCTTTTTCGGACTGGGATAGATTATTTACAAAAAAGGAATACCCTAGCCTATTGCGACTAGGAGGTTTTCTTAGACATAGTTTTCTACCTTTTCGGATATGAGGAACTATTTACGAAAAGGGAATTTTGGAGTTTACTTTTCTGTTGTCTTTTCAAACTCTCTAAATATGAAAAGGTGACGAGTTCTTCCTTTGTCAGACTCGTTAAACCCTGATGACCTCAGATCCAGTCTTAATGACGATATCCGAGTTTCTCCTTCCTAGGGCTCATTAGATGTACTAGGATGGATTCGTCCGAAGGACGAACTTATATTACAAGTATATGTTATCCCCTTCAAGCTTGTTCTCAAAAATAATTGGGGTACTCGCCATAAATGGTGGGAAAAATGGAACCAGTATCGTCGTCGTGTCGGCAGTATGTCGCTCTTGAACATGGCACTTTTTTGCATTTGTGTCGGGTTGGGGACATCTCATCTCATTATCTATTTGCCTCCGTGGGTTTGGGTAATCCTTTTTGACCTCTCATCTGATCTTTGCCTCGTCATCATGACCTCTGATCTTTTGACGTCAAATACTACCAAATCCACTGTCGTGGCGCCAATATGTTCAAGAGAAGTTAACCTCTGCAGTTTCAACCTTCCTCTAATTCTCATATGATCCTGATTCACAAACATTATTTTTCCTCTATCTCACGTCGATGATGTGGGAAACACTATGGCCCACCTTCGATCAAGGTCACTTCTTTTCGACTTCAGCTCATTATCCAGGAAGTTGATCTAGAGACTCCCTTCCGGTACCTTTGAGCCTACATGCCTCAATGGCAGGTTCTTCGCATTCGATGCAAGGTTTTCATCATTGACCTTCGATCGGATGATTCTGCGGGTGTTCGACGCCAGCTCATTGTTCACATTCCGTGGATTGTACCTATAGTACCTTGAGGGCCATTGTCATTATTGGTGGTTCCTCTCGCGTCTGTTAACAACTTTCATCACTGGCTGGTAATCAGACGATGTTCTTGCATGTTTGACTTCAGCTCACTTATTCACATGCTTGAACTTGTACTTTTTTCGGGTCGAGATGGAGCACAAGACCCTGGATTTTGTCTGTTAGAATCCAGGATGCGATTTTGTGGATTATTATGATTGGTTACATGACTCATTGATTGGATGGATGTGACCATACCTGAGTCTATTTATTGATCCTTACTGGATGGCTGCGTCCATGCCTTGGATCTTGATTATTGTATCCTTTGTTACGGATAGCTACGCCCATACCACATATATATCATGTATTTGAGATATCAGTTGTATTTGTCTACGCAGGTTTTTCGACGACAGTGTTTTCAATTGGGTGCGTTCTTACCCCTCTCTCTCTTTCAGACCTCATGCTTTAGGGGGAATCTGTTACACATTAATTTGTCACCGTCCCTGCAATGCCCCGTCCCGCACATTGGAGGGCTTATTCCGTGACCTGTGAGCAGTGACATGACCTGAAACCACTTTCATGGCATCCCCCTTGACAAGGACAATCATTCCCCTGAAGACAATTTCCTGTGAAAAGCCCTAAAAATAGCCTTTTTAGCCTTGGCGTGACTAGCCAGTTCAGCCCTCGCGCCAATTTGGGAAATCCACCAAAGAGGGTGCGCCAACTAGCGCTCTGTCCCAGTGTATCACCCGCGCTAGGCTTAATAAGGAGTGTTTTTTAAAAATAAATGGCGGAAGTTTGATTCCAAACAACTCCTGAACGAGTCTCTAAAATTAGTTGGGAGGTTTGGCTCTGAGTCTCCATGTAGGGGAAGTGGTTTTCCACCTATCATGGAAGCTTCCTTGAGGATAGGGCCAATCCCAACATTGTAGGGATCCCAACTCCCCTTCCACCATCTATATAAGCTTGTTATTTTCCCTTTGCAAGCTAGCCTGAATAGATCTGAATCAATTGTAAGGAGATTATCGTCAAACAACCGAAGAGAGAGAGACTTTTCCTTGTCCCGACGAGCTTTATCGAGACGTACTCCTCTGTCGACTCGCCGAAGGAAGATCCAGCGTCAGAGCTCGGGTTGTATCTTTCTTTGTTCTGATTAATAATAAGCGACTTCGATTATGGTTCCACTTAGATGTTCATGTTTTATGTTATGAGTTGTATCTTCTCTGACTAATACATAATTGCATGTATTAGGTTTTATGCTTGTTTGTTTGTTTTTCCTTCTTGTATGTGCAGGTGTTCGATCGCATCGAGCGGGAGAATTGTGATCTGCCAAATCGTATCAAAAAGCCACCATCTTCCGTCAACAGATTCGCAACGTAGGACTTAAGGTAGACCTCGTCGCATCTTGGTCTTTTGCAATTAGAACCTGCGTCTTAGCGTGACTCCTGGCGAGTCACAGGGACCCGATCTAGGCTAGTAGGGATCGCCTATCCGTAGAGGGGATTTACCTCTCCTTCAGAAGCATAAGGAAGCTGCTTGGGCATGCCAAGCGGCTGATTATGGATGGTATCAAGGACCATATTGTACCACGCATAGCTGAGAAGAAGACAACTAACGAGATGTGGAAGGCCTCGACTTCCCTAAATGAGGGAAATTCTGTCCAAAGAAAAATGTTGTTGGAGACTTAGATGAGGTCATTCATGATGACCAAGGGAGAAGACATGGAGCATTTCCTCTTCGTATCGTTAGCCGATTAGAGATCGGCGAATCGCAATGTGCTAAGTTGGAAGATTGCCAGATGGTCAGGACTGCTCTCAATGCAGTCACAAATGAGTGGGAAACATTTGTCCAAAGTATCTTGGGCAAATCGGACCTCCTAGATTGGGATAGCTTGTGGGCAATTCTGCGTCAAGAAGAACTCCGCAGAATCACCAAGAAGCAGTACAACTTTGGATTGAGCAAAGTGAAGAAGGAAGATGAAGAAGATGCAACCTTGGCATCAAAGAAGCAGCAGGGAAAGAAGAAGAGGGATCTTTCAAAGATCAAGTGCTTCCAGTGTGGTGAAATGGGACATTTTTCCAGCAATTGTCCTCAGAAGAAAAGGGACAAGGAAGCTTCTTCTTCCAAGGCTGTTGTGGCAGATGATGGGCCAGAAGATGATGCAGCCATGAACGCTCATGAACCACGAAAGTGGGGCGACATGGATATGTAGAAGAGCTACATAGTATGAATGCGGGATCCTTGAGCAGCTCATCTCTTGGATTACATGAGAGCTACGATAGCCTTAAGACAGTAGCGAGACAAGTGGAGAAGTGGGTGCATAGATCAGCGCATCAAGCAAAGGTAGATATGAAGACCTGAAGAGTATTGGGCAGTCACAGAGAACATGACTTGAGTAGTGTAGAGAAAAGTCAACATAGCAGAGTGGCTTCGTAGAGACAACGCAACGCAAATGCCGGCAACGTGGGAGAGATTTCCAGCACAAGGGGCTATGGACTTCCAACAATCCGATGGGGAGTCTTCTTACGTTATTCAAAGATGTAGCTATGCAACATCCTTTAGATGCCAACACATATCGCAGCTCATGGAGCTTTAGTGATATGGGTGCAACCCAAATCGACTTGTCTCACAATTGGGCAGGAGATTCAGTTGTTTCTCTCCACAACTGAAGTTGCAGTGCAGCAGATCAGCAGTGGTAGTGCTATGAGCAGCACATATGCAACATATTGAGAGGGAGCTGTAGTACAGAAGTTGCAATGGTAGTGGCAGAGCTGCGTTATGACATATTGGTAGTGAAGAAGGAAGATTTGAGTGACAAGCAGTGCCAAGCATCAACAAATACGTAACCAGTGCCCAAAATCTTGTGATACATGGTGTGATGTATTGCTAGAGCACACTTCGTGCTATGAGGGAGTGTTGAGATTTTGTGTATTGGGGTTAGCATCGGATGTGCTCTAACTCCCAAAATTTTGGGAGGGACTAGAGTACATATGATCTACAAGACCCAGAAAAGGATTTGGGAAATTTCATCTGGTTTGGGAGATATTTAATTAATTAATTATTTTAATGTATTTCATAAGTTTAAACTAAGGAAAATTAAATAATTAAAGTTAATTAAATTAAACATGTGATGAAATTGTCTTAAGTCACACAGATCAAGCTTTCTTTTAATCTTAGCCATTGATCAGGATTTGATCATGGCGTTGGTTTCCCCAACGAGAAAAGTATAAAGGAAAGGCTTGGGGTCATTTGTAAAGACACACACAGAGGCAGGCACAAAAGCTAAGCCGAGATTTTAGGGCGGGTTTGCTACACCTCGGTACTGTTTCAAAATTACAGAGGTAGAAATTTGAATAATAGCTGAATTATTCACCGAGATTATCCTGATTACACACTATTTAAGCTTCATGCATAATACATAACCTCTTCTACAATTTATCATCAATATGCGGAAATAGAAGCAGCGCATGCACACATTAAAACATAATCAAGCACACATATAACACAGTATGTAATGGGGAAAGCTTATAGCTAAAAAACCCCAACTATCTGTATATTATAATGATAGAGAACATGTAACAATACATAGCACAAAGCTCTCACAGCTCTCAGCACTATCTCAATGCTACACACAAACTAGTTCAGATATAGAACAAGTCACAAGTTCAAATCTTCTCCACAAGTCTGCCTGCCTCTACTGTGCAATCCAAGATGAGAATATATGAGATCCAAGTTCGAATCCACCTGGCTTCAACTGCGCAATCCTCAATGTCAATCTCCATCAATGTGTGTGCAAATCTCATGCACAGCCATAGTCACAACTAATAGTAGACTCACCCTTTCACCCACCTCTAACACTGGTCTCCACTGAACTGCCCATGCATTGCAGTTAACTGATGTGTTCTTTAGTTGATTTATGAGTTAATAGTTAGTGAATTAATTAATAATTAATTCACACCACTCATCACTAGTGTATTTGTTAGTTGGACTAAATACAACTGAAGGTGCAACTAAGTTAAACCAACACAACCCAATTAACCTGGCTCATCAACTCCACCAAACTCTCGCCACATGAGTTCTAATCAAGTCAACCATGCAATAGCTCAACTAACCCCCTAGGAATAAGGAATCTTTCCGCGACTCGCATGTGCCACATCCAAGCATCAAACTGAAGTGCTCCAAGAGGATAAGATAATGTTTATAGTCCAAATATTATTAAGAGCTAATAATATTTGACTGATCTATTTTTAGACTGGCAGTCTAAAAACAGACTTCGCCCAATGTCTAAAAATAGAGGTCCATCTATTTTTACCAACTTGAACAACCATCCACAAATAGCATCCTGCAACTCATAGACCATGATCCATATGTCTAAAAATAGACATATTCTAAAAATAGACTTTGCGACTAAAATCACCTGTGTGGGCCCCACCTAGTTTTGGTGATCACTTTCCAACTAGGATTAGAAAAGATGTTTCAGGATGCCTCCTTTACTGTTTCTTGTTGCAATATTCAACACAGAGATGGGAATTTAGGCCAAGGGGATGATCTGATCCCAAGGTCTAGAATTAGCAAGACACAGAGATCATCTTAGAGAGGCAGTGTAGAGAAGCAGGAGAGCAGCAGTAGCGAGGGTAGCAACTGTGCTACACAGTCCCTCCCACGATAGTGTGATTCAGTTGGAAGCCCTCAGGGGTTATGTAGAGACCCTAAGGGGCAGCGTAAGGACTGTGTCACCCAGTTTGGGGTAACGCAACCCTTTCCAGGCCAGCACTGAGGGACGCAGGGGCTTCAGAGGCTGACGCAAAGGCTTTAGGGGCAGCACCGGGGTTTCTAGGACCTTATTTTGGCTGAGTCTTGTAAATATCATTTGAGGGTGTGGATTAGTCATCATTTTGGCTTTGGAACGACTAGTGAGTTGTAGATCTATTATTTCTCTGTCAGGTTTTCCAGATCTGGAACCTAGATTTGCTGTATTCAGAAAATTCTTAATATTAAAACCCTCCAGCAACCAGAAGACCGGTTTTCCCGCATTGGGTTTTTCCGAGGACTATTTTTCCAAAAAATCACTGTGTCACTATGTCTATGTGTGCATGTAATTTTTCTAAATCTAGATTGTTGAAAGTCTATTATATGTTTTTCTTCGATATTTATCTGAATTTATTGAGTTAATAACTTAATTAAGTAGGAGGAGCATAACCAGATTAATAGTGAAATTTTTGCATAAGTATAAGATTCAGATTTTTTCACATGGTATCATAGCAATTGTAGATCTAGGAGAGTCACCAGCAAAAGATTGAAGGTTCTAGCTGCAAAAAGCAGCTAGAAAAGCAGCAGAAATGAAAATATGAAGGGACAACACAGTTTTCATAGGCATATCCATGCAAAGGGAAGGGTGACATAGTCTAGCGCTGTCTCCTTGCAAGCCCACGCAATTACTGCGCATAGACAGCTCAGAAACAGTGCTGGATTAGTCTGAAGCCAACCAGTGTGATGCAGATCTGAATCTATCAAATCCAAAAAAGACTGAAGATTAGCTGCGGAAATTCAGAAGGTGTTGGTGGGGTTAAATTTATGAAGTTTTCAGATTTTTAGCCTAAGCACAAGTAACAAAAAGCGGGCCAAAGAAACTTACTGATTGATCCGAGGATCAAAGAGAGTTGAATCATTGTTGATTTGGAAGATTTCGAAGGAGGGAAATCATTGTCAAAGGGAGCAGAAGATGTACGTTTATCCAAGGGCCTTATATCCAGTTCTCTAGCAAAGAGAAAGGAAAGTTCCAACATATTTATGAGTAGATGGCTCCTCATGGACTGCGTGATCAGGACAGATTGGATGGCCTCTCCAAATTTTCAGTTTGGAAGGCAAGAATCCCGATAGTCCTTGAGGCATATAATCTAAGAGACTGTGCAGAGAAAACTCTGGCCACGCCGACTGATGTAGATCTCCCACGGAAGCATAAGGAAGCTGTTGGGCATGCCCAGTGACTGATCATGGACGAAATTAAGGACCATATTGTACCACACATAGCTGCGAAGAAGACAAATAATGAGATGTGGAAGGCCTTAATCTCCCTATATGAGCAAAAAATTGTCCAAAGGAAGATGTTGTTGGAGACTCAGATGAGGTCATTCATGATGACCAAGGGAGAAGACATGGAGCATTTCCTCTTCAAATTGTAGTCCATCAGAGATCAGTTGACTGCAACGGGTGCTAAGGTGGAAGACAATGTGATGGTCAGGACTACTCTCAACGTAGTCACAGATGAGTGGGAAACCTTTGTTCGAAGTATCTTGGGTAGAGCGGGCCTCCCAAATTAGGACAACTTGTGGGCAATTCTGTGTCAAGAAGAACTCTGAAGATTCACCAAGAAGCAATACAGCTCTGGATTAGGCAAAGTGAAGAAGGAAGATGAAGAAGATGCAGCCTTGGCATCAAAGAGGTAGCAGGGAAAGAAGAATAAGGATCTATCTAAGATCAAGTGCTTCTAGTGTGGTGAAATGAGACATTTTTCCATCCATTGTCCTCAGAAGAAAAGGGACAAGGAAGGTTCTTCTTCCAAGGTTGTTGTGGCAGATGATGGGTCAGAAGATGATGCAGTCATGAGCGCTCATGAACCACGAAAGTGGCGCAACATGGTTCTGTAGAGGAGTTATAGAATGTAGGGCGGGATCCTTGAGCAGCTCTTCTCTAGGATCACATATGAGCTACGAGAGCCTTAAGACAGTAGAGGGACAAGTGGAGCAATGGGTGCATAGATCACAGATGAAGCAAAGGCAGATTTGAAGACTGAAAGGAGCAGTGCAGGAGCAGCGCAAAGGCTGATGTGACTTTAGCAGTGTAGAGCATAGCTACTTACGCAATGCAAAGCTGCAACAATGTAGAAGGATTTAGAGGGACAGCACAATGCAACAACAATGCGAGAGATTTTAGCACAAGGGGCTGATGTGACTTCAGTAGTGCAGAGGGAGTCTGCTAAGGTAGTGCAGAAATTCAGACGGTGTTGATGGGGTTAAATTTATGAAGTTTTCAGATTTTTAGCCTAAGCACAAGTGACAAAGAGCGGGAGGAGATCAACTTCTCAAAAACAATTTAGCCAAAGAAACTTGCAGATTGATCCGAGGATCAAAGAGAGCTGAATCACTGTTGATTTGGAAGATTTATAAGGAGGGAAATCATTGTCAAAGGGAGAAGAAGGTGTTTTTTCTCTGAGGGGCTTAGATCCAGTTTTCTAGCAAAGAGAACGGGAAATTTCGACACATTTCTGAGCAGATGGCTCCTCATGGACTACGTGATCAGGACAGATTGGATGGCCTCTCCAAATTTTCAGTTTTCAAGGAAAGGATCCTGATAGTCCTTGAGGGATAAAATCTAAGAGACCATGTAGAGCAAACTCTGGCCACGTCGACCAATGCAGATCTCCTATAGAAGCATAAGGAATCTGTTAGGCATGCCAAGTGCCCGATCATGGATGGAATTAAAGACCATATTGTACCACACATAACTGAGAAGAAGACAACTAATGAAATGTGGAAGGCCTTAATCCCCCTATATGAGAGAAAATCTGTCCAAAGGAAGATGTTGTTGGATACTCAGATGAGGTCATTCATGATGACCAAGGGAGAAGACATGGAGCATTTCCTTTTCATATTGCAGTCGATCAGAGATCAGTTGACTGCGATGGGTGCTAAGGTGGAAGACGATGTGATGGTCAAGACTACTCTCAATGCAGTCACAAATGAGTGGGAAACCTTTGTCTAAAGTATCTTGGGCAGAGCAGACCTCTCAGATTGTGACAACTTGTGGGTAATTTTGCATCAATAAGAACTCTACAGATTCACCAAGATGTAGTACAACTCTATATTGGGTAAATTGAAGAAGGAAGATGAAGAAGATGCAGCCTTGGCATCAAAGAGGTAGTAGGGAAAGAAGAAGAAGGATATATCTAAGATAAAGTGCTTCCAGTGTGGTGAAATGGGACATTTTTCCGCCCATTATCCTCAAAAGAAAAGGGACAAGGAAGCTTATTCTTCCAAGGTTGTTGTGGCAGATGATGGGTCAGAAGATGATGGAGTCATGAGCGCTCATGAACCACAAAAGTGGGGTGACATGGATCTGTAGAGGAGCTACAGAATGTAGGGCGGGATCCTTGAGCAACTCATCTCTTGGATCACATACGAGCTACGGGAGCCTTAAGACAGTAGCAGGACAAGTGGAGCAGTGGGTGCATAGATCACATAAGAAGTAAAGGCAGATCTGAATATTGAAAGGAGTAGTGCATAGCAAAGTAGTAGCAGTGTAGAGGCTTATGTGACTTTAGCAGCGCAGTGCAGCAGCAACGTGAGATATTTCAACGCAAGAGGTTGATGTGACTTCAGCAGTGCAAAGGGAGTCTGCTTACGTAGTGTAGAGATGTAGTTGTGCATCATCCTTTAGATGATGGCACATATCAGTAGCCTATGTAGATTCAATGATAAGGGTGCGACCCAACCGACTTGTCTGTCAAAGATTGGGCAGGAGATTCAGTTGTTTCTCTCAACAACTGAAGTTGTAGTGGTAGTGCTATGAGCAACACAGATGTAACAAATTGAGAGGGAGTTGTAGTAAAGATGTTGCAGTGGCAGAGGCAGATTCATGGAAAACAATACATATTGGCAACAACAGTGCAGAGTTGAGTGGCAACAGGCCAATCATCAGCAGCACAGAATCAGTGCCCAAAATCTTGTAATGCATAGTGTGATGTATTGCTAGAGCACACTCTTGATGCTAAGAGGGAGTGTTGATATTTTTTGTATTTGGGGTAGCATAATTTGTGCTCTAGCTCCAAAATTTTGAAGAAGGACTAGAGCACACTTGATCTACAAGACCTAGAAATGGATTTGGGAAATTTCATCTGGTTTAGGAGATATTAAATTAATTATTTATTTTAATGTATTTTCTAAGTTTAAATTTGGGGAACTTAAATAATGAAAGTGAATTTAATTAAACATGTGATGAAATTGTCTTAAGTCACACAAATCAAGCTTTATTTTAATCTTAGCCATTGATTCAAAATCTGATCATGGCCGTTGGTTTCCCAACGAGAAAAATATAAAGGAAACGCTTGGGTCATTTGTAAAGACACACAAAGGTAGAGCACTGAAGCTAAGCTGAGATTCTAGGGCGGGCTTGCTAAGAATTCTCAGAAGTGTTTCAGCTACAGAGAGGAGAATGTATGCTAAGGGGATGATTTGATCCCAGGGTTTAGAATCAGCAAGAGGCAGAGATCAGCTCAAAGAGGCAGCGCAGAGAAGCAGGAGAGTAGTGGTAGAGAGGGCAGAAACTTTGCTACGCAGGTGGTGCACAGTCCCTCCCAAGACAACGTGATTCAGCTGGAAGCTCTCAGGGGTTACACAAAGACCCTAAGGGGCAGCGTAAGGACTGCATCACCCAGTCTGGGGTAACGCAGCCCTTTCCAGGCCAGCGCGTATGGATGCAGGGGCTTCAGAGGCTGATGCAGAGGCTTAAGGGGCAGTGCTGTGGTTTCTAGGGCCTTATTTTGGCTGAGTCTTTAAATCCCATTTGAGGGTGTGGATGAATCATTATTTTGGATTCATAACAGTTAGTGAGTGGTAGATCTATTATTTCTCTGTCGGGTTTTCCAGATCTAGAACCCATATTTGTTGTATTCATAAAATTCTTAATAATAAAACCCTCCAGAATCCAGAAGACCAGTTTTCCCGCATGGGGTTTTTTCTCGAGACTATTTGTCCAAAAAACCACTGTGTCACTTTGTCTATGTGTGCATGTACTTTTTCCAGATCTGGATTGGTGAAATTCTGTTATGTGCTTTTCTTCGATATTGATCGAAATTTATTCAGTTAATAACTTAATTAAGTAGGAAGAGCATAACCAGATTAACAATACAATTTCTACATTTGTATAAGATTCAGAAATTTTCACATTTACCTATTCCAAAATACATCCAGCAAAAAATAAAATTTACATTTCATCATGACATTCAAATTTACTAATTTGGAGGAGACTCCTCCTGGTGCTGGTTCATTTTGCTTTGGTCCTTAGGTTCCATGATGTCATTTGAATCTTCCACACTGGGCCACTCTGCTCCCATACCAAATCTACTATTGAACTTTTGAGATGAATAATCTCATCTTCCATGAATTATCTTTTCTCTTACAAAACAATCATGAACTCCATGATTACATCCATGTTGGCAGATAATTGATTGAGTTTAAAGTTGATGAAGTTTACTTCCCGCTGCAAAGTGTCAAATTTCAACTCCCAATTACCTATGAACTCTACATTAGTCAAATTTATGGGAACTACCAATATGTTAGAGATTAAAGGAGCAAAGAGATCTCCTGAGAAATGAAGAGTGATCACAATATGAAAGGTTCACCCCACAGTTTATTGAGTAACGTCCTCTATAAGTTTGAACCCCCAACAACCTACACCACAGTAAAGTAAGATCCACTGAACCAACTCGTTCACCAAAAGGAGCAGCAAATATAAACAACAAGGGTTGATTGAGCCTGATAAACAAGGATATTGCAAATTGTGACACCATGGGCCACACAATGGCTAAAAGAGTTCAAGGAAATCTCTAACGTGGTGATAACAATTAAGAGAACAAGAACCAAAATAAAGATTATCCTTCAAACCAACTCGAGCATTACTCAATTCACTGCTGCGACCAAAAAAAATTGCCCAATCTTCAAGTACAACATCAACCAACGTAGAAATGAACCCCAACATAAATATCAACACTTAGAATTTAAGACTACATGTAATGGAAATAGAGCAAATACCACAAGACTAGGACAATGATCACCCAAAGAAGCTGAGCACATGAGAATTTGTGCATGTATAAACAAAATCATTGTGTCCCTTCAAACACAGACAATACAATATTAAACTCCACTAAGGAATTAGAATAAAAAATCCCAACCTTAAACCAAAGTACAAGGAAGAGGCAGACCCATGGGGAGGACCAAATTTCCTCAAACTATGCTTGTCATGAACACACAACCTAGGTTTATACCTCTGCAGCATAAACACCCTGACCCAAAATATAAATTCGCTTCTAAGAGAAAAATCACCTTAGTTCCAAGATGAAAACCGACGAATTATCATCAAATGTGCACATTAAACCTTCAAACCCTACAATGCCTTGTATAATGAGAACACCAAGCTACCCAAGGGACACACAAACTGAAAGTTCCACCTTGAGAAATACCATTTAGAAGCTCACATCCATCGTGAAGCATATCCATCCATAATTTCACTACCCTAGGCAATGAATTGAGCATAATTCCCTCTTAAATTCATCATTGTACTACAACTTCATTAACACCATCGTATCATTGCCAACAAACTCGAAATGAATTGTGCATTTCCTAAAGAAAGGAACCAAATTATCAACACATAACTCTCCATAAATTTCCATCATATCTAAGCCATCTTATCTAGCCAATTCCAATTGAAATTTTATGCCTTTCTTTGGACTTCCCATGATCAAAGCATCTAAAATTAATGCACCTTACACCTTGATACACAACCTTATGGTTTTTCCACATGTAAGAAGTGTCTGGCTAATGAAGGGCCTAGATAGGATTCATGGCTTCTCTTAGGCCCATGATGGGAGAGGCACCAATATAATGTTGATTAGGTCATAGACGAGAAGGCAATGGAAGTGGGGCATATCCCCTTTCCCCTCTTCAAACTAAATCCCCTTTGTTCATCTTCACACCAATGTTTGTCATATGATCAACCACCAAATAATTTGTTCTTAGGACATGAAAGCATCGTTTCACATGTTTTTATTATAAAGGTCTTTAATTTCGTAAAATACGTTCCTCGATATTGAATCCAAGGGGAGAGACCCTAAATAGAGAAGAAATATCAAAGAAGCATAGTTCCCTAATATGGTCACTTCTTGGACTTTAAGATTTACCCGTTGAAATAATCTTTGATACAGAGTGTATGCTTATACAGTGTTATTTGAGGCAATGCCTAATCCCCAAGTTAATTGATATTGCTCGTTCTTCTTAGTGCAATTAATTACACCCATAACTCTTGCCACCCCTAAGGTTTTAGCATAGGTTTTTAGTGTTAAAAAAGTTTGGCAATTTTTATTTATTTATTTATTTTTTTAATTTAATTTAATTAATTTATTTTTATTTTTATTTTTAATTTTATTTTATTTTATTTTTATTATTATTATTATTATTTTTTATTTTATTTTATTTTTATTTTATTTTTATTTTTAAAATTGTTGCAACCTCCATCATTTGATGCAAGGGTTTTAAATAAAATTTAAATGGATTTTTCTTATAACTAAAAAAAATTGGATGGGTATAAGTTATAGTGGAGATTATTTGCAATGCATTTTTTTGTAACATGTCACAGATGTGGCTCCAGAATGCCAACACTAGTGCGTTTATATTTAAAACTAGAGGCATCGATGTTGGTTCAAGTGTCATGAGCCAAACCCATCGTTTAGTAATAGACTGCACTAGTGCTCTTATAAATATTATTCCTAAATTGTTATGTCTCATCTTAGCGCATTAATACTAGTATAATTTTTACTCACCAATATTTATTTATTTATAAGTTTTAAAAATTGTTAGTACTTTTACACATGCAATGCACTAGTGTGTTTTAAGAGTGTAAAAGCACTAATGCTTGTAGTTTATTGGAAGCATCACCATGTCTATTTTAGTTAAAGCATTGCCATGTCTATTGTAATTAAAGCATCGAGGTGTGGGAAATTATAAAGCACTGATGTGTATATAATTATAAAGCACCAATGTGGTTATTTTATTGTGAGCATTGGTGTGTAGACAATTATAGAGCATCTACGTGGTTTATTTATTCAAAAGCACCGATGCAACTAATGTATTGTAAGCATTGTTGAATTTCCACGACCCTGGGTCTAGGTTAGAGTGTTAAAATCTATGATGCTACCAAACCAAGAATATCAACCATGAACTACTTTGAACAGTGGAAATATAAAGCAGTAAATCACATATGCACAAAATATAGACAACTTTCATTTTTCAAACCAACTTCGTTATATTAACAACATATAATACAACAGTCTAGGGCTCTCATACCAGGGATAATGGGCCTCATACATCCACTAGTACAAGATACAAACAAGATGCTCTATCCATTTAGTTGTAGTGCAATCTCCCATCCCTCTTGGTTGTACCTTGCACCTGCTTGGTCCTTTGGCTCTCGATCTGTAGCTCCTGCTTCTATCAATTCTCCAAGTCCACCTAGCCACTAAATCTCGGTTGTCCAATCTACTCTCTAGTTGTCCCTTCTTCCATTAAGGGCACAACGCATCGAGAATCCTATCGAGTTGTTCACAGTTCTACTTGTGAACAACTATCAATCTGCCCATTGTTGTTCCTCAACTACTTAGGAACTTAAACCCACTATGGTCTTCTTGTGCTACAACGACGAACACCAACATAGGGCATGGAGGGCTGACACCTATAACTACAAGATGTCCATATCCTATAATGAACATGGGCTAGGAGGACTTCCCATCATCTGTTTTAGAATTCCTTCTCCACACACAAGTCTCGGGCTCCACAATCCTGCTCCTAGTTGATCAGACCCTTGAGCTCCAACAACTGCCAGGCTAGCAGTCACCTTTGTCCATCAAGGTGTTGCACTTCAGAACCAACTTGGACACTATCATGTTTTCCTCTAGCAGACCATAAGTGTCCAATCTCGTCCACACTTAGTCCTCTCTCACGCTACCCTCCAATAGTCCACGAGAGACCAAGTCCACATTGTAGCTTATGCACCTATTTAGGGCATCCCTACACTTAGGAGACTGTTACACATGGTTTCCCATAAAATTCACTAATATGCCCTTTACTCTGTAATAGAGGAGCCATTGCACAAATATGGGCATATCAAAATGTCCTTCACGTATGACACCATCAACTCATCAACCAAGGGAACATCTGCAACTCTCCTTGTTGTTGTCCTCTTGCCTTCCAATATGACGTGCTTGTTGTCACCTTGGCTTCTTAGGAGGGTTCCCAACAATCCATGTGGGCTCCTCCAAACAACTCCTAAGGCCTCCTCAAGTTTCCCATTGCATTGGTCAAAGCCTTTGACCCTGTAGAAATTATATAACTTATGTGTTATATTTCCAAGATTCTCCTGATCTCACACTATTTTAACTTCATGCAAAATACATAATCTATTCCACCATTGATCATTTGCGGAAATTAAATCAAGATTGCAATGTACACATGAAACAATTAAAATTCACACACATTAACACAGTTGTTTAACGGGAAAGCCTGAAGCTAAAAACCCCAACTATCTGTATATAATATATGTCATAGAGATCATGTAACAATCCTCATACAAATTTGATCATATCAAGCTCTCAATACAATACAATCGCTACACACTGATCAAGAAAAATTAGCAAAAATCTGCATTAATTTTTGCCCTCCTGATAGCCTGCCTCTACTGCGCAATCCCTGTTGAAGAATGGCTCTGGATGAGTTCGAATTTCTCTAGCCTTGCTCACGCAATCCTCATTGGCATCTCCATTGAGTGTGTGGTGCATACAATGCAACACTATAGTCACAATTGATAGTCACACTTGCTCTTTCACCAATCTCTCCACTCAGTTTCCACTGATATGTTCTGCACTGTAGTTAGTTGTTGTCTTTGTCTAGTTAAATAATGAGTTATTATTTAGTGAATTAATTTAACTAAATAATTCACTCAACTCCACTGAAAGTATCAATCAGTTAGAAATAGAAACAATCAGTTCAACTGAGTTTAACTCTACAAGTGTAGTTAAAATAGAAACCAACTCCACCAACTACTTCTCCAACTCCACCAAACTTTGCCACTTGAGTTCTAACTGAAGTCCTCCATGCATGAACCACCAGTAGCTCTAGGAATTGCGTAATTCCTTCAGCTAGCTGATCTGAACAATTTGTTAACTGAATGTCAGTGCTCCAAGAGAATAAGATAATGTTTAGAGTCCAAATATTATTAAGAGCTAATAATATCAGACATGTCTATTTTTAGACTGGCAGTCTAAAAATAGGCTTCGCCCAAATTGTCTAAAAATAGAAGTCCATCTATTTTTCCAACTTGACCAACCATCCATAAATAGCATCCTGCAAGTCATAGAATATGATCGACATGTCTAAAAATAGACTTTGCGCCAAAAATAGCCTGCAGGGCCCACTTAGTGAAGGCGATTCTTTTCACTAAACTCATCATCTTGTTGAATCTCAACACTCCCTCTTAACAAGATAGGGATTATCTGCTACCCCGATCCTGTCTCTATGGTATTCGAATTTTCTCCTGGTGAGCGCCTTCTTCAGAATATCTGCATCCTAATCTTCCGTAGGAATGTAAGAAAGCAACATGATCCTCCACTGCACACAATCTCTGATATGATGGTACCGGATGTCAATATGTTTAGATCTATCATGCAATACTGGATCAACCGAGAGTTTAATGCAACTCTGATTATCACAATATATCACAGTAGGATCTAAATGAGAACTGAACAAACCGACCAGGATATTCCTCATCCATATAGCCTCACATGTAGCCAAAATTGTTGCCATGTACTTGTCCTCCACTGAACTGAGGACCACAGATCTTTGTTTCCTGTTGTACCAAGAAACTACTGTAAATCCGATACTGAAAATCCCTCTAGATGTGCTCTTTCTGTTTGTTGGGATTCCTACCCAATCTGCATCCATGAAGCCATGCAGCTTCACCTCAACCGACTGTATGTACCACAATCCATACTCAGATGTGCCCCTGAGATACCTTAGGACATGCTTGCCTGCCTTCCAAAAGAGCTTGGTAGGCTTCACCACGCTTATGAAAGCTGGTTCACAGCATATCAAATGTTCGGTCATGTATTGACTAAATACATGAGCGAACCAACCAACTGTCGATAAACAGTGGCATCCACTACCTCTGTCGATGTAACATCCTCCTTCCTCCAACCACCAGGAAGAGGAGTGTCAATAGGCTTGCAGTCTTTCATGTGAAAATTCTCTAGTATCTCCTGAGCGTACTTACCTTGAGACATAAACAGTTCACCTTTCCGCTGCCAAATTTCCAATCCCAGGAAATAATGAAGGAGGCCCAAGTCCTTTATCTCGAACTCCTTTGCAAGATCGGCCTTGCATGAGTGTATCAACAGTGCATCACCCGTTAGTATTAAATCATCTACATAAAGCACAATGATCAAAAGCTTACCCTCCACCACAATCTGGTATAGGTTTAGATCTGCCTCACTCTTGGCGAAACCAAGTCTGGTGAAATAACTGTTTATCCGTGTGTACCAAGCACGAGGTGCTTGTTTCAGCCCATACAACACTCTTTTGATCCTGCACACATGCGAATCATTGTTGAAGATTTTGAATCCTTCAGGCTGCTTAATGTACACCTCCTCCTCAATGATTCCATTGAGGAATGCAGTCTTCACATCCATCTGATGAATGTGCCAACCCATCTGTGCTGAGAGAGCAAGGATGGTCCGTAAGGAAGAATACCTTGCGACATGTGAAAAATTTTCTTCATATTCGATCCCCTCGATCTGTGAGAAGCCCCGGGCAACAAATCTTGCCTTATACTTCTCAATGCTCCAATCAACAACTTGCTTCACTTTGTAGATCCATCTCGAACCTACCACTGATTTCCCTTCTGGCCTTGGGACAATCTCCCATGCACTGTTTCTGACAATCAAATCATACTCTTCCACCATGGCATCTACCCATGCAAGATCCTCCACAGCTTCCTCGAAAGAGGATGGCTCCGTCACGATACACTTGCTCATCATAGCCATGTATCTAGTAAATTGGTCAAGTGACTGTCTCTGTTTGCGCTATGATGTAGGAACTCCTACATTCTGCACTGCATCAAGATTCAGTCGCTTAGCTTCTGTAGTGCACTTCCGCCCTCTGATGTTTGGCGCTGCATGAGTGGTTTTTTCCACTCCATGAACCTCCTCTTGTGGCTGATCCACATATTGAGGCTCATCTTTAGGAACAAGTAGCTCCTCCTCTGCATGCAAGTGTAGCTCCCTCTCAAGCAACAACTTCATGGCTTTCTCCTCATGAAATTTGATATCCCGTTGCACAATAGTCATCCGACTGTCTAGAAAATAGACACGATAATTGTGGGATGTTTCTGTGTACCCCAAAGATATCTCAACCTATGTGGTTGGCTCTAGCTTCTTCCTGGCATCCTTCGTCACATGAATGTAGACATGTGAGCCAAAAATCTTCAAATGAGAAATATCAGGCTTCTTACCAGAAAATGCCTCTTCGGGTGTACTCATGCCAAGTACTCTATGAGGACAACGGTTTTGCACATAAACCGCAGTTTTGCATGCCTTAGCCCACAAGTGTATGTGAAGGCCCTGATCATGCAACATCACCCGTGCAGCACCCACAATCATTCTGTTCTTCCTCTCAGCGACCCCATTTTGCTGTGGGTTATGAGGCGCTATGAGTTCTCTTCGAATTCCTTCTTTGCTACAGAAGTATTTGAATTCGCCAGAGATGTATTCACAACCATTATCTCTCCTAAGAGCTTTCATTTGCTTCCCCGACTCTTTCTCAACCAACGCCTTGAACTCATAGAACTTTGAGTATGTCTCACTCTTCTTCTGGATGAAGAAGATCCAGCACTTACGAGAAAAGTCATCAACAAATATCACATAATACATGTGCTTCGCTGTTGAAGCAACCGAGGAAGGTCCACACATTTATGTGTGAAATCTCTCAAGGATCGTTGGAGCACAACTATTCTTCTCATGAAAAGTAGTCTTCACAATTTTTCCCAAAGTACATCCCTTACACTGATCTGACTGCGCAAGTGTACCTTTGGGAAGCTCGGTAGAAATCCGCTGCAAAATTTTCAAAGCGCCATGGTGAAGATGGCCCAATCTCCTATGCCAAAATTTGCCCTCATATCAGCTCACCACTCCTTCTGCTTTACCTGCCATTGCACTGCAACCATCTACCTGTAATTGATAAATATTCTTAACTCAAATCCCTATCCTCCTGATTTGACTAGTTGTTTTATGGCGCAGGAAAGCTTTTCCCTCGCTAAAAACAACATCATAACCCTTGTCTTCCAGCATCGCCACAGAGATCAGATTCTTCTTCAATCCTGGAACATGCATGACATCCTTAAAGATGAAAGGTTTACCAAACTCCCTCTCAAAGGAAATGGTCCCGATACCAGTTGCACTGTATCTACCATCATCGCCCATCTCGATGTGCACTCCAAGATCCTTTTCCTCCAGATCACTAAACAAATCTTTGTCTCTAGTCATATGGAAAGACGCACCACTGTCAAGAAACCACACCGATCCCATCACACTTGAAACCAAGCATGCGATCAAAGAAAAGACGAGATCAAACTGCGAGGCTAAGGCCTCTCCTGCTACAAAACCAACAACGCTCTTATTCTTCCTCTTCTGTGGGCAATTAGTGGCGAAATACCCGTGCTGGTGACAATGAAAACACTTCACCTTGGAAAAATCATGCTTCTTTCCTTTAGCTTCGGATTTGGAAGATTTCTTCCATTTTCCTTTCCAAGCTTTGGCAGCCAAAGCACAATTTTATTCATCTTCATTCTTCAATGAAGATCCATCCCTGGTACCCTGCCTTATCTCCTCCTGCACAAGATCCGACCAAAGTCACTCCCATCCTGGCAGTTTCTCCCGTCCATTGACAGAGTCTTCGTAGCTATGCAAACTCTTCGGAAGCCCAAGGAGATCCAAGCTCACTAAGTCTTCTTCATCAACAGTAACCCCCACACTTCCCAGCTCATCCTTGCAGTGGAAAAACTTTGTGAGGTATTTTGGAATACTGTCGCCTTTCTCCATTTTTATTTTTCTGAGCTTGTCTTTTAGTGCCAACTTCCTCTGGTCACTTCTGCTTTGGAACAAGTCTGTCAAAGCCTTCCACATTAAGAATGGAGTGGCTTTCCCATGAATTCTAGAGACAATGTGTTCCTTCACACCTTCCAACAGAATGCTTCGACACTTTGCTACCTTCTTTTGCCATGCGTTAAGTGCGACTGCATCGCTAGAAGCAGGCTTAGGAATATCAACATCTATGAACTCCTTCAACCCATTATCATTTAGCACCACCTCCATCCTGTCCTTCCATGCTATGTAATTTGAGCTGCCCTCAAGGGCATACTCCAATCACAATTCGTTGAAAGACATTTCAATGAATGCTCAACTTTGACACCAAGAAAACACTATAGCAAATTCAAATTCCACCAGCACAAAACTCAACTGCTTCAATAATTGCAATCTCCTCCAATGATCAACACTGCTCTGATACCATGTGGAAATTATATAAATTATGTGTTATATGTCCAAGATTCTCCTAATCTCACACTATTTTAACTTCATGCAAAATACAGAATCTATTCCACCATTGATCATTTGCGGAAATTAAATCAAGATTGCAATGCACACACGAAACAATAAAAATTCACACACATTAACACAGTTGTTTAACGGGAAAGCCTGAAGCTGAAAACCCCAAATATTTGTATATAATATATGTCATATAGATCATGTAACAATCCTCATACAAAGCTGATCATATCAAGCTCTCAGTACAATACAATAATTACACACTAATCCAGAACAATCAACAAAAATCTGCACTGATTTTTGCCCTCCTGATAGCCTGCCTCTACTGCGCAATCCCTGCTGAAGAATGGCTCTGGATGAGTTCGAATTGTTCCAGCCTTACTCACGCAATCCTCATTGGCATCTCCACTGAGTGTGTGGTGCATACAATGCAACATTATAGTCACAACTGATAGTCACACTTGCTCTTTCACCAATCTCTCCACTGAGTCTCCATTGATCTGTTTTGCACTGTAGTTAACTGTTGTCTCTGTCCAGTTAAATAATGAGTTATTATTTAGTGAATTAATCTAACTAATTAATTCACTCAACTCCACTGAAAGTATCAATTAGTTAGAAATAGACACAATCAGTTCAACTGAGTTTAACTCCACAAGTGTAGTTAAAATAGAAACCAACTCCACCAACTACTTCTCCAACTCCACCAAACTCTGCCACTTGAGTTCTAACTGAAGTCCTCCATGCATGAACCACCATTGGCTCTAGGAATTGTGTAATTCCTTCAGCTAGCTGATCTGGACAATCTGTTAACTGAATGTCAGTGCTCCAAGAGAATAAGATAATGTTTAAAGTTCAAATATTATTAAGAGCTAATAATATCTGACATGTCTATTTTTAGACTGGCAGTCTAAAAATAGACTTCGCCCAAAATGTCTAAAAATAGAAGTCCATATATTTTTCCAACTTGACCAACCATCAACAAATAGCATCTTGCAACTCATAGAATATGATTGACATGTCTAAAAATAGACTTTGCACCAAAAATAGCCTGCGGGGCCCACTTAGTGAAGGCGACTCTTTTCACTAAGCTCATCATCTTGTTGAATCTCAACAGACCCAACATCCTCCAACCGCTGCTCCAAATTGGTTTGTACTTGCTGCAACAAGTCTTCTTCTGTTTATGACTTGTTATGGCACCCACAAGCTACAACAACCCTTATAACATTCAGCAAAAAATCCTTAAGTGTCTGTGACCTCTCCTAGTATAGGTCTCCTCCTCCTTCTTGAAATGATATGGCATAGAACAACCCTCTACTAGCTCCATGTTGCCCTCACTGAGATGTTATTGCCTACGACCTAGCACTTAGTATTTTTGTAGTATAAAGCACCCTTTAGTCCATAGATATAATCCCATACAAGGACACACATAGACTTGTTATATTTTTTCCTCCACGTTGCTAGATTAGGGCTCCAAATAACCCCACAACAACCCTACACAAAGCCTTCTACTATTGTTAAGGGCCTGTGGTCTTACCACGGGTCTATCCTCCTTCCACGACCTATTTTTCTAGCCCTTAGCGCAACCCTAACACAACAACAAACCATACCTCTATTGTCGACTCCCTTCTTGCAATTTCGGCCTGCAAAACTAGCCCTGAAACAACCCTTAAACACCCTTGTTGTCCAGTATTTTGGTGTGCCCTACTAGCATATTGTCTTGCCCCTTCCTCCAACAAGACTTTCCTTCCAACCATCTCTCAGTCACCTGCAAAAACCCTTGACTCATAACCTTACCTTTTCTGGTGTCCACCCTCCCTTTGTTGCGGCTAGGGCACAAAGGTAACCTCTTCAACAAACTCTCCTCCAAGAAGAATATTGCATAAGTGGATTCTAAAACACAAGTTCTTGCCCTCATTTTATAGACATAATTATGGGCTTCAACGAATTATGAAAAGACACACCTATTGGAGTTATTTACATCAATCCATCATCACTTGACAACCAATAATTAACTTGTCAACTTCAAAAATTCATTTCTCTCTAACAACAACTCATAATTGGATGATTATCATTGCGTTGGAATCGTCTCGCCGAGCACTATCATCCTCATCCATCAAATGTCAAAAATCCATCACGATTTTGGCCCAAATATCGATGGGTTAAAAACCCCCAAGCTTGGATCTCAATCCCACAAGCCCATTTGTGGCGTTTTGACCTCCGATCCTTGAACACCAGGGCTTGGAGTGCCTCCCAAGCTACAAAAAAATCAACACACCCTCTTAGAGAGGGAGGTACTTCCAAGACTAGGAAGCAATCATCATCCAACGATGAAACTAGCTCATCTGGTGTCCATCACTGCATTATACCTTGCAGATGAATATGACAATCTCAGTAGTGTCTCTACCTCGTCATATCTGAACCTGAAGATGCCAAACCTCCATAGTGTTGCTCCCTCTAAGGCTAGACTCCCTCTGATCCTACAAGATCTCCACTAGCTCAGTCCAGCAAGCACTCATCCTCCTGGATCAAATACCACTCATGCAAATCCCACTGATCTCTGATGTGCAACACCATGATCTGATGAAGACTCTAGCCTACCAACATGTTGTCCATCACATGAAGCCATCTCAATCAACCTGATCTCATCCATGCCAAAGAAATACTTGAGTTGTCCCAACCATCCATGACAAATCAACGAAATTCCATGATCAACAATCTACCCTACAACAAATTGTTGTTCACCAGGCTCAACACCAATCCACCAGAACTCCTAGCCCATCACTCCATGTAACCTATCAAGACCACATCTCCATGTCTTTAGCTGAACCCTCTGCTCCATGATCTCAACACCCACAGTTGCTTCATTGTGCACACTCTGATTCAATGTCCCTCAAAGTAGCTCAGATACACTTTGATACCATGTTGAATTTCCACTACCTTGGGTCTAGGTTAGAGTGTTAAAATCTATGATGCTACCAAACCAAGAATCTCAACCATGAACTACTTTGCATAGTATAAATATAAAGCAGTAAATCACATATGCACAGAATATAGACAACATTTTATTTTTTCAACCCAACTTCATTATATTAACAACATATAATACAAAAATCTAGGGCTCCCGTACCAGGGATAATGGCCCTCATACATCCACTAGTACAAGATACAAATAAGATACTCTGACCATCTGGCTGTAGTGTAATCTCTCAGCCCTCTCGGTCATACCTTGTACCTAAACATTCCTTCGGCTGTCGATTTGTAGCTCCTGCCTCTATCAATGCTCCAAGTCTACTTGGCCACCGAATTTCGGTTGTCTAATCAGCTCTCTATTTGTCCCTTTAATATGACCAAGTTACGATCCCAGGAAGTTGGTTGCTTAATTAACCCCAATGGAGGCCATAAACTCTTCATGTTACATCTCCTCGGGTTAGGGTTTTGGTTGTTTATCGTTTTATCTTATTGTTCGATAATAAAAAGGCCCTTGAGCCTCCTGATAACACAATTCAGAGGCCTGTAGCCACCACATCTCTTCTCAGAGATAAGCTAATAATGCCCTAGCTAGTTTATTTCCATTTTGTCTATAAGCATATTTCAGTTATTTGATATTAATGAAATGAAGCGTTATTTTTGTTGCATCTTTACGTTTATGCGTATTTATGTATTTTATTTTGTTCTTGCATAAGTCTAGATTAGTGGTATCAAAGTGGTCTACTCTTTCTCAATCCTTGTTTTCATGTCCCCAACGAGGTTGAGGTATAAGGAATTAGGGTTCGATATGATTGAACCTTTGCAAGATCGGCCTTACAAACCCCAATGGCCGCCCATGGGGGAAGAAAATAAAGACGGAGATATTGTCAAAATATTGCTCGAGGAGGGCCTCGAGAAACAAAGGAACACGATGATGGATAAATTTTCCCAGAGCCTTTAACAACTTCCCACTGGCGGCACATCTGCATTCAACAACCACTCTGGAGGTGCCACTTCTTTTAATGTACAAGTAAACTTTGACATCCCCATATTTGAGGGCCAAATAGATGCAGGCGTTGTAGATATATGGTTGAATCTATTAGAAGGATATTTCTCGATTCATGACTTTTCCAACCGGGAAAATATTACTTTTCGACTCCTCAAAGCCACCCCCATGTTAAGGACTAGTGGGAAACCTATTGTGAGCAAAAGGACAAGAGGGAACCCTCTCTGTTCTCGGCTGCACCCACTTGGGATCCTTTCCAAGATGCCATCAAGGAAAAATATTATCCCATGGGGAGCTATGAGGACAAGTACATACAATGGGCTACGTTGCGGCAACAAAGGATCAAGATGTGCATGAGTTGACGAATTTGTTCCATACCCCACGCACAAAGTTGGGTAACAAAGATTCAGAGAAACATTTGGTGTTGAAGTACCACAGTTGTCTGCACATATACATTTAGGAGGAAATGGAGTTCCTCGACATCTCCTCGCTTGGTGTAGCATACCGGTATGCTGCCAAGGTTGAGCAGAAATTCAAACAGAAGAAGCCAAACTTTAGATCTCGAATCATAAGCAAGGGAAAGGTGCCCCCGACCTGCAGAACAAAGGGAAAAGGCAAGGTTGGGTGGCCCATTAAAACCCTCCAATGTCGCAAGCAAAGAACAACGTCGTGAAGTAAAAGAAGGACACATGAAAGTGGTGTGAGTTCCATAAGAGCTCCACTCACAACACAAGTGAGTCTCGAGCCAAGCAATCACTGGTTTCCAAGTTGAAGGCTTTTGAATCAGATGCATGCTCCAATTCTAAATCAGAACTTGACAAGGGGAATGATAGAAGGAAGCATATTATAGATGGAGAGCCCAACACCATCGTTTCCACTACAAAGATCCAGAAGGAGGAACCAGAAGATCCAAAGGAGGGGGAGCACCTATTCCATTCCTAGATGTGGGTAAAGGGTTCCCCGTTGCAATTCATTGTTAATAGCAGGAGCCAAAAGAACCTCATTTTAACAGAGGTCGTGAAGCGGATGGGCTTGTTGACCACAACACACCCACATCCGTACACCATCGGGTGGCTTCACCAAGGACGAGATCTCTGCGTCATCTAGCAGTGTCGCCTTCCCTATAGCATCAAGCCCTTCACGGATGAGGTATTATGTGACATTTCTCCTCTTGATGTTTGTGATGTATTATTAGGCCAACCATACTTTTGGAAGTGACATATTGTGTATGAGTCTAGGCCTCACACTGTTGTTGTTACTTTGGGCAATAAGTTTTACAGGATATCGAGGGTAGCACCGCCTATCGCCATCTCTTTGGTTACTACAAAACAATGCAGTAAGCTCATTTCCAAAACTGGGAAATTTGTTTTCCTGGTGATCTGCCCTCAGGAAAAGAAGAAGATTGTGGCCATGACCTCTAGACAAGGCTCCTCCGCACGACAACAACAAATGGACATGGTCGTGGAGGAGTACAGGGACATATTCACCTGACCTGTAGGGGTAACTCTACATTGTCAGGTCAAGCACTCCATCGATCTGACCATAGGTGCTCGCTGCCTAATGGATCAATATATCAGTGCTCTATTCTAGAGAACGACAAAATCAAGAAGCAAATTCAGGAGCTGTTGCAGAAAGGTCACATCTGGCCGAGTTCATTGCCCTGTGGGAGCCCAATCGTGCTGGTGCAAAAGAAGGATTGGACTTGGAGAGTTTGTATTGACTATCAAGCATTGAACAAGATCACTGTCCATTATAGGTACCCGCTCCGACAGATTGATGACCTTTTGGACCAACTCAAGTGGGAAAAATATTTCAGCAAGATCGACTTGAAGTCCAGGTATCACCAGGTACCAATCGAACCCTATGATGTGTGAAAGGTTGACTTCAAGTTCAAGGAGGGCCTTTTTGGATGGCTAGTCATGCCTTTCGGGTTGACGAATTCTCCCACAACCTTCATAAGTCTGATGGAAGACATCTTGCAGCCATTCAATAACTCATTTTTGGTGGTGTACTTGGATGACATCCCGATATTCAATGATACTTGGGAAGAGCACCTCCACCACATCTGACAAGTGTTGGGGAGGAAGAAGGTCTCTTGGGCAAGACCCAGGTTCATAATGGAGGCCAACAAGGTTTTCCGCAGTAGTCTATCACAACACCGACATTTTCACTCTACTCCGAAGAGCAGAGAGTCTCACCCGAGGCGTGTCGTGACCTTACTAAGATTAGGATCAGATCAGGTATCGATCAAGAATAACATACAGGCTAAAAAAGACAGAAATGCGTGCTCCGAATGAGTGTAAATACTCTGCAAATGATAATACTCATGAACGTATTCAGGATGGAAAAATCAAAATTTAAAGCAACCCACACATTCAACTGAACTAGAAACACGTTACATAACTCATATATCAAACCTAGATCATGATATATTGCATTAACAATAAGAGACAGTTACATTTCTCCTTAGAGCGATCTTGGCAGAACTGATTACAATATTATCACATATGATTAGAACAGAATGAATAGAGAGAGAACAGAACGACCAGAGTGAACAAAGCTCTCCCGTGACTCCCTTCCTCTGATCCCTACTGTGCCAACCTCCCCGTCTATGCTGGCTGACTGCCTATTTGTTCCTTTTCCAACATGACTGTCAATTCTCCCTTCCTTTTCGCTCTGCTGTTTGCTGCATCTCCCTGATCACTGGGAGTTCCACTGCTTGTTCTTTGTCACTTCCTTTTGCCATCTGTGCTTGTTTTCGCAATAGCCGCACCACCTGCTCTTTAGCTCTTCGCAACCATGACAGTTATTTGTCTACCGTGGTTGCGCTCTGCCACCTGTTATCTGCAACTCAAAAACCATTTTATTTGAAAACAAGGGCCCCAACAGGCCCCGACCACATCCTATTAACTCGTCCCAAGTCAATTTTTTTCTATTGCCTCAGTCTCCATCGGTCCGCTTGCCTCTGTGGCCAGTCCTGTCTTCTCCTTTTCCCATCCTTGTCTAAACAAGGGCCCCAACTCGGGGACCTTTGCCAGTGCTAATGCTTTGAGGTCTTTGAAGCCGAGAATGGCCTGTTGCCAATCTTGCATGAGCAGGTCTGTCTCTACAGTGACTATTTCTGCTTCTTTTTCCCTTGATACAGTCGGCAGCTTACCAAATGCGTCCTTAATCTTAATTTTGGCCTTAGTGGCCATTTTCTGTATTGTTTGGGCAGTAAGCTTGACAGGCTGTCTTAGCTCTCGGAGGACCTGTTTGGCTGTTGCTGAATGTTCGTCAATTTGTTGTATCTTGACCTATAGCTCTTCCTCTTGGTTGTACAATTGATCAATTCCATCGGGGTCTGTGGCCTCTTGAATTTCCTTTGACACATGTTGCAGTTGTGCCGAAATTGGCTGTAATTTCAAAGTCAACGAGGTTGAACACTCATGTAAATTTTTCAGAAGGTCAAATGCTTCTTTCACCATGGTGCTTAGAGTTTCTTGCATCTCGGTTAGTTGGTTTTATTTCTCCGAGATATTCTCTATACAGACGACCGATGGATCTAGTAGCGCGGGCCTGGTCGCTAGCGCTGCTTTCAGTTCCCTATTTTTTTGGCTGAGATTCGAACATGCCACCTATACGTGAATGGATTGTTGGACTAGTTCACTAGATGATATGTCGTCCGGCATCTGATCACTGTGAGCCATTACTGTGGGCCAGAGATCCCTGAAAATCTGTGTCACCATGTCCAGTTGGCTCTGTAAGTTGTCTTTCTCTATCTTGAGCTGTTCTCGCTCTTCAATAAGCGCAATGATATGTACTTATTGCTAGTCAAACTTCTGCTGGAGTTCTATGTGAAGTCCTTCGGCCTGATGTGTTGCCCACTGAATAAAATTGTACAACTGCGTCATTCCCCAGGTCTGCATGCTCTCAACACCGAACATATCTTGATTTGGCGGTCTCTCTTGAAGTGGTTGACTGCTCACAATGGACTTGGCTGAGTGCTCATGCGGTGATTGTGGCAGTGTTGGTTGAGACAACAGACTGTTAGGGTTACCCATGCTTGGAGTCGGCTGCATCTGGTGAAGTATCAGGTTTTCTTGCTGAAACGGGTTCAGATCTTTAGGCGGGGGTGTTGTATCTGCAATAAAAGATCCCCCTTGACTTAAAAGGTCCTAAAAAGTGATCTGTTCAACGAGGTTTTGTTTAACCTCAGGTACCAATGTTGTACTGAAGTTAAATTCCGCCTCGTTGTCTCTGTTTGTCTTACTCTTTGCTCTGATTGGGTCAGATATGGTGGCTGATGTGGACGGAGTTCGGGTGCCGAACACTAGAAGATTTCTGAGGTTCAGTATGGTTTATTTCTGGACACCTCTAAACTCGGGGAGTACTCTTGCTACTTCCTTTCCTGCTTCAGTGGCATAATTTTCCATGTAGACTTGTTTCTTCATCGTTGGGAATTGGAAAGAATTCACCAGGTCAGTATCGATCAACGACGCAATATCATATTTTCCCACCAACGACTCCATCTTCTAGATTCTTTCATCGAGCTCCTGCTCAACGACTGTTGGCACTACCTTGGTCATTTTTTCTCTTCTCTGGTACACTTGCAGAGATCCTCCTTCTCTTTCCTTATAAATTCTTGCCTCTGGATACTCCCTCTGAACTTCTTTTGATGATGTTTCTCTTGCTACTTTTGTTGTTTCTGGTTCTAACTCGGACTTTTCCGGCATTCTCGTGCTTTCTTTCATGAAAGTTATGTAAGTAACCGACATGCATGAGGTTTATAAGAACCCATAAATAATTAATTTTCCCTGCCTTCCCCCGCGGCTATAATCGTGTGATTAGTTACCGGGATGAGGTGGGTTATGAAAAAGCTGACTGTGACTTCAGAAGTTGGGCAGACGTGATGTGTAATAATTATGGCCTATTATGGAAAATTTATTGTGGTACGGACAATGCTAATTATGGCAATTACTTCTCAAATCTCGGTAATCCTACGGACTGACATGGGTACTATGGGTCATGATGATGGAATGATATTCAACACGCTTGTTTTCTGACATGGACGACACGTTGGACACTACCCTCCCCCTGACCACAATCGGTTGCGTTGCGGTCTCTGCATTACAACTCTGAGTTTTTTCTGTGCTTTAAAATTTCTTTATTGGGATTTCTATCTAAGCTCTTCTCGGGTGCGAGAGAGTTACTAACTCTATCTAATCTAATCTACCCTGCTAACTCCTCTCGGTTGCGAGAGTTATTGAAAATTGAAATGTAGAAGTTACTTGTGATAGGGCTTTAGGCGTGCGCCATTCACCCATCCTGGTAGTATATGGCCGTCCAGTTGTGCTAACCGAACTGCTCCTGAATCTCTGATTTCTATCACGTGGTACGGTCCCAACCAATGCATCCTCAGTTTACCTAGGAACTTTTAGAACTTGTTGTCATAAAGTAAAACTTTTCTGCCGATCATGAACGTTTTGCGCTTGATATGGCGGTCGCGCCAAGCTTTTTGTCTCTCTTTCTCAATGGTTTGGTGGAATTCTGCTAGAAACCTGTCTTCTTCCAGCTCTTGTAGTTCTTGCAATCGCTCTTTCAGCGAGTCTTATTCTGATAATTGGAGTGATGTTGCGATTAGGAGGCTCATTGTAACAAACTCAGCCGATACTACTGCTTCCCTCCCGTACACCAGTTGGAATAGGGTTTGGTTGTTGAGTCTTTTGACAATTGTTTTGTACGCCCACAGTGTTGCTAGCATACATTCGTCCCAGTCATCTCGTTCAGCGTTGAAAATATTCGTTAAACCCTTTTCCAGAATCTTAATGAATGCTTCTACTATACCATTAGCTTGTGGATGGTAAAGAATGCTTCTATGATGTTGTACCATGAAGTTTTCTAGCAGAGATCTAATGGTTGCATTGATGAAATGCGTACCTTGATCGCTTGTCATACTTTTCAGGCAACCAAACTTGCTGATGATATTCTCGAATATGAATCGAGCTGTTGTTTTGGCTGTGAAATCCTTCACTGGCATTTCCTCTGCCCACCTTGTCAAATAGTCTATTGCCGTTATGATATACCTGGCTTGTGAGTGCCTTGCGACAGCTGCAATCGAGCCTATAAAATCAACTGCCCATTTCTCAAATGGCTGCAGTGCCTTTACCATGTGAAGTGGGAGCTCGTCTCTGTGTGATGGATGTCCTATCCTCTGACATACATCGCATTTTTTTTACAAATGCCTTACTGTCCGTGTGCATTGTTGGCCACCATAAACCTGCCTACAGTATTTTCCTCGCCATCGGTTTTGCTCCAACATGCCCTCTCGCAACTCCACAGTGGCATTCCCACAATACGCCTTCCCTCTCATGATCCAGGACACATCTTCGTAAGATTTTCTCTAGCCCCATCTTATACAGGTGTCTTGCTATTAGCTGATACTTTGCTGCTCGGACTACTAGATGTCTTTTCTGGGCTGTTGTATATTACTTTTGGCACTGTCCTGTTGTCAGGTAGGTTTCTATCCGGTCTAAGTATTTTGGGATGGATTATACTCTAAAAAGATCAGCATCCGGCAGCTGATTGTCCAGAGAGCCTCCATTTTATCCATTTTCTAGCCTTGATAGGTGGTCAGGCCCCACATTCAGTATCCCGGGTTTCACTATCACCTCAAAAGTAAACTCCCGAAACAGTAGGAGCCATCTGCAAATTATCCCTCTAAGACTGGTTTGTTAACTAGGTAATTTAAAAATAAATGGCCTGTAAAAAACTTAAACATACCTCCTAGTAGGTAGTGGCGAAACTTTTGAAGGGAGTACACCATTGCTAATGCTTCCCGCTCTGTTGTGGTGTAGTTTTGTTCCATTATTGATAACTTATTACTTGCAAAATAAACTAGGTGATCAACTGAAGTGTCCTCTGGTTGAGCCAGAACTGCTCCAAGTGCGATGCTAGAAGCATAAATGTGGACATGAAATTGCTTGTCCAAATAAGGGTGAACCAGTATTGGCGTGCTTTCCAACTTGTCCTTTAAGGTACTCAGGGCTGTCGTGCAATTCTCTGTCCAACTGAACTGCTTCGATTTCTGCAACAGCTTCTCCAATGGGGTCGTTATCTTCGCGTAGTTGCAGATGAATCGCCTATAGTAACTTGTGTGGCCTAGCAGTGCTATCAAATGCTTCACAGTTTCTGGTGCCTCCATGTAAATTATAGCTTCTACCTTTGCTGGATTGACACAAACTCCTTGTTTGCATAGAACATGTCCTAACAGTGTTCCAAAAGGCACTGCAAAGATGCACTTCTTGAGGTTTAATGAAATCTGGAGTTGCCTATACCTGTCGGACATTATCCTTAATAACATTGCATGGTATTTTAAGAGGCTGTAGATAGTCTAGTCATTTATATAAACTTCCAGGAATTTGTGGATGTATTCGCGGAACGCTGCTATCACAATTCGTGAAAATACTGCTGGCGCGTTTTTCAACCCAAATGGCATTACATGATATGCAAAGGAACCCCATTTGGTGGTGAAAGTTGTCTTCTTATCTTCTTCGGCTATCCTTACCTGATGATATCCTGAAAATCCTTCTGTAAAGGAATAAGCTTCATTCCCCACAACGTTCTCGAGAACTTCGTCACTGAACGGAGTAGGGAATGGGTCATGTATACAAGCATTATTCAAGCTCCTATAGTCAACACTGAGTCAGATTTCAAACTTATCCTTTTTTATTTGTATTACTATGGGACTTACCCATTATGCTTCTTCCATCGGGAATATCAACCCTGCCTTTAGCATTTTGTTAATCCCTGCCTTAAATTTTTCCTTCACTCTTGGATTCAGACGATAAGGTCTGTGCTTGATTGGTCTTGCGTCGGGCTTCAGAGTTATACGCATCTCCCCCATGTCTCCTTTTATTCCTTTCAACTCTGCTACTGATGATGGGAACAAGTATTCATATTCTTGTAGCAGATTGAATATCTCCTTAAGTGTCTCGACATCCCAATAATCACCGATTGACGCAAGTTTTGGTTTTTTTTTTTTTTTCCTGTTCCATTGTTCATTTTCTTGGTCTTTAGTGGTAGCAGATGAATTCCTTCTATTGTCGGGTCTTCTTTAATATCCCGATCCCCCTCCTTTTTCTCAAAATACAGATGTATAAGACCTTCTAGATCATCATCATCCATCTCGTTGTTTATATTTTTACATGCTACTGACTGTCTGAGGCTTTGCTTTGGAAGCAGATGTTGCTCGTTCTCCTCCTGAATCTTTGGGAAGAACATTACCTTTTTAATGGCCTGCAATTCTTGAGTGACTGGTTCTGTTTTTCCTTCAAACAAGAAACATTGTGTAAATTTCTCTGCAACTGCTTGCCAAGTATTGGTTCCTCTTTTCCTCTCTTCAGTTAGGTACCAAGCCTGTGGAATCAAATCCAGTGAATATATAAACTTGTGTACCCACAGCTCTTCCGGGTATCCTGCATTTTTCCATTGATCCTCACAATATTTCAAATGTTTTTTGGGGTCTGAGTCCCCTTGGTATTTTTCAGTGAAATGTGGGCCTTCTTCTTCCTTGAACCTGGCTTTCAATGCTGCCGCAACTTTGTCCCATCGCAACAGTGAGTTGCGGTGGTTACTCCACCACCTAGCTAATGTGGATTGTAAAGCCATTTCCATGAGTGGGACCCTATGGTCTGCTGGTACCTTATCTTCTATTCTAGCAATAAAAGTATTTACGACGTTCATATTTGACAAATTTGGATAATCTCTTACCTCAATCCCAATCTAATTGATTCTTCTGATGTTGGCGCATCTTCTTGTATTGGTCTCATACCTCCCTTGTTTCCAATCATCCCAGGCTATTTCTGAGCCTAATTCTGAGCTTTGAATACTTCTCCAACTCACATATCCCCCCGCTGTCAGGTTGATATAATCTTCCCTTTTTCCTGTAGTCATTTGATAAAGATGATCGAGAAGTTGAGCATCTTCTCTGTTGTCAACAGACTCTGTGTATCGGGGACCTTAATATGGGTCGAGTAGCTGGGTGTCCCTGACCTCCCCATCCTTAAAGATAATCAGTTCCTTATTTAAATAGATTACTGCATAGTTTTCAAAAGCCTATTCGATCCCCAATAATGCTGGATAGGGATCTTTATCCCCCAATGTCTATCACCTCGAAGTATGTGTATGTCTTTACCCCCGCAATATCGACTTCGACCTCCTCCAGTCTGCCTATGGGCACAATGCAGTACTGGTTTTCCATACGGAGTTGAATTGATGAATATGTCAACCTTGGTCTTCCCAATGCTTCCCATGTCTTCCTCGATAATATATTGACATCTGACCCTCGGTCAAGCATTGTGTCCTTAATTTGGAACACCAAAACTTGAGTTTTCACTCAAAACTCTTTCCCTGTCCTTCTCTTATTTCTTTTCACTCTTCGTATATATTTTTGTGTTTCGTCATTTGACTCCCTTAGTCTTGTGGTTTCATGCACCACCATTTCCAGGTTCTGCTTTAACTGTTCCAACATTGGCACGTTGGTAACAATATTTAGGAATAGACAGAACCATTATTCAATTGTAGTACTTGTACTAGCTTGGTTCTCCTTATCTCCCTTGGCCTATAGCAACTCAATGCCTTTGCTTCCCCCAAGTTAAGAAAATGTTTCCACTGCTTCTTTAAACTATTTATTTTGTCTTTCTGGCTTGAACAGTGGCTTTGGAGATGCTGGCCTTATCAATTTTATCGAGTCTGTCATTTGTGCATCTTCCCCAGTTATTTTTCCTCCTCGCGTCACTATGGCTACTTTCTGCATAGCTTGAGCCTCTATTATTCTTGGCTCTACATTTCCTATATTTGTTCCTCTTTGTCTTGCTCTTTCTTCCCATATTTTAATGAGCTCTAGGATATCTTCTGTTGTGTGTGTGTTAAATTTGCATTGAGAGCACCAGGGTCTTCTAGGAAGTGGACATTCCCTAGCTACGTACCTTCTTGGTCACAATTGTAACATCGTACTATCCCTCTTCCTCCAGCCCAACCTCCTCTCATGCCTCCTCCTAGTCCCCTGGGAGCCTCATTAACTCTATATGAAGGTCGTTCCACTAATGCATCCAGAGCCCTACACTGCTCTGTGCTATGTGTGGTAGAAGCACAAAACTCACAGTATATGTTGTTCGAAACGTTGGAGTATTTTTGTAAGATTGGGCATAGGTGGGGTGGATTACCCATGCTTGTTTATATCTCACAATATTCAGTTGCGGCTTGATTTTGTTGTGCAGGGAACCTCGTGTACTGGTGTTGTGGCAGATATAGTCCCTAGGTGTTTTTCTGCGCAATTCCTCCTACTGGCGGAGCTTTTTGTGCCCCTGTTACTGATGTCCCCACATTCTGGCCCCACAACCTTGGACATTCGGGTACCACGTGTCCTTCCAGTATACAGTGCGTACACCATACATTTGGTCTTGCTGGCCGCATTGGTTGAATTTCTTTAAGCTTATCTGTTAGGTTAGATATCTGATGTTGTAACCCCAGTATGGAAGGGTCCTGAGCCAATGCTCCTCCTTTAAATTCTTGCAGATATCCCACCATGGCCTCTATCTTCGTAGCTTGCTCCAATGCGTCTTGTAACGTCTCGATCTTCTATTGTGTTAGCGAAGTTCTTGTTAATGAAAGAAGGGCCTTGATGAACCAATCTCTCTGATGGTTCGGGTTGATTGAATAACTGAGTTTTCCAATCGCATTTTTGAATCTCCTCATTATATCCCATGCAGTTTCCCCCTCTCGCTACTTGATCTCCCACATCTCTGACAAACCCTGCTAATCTGTTTGGGGTAATTTGAATTCCTTAACGAAATCTCTCTTTACATCGTCTATCGCTGGTTTCTGATGAGCCTCAGACCACTTGATAAACCAATGTAGAACTCTCTCCCTGAGATTAGTTTGAAATTCGATCAACTTACCTACCTCTAGTGTCTGCCGAGCCCTCCATATGGCCTCACAGAGGTACCAGTGTTGTTCTACATCATCATTACCCCTCCCAGAGAACTCTGGGTATTGGGTAAATGATCCCGCCATGCTTTCTTGTGTGGGTGTCACTAGAACAAAAACTCTGACTCCCGACTGTGAAATGGTATTACTAGCACGACTGCTAGTGTGTATTACTGCTGTAGACTGAGCACTATTCAATCTACTCAATTCCCATAACTTAAAAAAAATTTCACCTTGTGGCTGATAGAGTACTAGGGGAAGGTCAAGACTAGAGCTACTTGAACTTTGGGGAATAGAGTTACCTAGGATTATGGGTGCCAGCCCCTCTCGGAATAGCTTCTCCATCGCAACATGCAACTCCGCATCGGATGTATCCTTGGGGCACGCGTCATCTCCGTCGTACTCCTCTCCTTTCTCTGTTTGGGCTAGGCTCCTATACACTTGCCGCACTTCCTTGATGGTCCCTCCTATATCTTGGGAACACATCTGACCTTCCATCTCCCTTGTCATCTGAAGCACCTTCTCCTTGTCTTTTCTATTACTTTCCCGTTTCTCCAAATCCTTCATCGCCCTTTCTCGCCACTTCTCAGTGATTTGCACCCTCCGATGTGCTCGTCGTTCCCTCAACCTACTGGAAGTCTCGGAATCCATATCCATATTCCAATTTCCAACGTACTTGTAGCATCTCTCACTCAGCTCCTTCCCCCAACATTGGAGGTTTAAGTCTCCATATCAGATTTTTGAAACTCCATTAGTCCTTCATCCACCATCAAGGCTTTGATCAATAGAGGGATCTCCTTCAACAGATCTTTGCGCAGCCCTGATTTGAATATGTCCTCCTCTTTTGAGAAAGAATAGTAACACTTAGCTGCAAACTCCACTATGTATCCTTCCAAGGTAGATTTCACCCATAAATCTACAGCTCGGGTCAAATCGGTATCTAATCGATGGAGTGCTACCAGATCTACATGCAACCACTTGCGACAGACCTTCCGTGAGCTTCTTTGGGCTATCTTGGTCTGTAGTCTCCGTAACCAGTTGTAGAGCTCCTCTGAAAACTTTCCCCAGAAGATCTTGTAGATATCATTGGAGGATTCAGAGAATAGAACCCGATTCTTAACAACTTTCTCCCGTTGCTGTCTCAACTCCGCTTGTTGAGCTATGAACTGATTCAGGTGGTTATCCCACCAGTTTCGTATTTCTTTCTCGAAGATCCATGATACCATGATCTAGTTCCAAAATGGAATTTCGGGTCCCGGCAAGACCCAGGTTGAGAATGGAGGCCAACAAGGTTTTCCGTAGTAGTCTAGCACAACGCTGGAATTTTCACTCTACTCTGAAGAGAAGAGAGTCTCACTCGAGGCGTGTCATGACCTTATTAAGATTAGGATCAGATCAGGTATCCATCAAGCATAACATACAAGCTAAAACAGACAGAACTGCATGCTCTGAATGAGTGTAAATAATTTACAAATGATAATACTCATGAACGTATTAGGACAAAAAATCAAAATTTAAAGCAACCCACACATTCAACTGAACTAGAAACACATTACAGAACTTAGATGTCAAACCCAGATCATGATATATTGCATTAACAACAAGAGACAGTTACATTGCTCCTTAGAGCGATCCTGGCAGAACTGATTACAATATTAACACATATGATTAGAACATAATGAATAGAGAGAGAATAGAACGACCAGAGCGAACAAAGCTCTCCTATGACTCCCTTCCTCTGATCCCTACTGTGCCAACCCCCCGTCTACGCTGGCTGACTGCCTATTTCTTCCTTTTCCAACGTGACTGGCAGTTCTCCCTTCCTTTTCGCTTTGCTATTTGTTGCATCTCCCTGATCATTGGGAGTTCCACTGCTTGTTCTTTGTTGCTTCCTTATGCCATATGTGCTTGTTTCCGCAACAACCGCGCCACCTGTTCTTCATCTCTTTGCAACCGTGACAACTCTCTGTCTACTGTGGTTGCGCTCTGCCACCTGTTATCTTCAACTCAAAAACCATTTTATTTCAAAATAAGGGCCCCAACAACAGGTCCTCTAAACACAAGTTGTCTGCCAATTTGAAGAAGTGCACTTCTTTTGGCATGACCCAGGTTCAGTATCTAGGATACAATATTGATTAGTGTGGGGTGCATGTGGATCCAGCCAAAATCCAAGTCATTCTATATTGGCCAGCCTAAACTACTTTAACAGAGCTTCGCAAATTTATGGATCTTGCCAATTTCTACCGCAGGTTCGTGTTGGGATTCTCTCATATCACTTGGCCCTTGAGTCAAGTCACCAAGGGAGGAGCGAAAGAAATTTTTTGTTGGGTATGAATCTCAATAGAAGGCGTTCGTAGAGTTGAAGCATCAGCTCTGCTCTGCGCCAGTGTTCACATTACCAGACTTGCAACAACCATTTGAGATCGAGATAGATGCCTCTGACTATACTATTGGGGTAATTCTTACTCAACATGGGCATATAATTGCATATCACAGTGAGACACTTTCTGACACAGTTTCGAAGTATCTCACTTATGACAAAGAGATGTATTCCATTGTGCAGGCTTTCCGACAATGGAAGCATTACATTTTGGGGAAGGAAACGACCATCCACATAGACCATTGACCCCTGCAGTTCATACAGGCACAAGGGAAGTTACAAAACGATCACCATCAAAAGTGGTCCACATACCTGCAATAGTTTCATTTGAACATCCAGTACAAGAAAAGGAAACACCAATAATGTTGTATACTGCCCCAACCGATCACCGATCGTGGTGCTAACCACCGTGCTCAACTCTTGTGGGCACTTGACTTCGGACTGGTTGCTTCTCTTTAAAAGAGATCCATAATTCATCCACACATACATGACACTCTTGGAGGGTAAGCAAGTTCCAAATTTTCACCTCCAGGATGGACTGCTATTGCACCTGGGACACCTTTGTGTTCCTTCAAGCGAGCGTGCCAAGATGGTTTAGGAAGCACACTATAGTCGAGTCGTTGGGAATTTCGGGGTCAAGAAAATAGTGGAGGTACCGCAGAAGTATTTCTATTGGCTAAACCTTCGACAGGATTTCGGGAAGTACATCGGATCCTGCACTTCCTACGCCATTGCAAAGCCGACTATCAAGAAGCAAGGCCTCTATACTATGTTGCCTACCCCTAGTCGACCTTGGGAATCCATCTTCATGGATTACATGTCGAGCCTTCCTTCTACTAAGCATGGAAACGACTATATTTTTGTGGTCATTGATAGATTCTCAAAGATGGACATTATGGAGGCCTACAAGAAGAATATCACAACATCAACCACTGATAAACTCTTCTTTGAACGAGTGTGGGTACACTTTGGGATCCCATAGTCTATCATCTCAGATTGGGACAATATTTTCCTCAGTACATTTTGGTCCAACCTCAAGTCAATTTTGGACACCAAGCTCACCAAGTCCACAACTTTCCATCCCCAAATTGATGGACAGAAAAAGGTCATCGACAGGATGATCATACACATTTTGCGCATGTACAACTTAAATAATCCACGCACATGGGATGAGAGCCTCCCCTATGTACAACACATATATAAGTGGGCTCTCCACAACTCAACCAACCACGACCCCTTTCAGCTGGGCTTCAAATTCCAACCATTATGCCCAATTGACGTAGCCATGCCATTTACAGCTACTTAGGAAGATTCGACTCATGTCCAATCTGAATCTGATAAGGCAAACAACTTCATTGAGCGCATTTAGCACATCCGCCAACAGGTTCATGACATATAAGATAGAGCAAATGTTAAGTACAAGAAACAACATGATCAACATCGGGTGCCACACAACTTCCAGGTGGGCAACAAAGTGTGGCCACATTTGCAGAAGGAGCGCCTCGCTGGACCCCATCGTAAGCTTCGCCTGCTCCGATATGGGCCATACACCATCACCAAGGTTTCTGGGGACAATGAATTCAAGCTTAGTATTCCACCATTCCTTGGCCTACACCCAATGTTCAATGTGGATCGCCTTCGGCCCTACTTACCACCTCTATTGGACACATCCGACATGGAAGAACAACAACAGAGTTAAAACCGAACTGCATGGAACAAGCCACAATTGATCAGATCATGGACACACAGATCAAAAACACCCACCAGTAGAGGATACAACTATATCGAGTTGTCAAAGCAAGCCAACTCCTCCAGAAAGGCAAGTGGTTCACTAGGGACCAGGTTCAACATAAATTTCCTCACCTCATTGAGGCTCTGCATGCAATGGGGACCATTGATTCCTAAGGGTGGAGGAATGATCCAGGTGGATATTGGTGGCCACCCACCTATTACACCTAGACCTCTAGTTAGTTTCATCAGTTTCCCTTGTTTATAACAACATTTACTATCTTTACCATTTTTTCAGGTCTTGAACTTCCGTAGCAGTTTTGACCCCTAAACAACATTTTTTTAGATTTGTTGCAGTCGCGTAGACAAAGGCAAGGGAATTTGGAAAATATTGTATTCCTCAGAGAGATATTTTCAATGAGGTATCATACGCACCAAATGAAGATAATATGACCAAGTTACGACCCCGGAAGTTGGCTACCCAACTATCCCTAACGAGGCCCATAAACTCTTGGTGTTACATCTCCTCAGGTTAGGGTTTTGGTTGTTTAGAGTTTTCTCTTATTGTTTGATAATAAAAAGGCCCTTGAGCCTCATTGTAACACATTTTAGAGGCCTATAGCTGCCACATCTCTTCTCAGAGATAAGCTAGCAATGCCCTAGCTAGTTTATTTCCATTCTGTCTGTAAGCATATTTCAGTTATTTGATATTAATGAAATGAACTGTTATTTCTGTTGCATCTTTACATTTATGTGTATTTTTGTATTTTATTGCCTTCTTGCTTAAGTCCAGATTACCCTTCGTCCATCGAGGGAACAACACATCGAGACTCCTATCGAGTTGTTCATAGTTCCACTTGCGAACAACTCTCAATCTACCCACTACTGCTCCTCATCTACTCAGGGAATTCAACCCACTATGGTATTTTTGTGTTTCAACTATGAAGACCAACATAGGGCACATAGTGCTTCCACCTATCACCGCAATATTTCCATCTCCTACAATGAACACAAGCTAGGAGGATTTCCCATCATATGTTGTAGAAGTCCTTCTCCACATAGAAGTCTCGAGCTCCACAATATTGTTCTTGGTTAATTAGATCCATGAGCTCCAATAACTGCCAGGCTAGCATTCACCTTTATCCATAAAGGTGTTTCACTTTGGCACCAACTTGGACACTATCAATTTTTCCTCTAGCAGACCATAAGTGTCCAATCTCGTCCATGCTTAGTCCTCACTCATGTTGCTCTCCAATAGTCCACGAGAGACCAAGTCCACACAGTAGCATCTGCACCTAGTTAGGGCATCCCCACACTTAGGAGACCCTTACACATGGATGCCCATAGACTTCACCAATCTTCCCTTTGCTCTGCACTAAAGGAGCTATTGCACAAATATGGGCACATCAAAATGTCCTTCACCTAGGACATGATCAACTCATTAGCCAAGGGAACATCTGCAACTCTCCTTGTTGTTGTCCTCTTGCCTTCTAATATGATGTGCCTACTATCACCTTGGCTGCTTGGTAAGCTTCCTAAAAATCCACGTGGTCTCCTCCAAACAACTCCTAAGGCCTCCTCAATGTGCTCATCATCTGATCTTAGCACTGGTCAAAGCCTTTGACCCAACATCCTCCAACCGCCTTTCCAAATCGGTTTGTACTTGCTGCAACAAGTCTGACTCTGTTGGTGACTGGTTAGGGCACCCACAAGCTGCAACAAACCTTATAACAATCACAAAATAGTCCTTAAGTGATTGCAGCCTCTCCTAGTATAGGTCTCCTCCTCCTTGCTGAAACGATAGGGCATAGAACAACCGTCTACTAGCTCCACGTTGCCCTCACTGAGATGTTATGGCCTGCGGCCTAACATTCAATATTGTTGTAGCATAAAGCACCCTTCAGTCCATAGATTTAACCTATACAAGGTCACATAAAGACCTGTTATATTTCTACCTCCACGATGCTAGGCTTCAAATAAGCCCACAAGAACCCTACGCAAAGCCTTCTAGTGTGGCTAAGGGCCTTTCATTACCACAGGTCTATCTTCCTTCCATGGTCTGTTTTTGTAGTCCTCAACGCAACCCTAACACAACAACAAACCATAACTCTGCCCTCGTCTCCCTTTTTGTAATCTCAACTTCCAAAAATAACCCTAAAGCAACCCTTAAACACCCTTGTTCTCCAGTCTTTTGGTGCGGCCTACTAGCATAGGGTCTCTGCCCTTCCTCCAACAAGACTTGGCTTCCAACCAACCCTTTGTCACCTGTAAAAACCCTTGACTCAGACCCTTACCTTTTTTGGTGTCCACCCTCCCTTTGCTGCGACTAGGGCACAAAGGTAACCTCTCCAACGAGCTCTCCTCCAAGAAGAATGTTGCACAAGTGGATTCTAAAACACAAGTGCTCACCCTCCTTTTATATACATAATGAGGGGCTTCAATGAATTATGAAAAGACACACCTATTGGAGTTATTTACATCAAGCCGACATGACTCGACAACCAATAATTAACTTGTCAACCTCAAAAAATAATTTCTCTCTAATGAAAACTTGGAATCAGATGATTCTCATTGCGTTGGAATCATCTTGCCGAGCACTATCATCCTCATCCATCACCTGTCGAAAATACATTACAATTTTGGCCCAAATATCGATGGGTGGAAAACCCCCAAGCTTGGATCTCAAGCCCACAAGCCAATTTGTGGCACTTTGACCTCCAACCCTCGAATACCAGGGATTGGAGTACCTCCCAAGCTACACAAAAATCATCAAGCATTGATCCATATGATATGTATGTGCAACATAATATTTTGAAATGATAAATATAACCATACATTGTTGTTAAAAGTGATGGTGCTTTTCACAATTGTAGCATTGATGTAGTGATGTAATTTATAGGCACTAGTGTATGCTGCTCATGAAAGCATGTTGTTGTCTATTTTTATGGTAGGAGACATCTAATAAGTTGAAAGGAATGAAATTTACAAATATGTATATATTTTAGTGATTTTATTATTTTATAAAAATCAATTAATTATCTAAAAATCAATTACTTTTACAATAATTTTGATTATTATATTTTAGTTGTTGTGTTTTTATATAATGATTGCAATGCATTATCCATCAAGCGGATTACACCTTTGTTGTTTGTAACCAAGTAAATCATCTCATTTATTAATTAATTGGTAGTGCAACGTTTCACAACATTAGTGCAATATAATTGGAAATCAAATTTATTGTATATTAAGAAGAGACTCATCATCAAACAAAACATGACATTATAAAGGCCCACAATAATCAAAATGCAGCAAATATGTAATCGTTACACTTATTGGTAATCTATCGACATTAAATTTTGATCTGTAAATTGTCGTGTATATTCCACTAGATAGTTCATCATAACAAATTTGATAGAATTATACTTAAAAAATATGAAATCTATACTATGAGGTTTATTTCTCTTGAGATTTACGGATATGTAAATTGTTGTTTATTTTGTATGCATGCAAGTTATAATTATGCAAAAAATAGAGAACAAAGAAATAAAAACTCACAAACCACAATTGACACAACATATATCTTGGGAAACCCTTTAAAGAGAAAACCCAGTTGGAAGGTGAGCTCGCTCTACTCTCTTTCTTTGTATATAAAATGGATGCAAGTACAAAGAAGTAAGGCATGTGGGCTATGGGTTATTACAATGCTCAAATATTATATGTGTGCTCTCTCCCTATTCCTCTCGGCTACTCTGTTTGTATATGTAACAAGATGTACTAAAAAATAATGGGACCCCTTCTCCTCCGAGTGGCCCAATTATAACACGACTCGATAGCCTCCTAGTGGTTAGGTTTGAATCATTCAAATCTTAACTAGAGTTATAATAAGGAATATTCTAGTGTATTATTCATCATGATCATGTGGTTATACCGTTTTCCATGAGTAATGGGGGCTAACGCGACATCCCCTCAAATTATGGTGGTCAAAACAAGAAGGTTAACTTTTGCATACAGAATTTTATGGAGGCAATTATTGCTCATTAGAAAGGTCTCTATGTATAGAATAGGGAAATAAAAGGCCCCACACAAAACAAAATTTTTCGTTTGATGTCTCAAAATTCTTATGGAAGGTTTCACATGCTAATTTGCCAATCTAGGTCCCACTACTAAAAATGGTCATGTGAGTTAGTTCTTTCACTTTGTCCACTCTGAAAAGCAACAAGATGGATGAAAAATAATATAATTATCCAATTCAGATCAAATTGGAGTAATATGTCCAATGCATTAAAAAATATGTCAATATGTGATTGTTCCACTTATTGGTAACATGTCCTTGTGCAATTGGGATAATGTGTTGAGTGCATTAAGCAAAATATCAGCTTTCAGTAACAATTATTCCAAAGTATACAAACTGCAATAACATTTAGTTATATTGAATATCTATCATCTTGTAAACTATTTTCAACACTTAAGTTGGTGCATGCCTCATTTATTCATCATTTGTAGACGATACTATATTCAGGTTGTTTAACCTAATGTTTTGTTGATCAGGTTGTGTTTGATGTTTTGTATCTTCCCTTTCCATGTACAAACATATAAATAAAGTGTAATAATCATATTTACACATATATAGTAGAATACACATGATTTTGTATGTATAAAAGCATACAAGACCGATGAGTGCTTCATGAATAACACACACTCTTTTGAAGCCATACTTTATGGCTTCTCTCAAATATATGTCATGACAAAACATAAATATAATTAATATAAAGGTTTATTGTATGTTTCCTCAGATCGGGCGAGGAGTGAGGTGTCCCATCCAACAAGTAGCAAGGACATCATTACCTCACTTAATGAGTGAGGTAGACGTGGCCCCCTGGATCGTCATAATGTTGAGACTTGTAGAGGTTAAGGCTACGTAACAGTTAAAGAGAACGATAGTTGGGAGATTAATGCAATATTGGTTTGTAACTTTGTTTTGATCTTCATGCAAAGTGGGGGATGTTTGGTTGTAGGTTGACTCCTCGCTATATTCATGATAATATTTGTAAATAATATGGTATTCTTACTAATTTTTTCTTGCCAACGACTAGAAGGAAGCTCTATGGTCTGAGTGTTGGGTTTGCCTTTCTATTTCAAAGTGGAGAATTCTCATGCTTTGTAGGCACCATGACAGTTATCCTAGGTGGGAGGGGTATGATTGCATATGTCGGTTACCACTAGCATGATGACGAGGGGAGATTGGAATTCCACTTAATCTAAGTGATTGTAGTTTTTATCAATGAGAGATAATGGTTCATCACAAGGCTTATTGTTGGCAGGGTGGAGGAGGAAGGGGTTCACTAAGTGGCTCCAAACCCCGAATGTGGGTTGATGCCTTAACTTGGTTATATTGTGAATAATTTCCATCAAAATTCAAGAAGGTACTGCAAGAGTTAGAAGAGGAGGTCATTGGTGAATGACGATGATTGTCTAATTTCGAGGTGATAACAGTATTAATGGATTGGGTGCCAGACATGGGAAATACCCGTGGATGGAAAAACCAAAACCAATATGTCCATACCATATACTTGTATCTAAGAATGAATTGATTCTTGGTTGGGTGGTCATGGACCACAATGACACTAAAATGATATTATGTTGGTTCCTCGTGACGTGGTGCTCCAATTGCGAGAGATGAAAGAGAGAATCAAGAGAATTTAGAATAGTCTAGGCCCAAGAGTAAGTCTAAGTGGTATTAGTCTAATCAACCCTGTTTGTATTGAGGTGGATTTCCACCTCTTCTTAGATTTTTTTCCATGAATAATTATTTATAATCTCTTCCTTTGTTGGTCCCTCATAGATTAGTTAAGGTCAAGGATAGTATATGTACAACTTCAAGACTGATACAAACTAGCCATGTAGGCTTTTTTGACTCTATATTTTTAGTTTATGGCACCATTTGAAGCCTATGACATGTTGATATACTTTTAGACATGCTATTTTTTACATATAACCTTTTGTTCTATCAGTGGGCTGGTTTCCCATGTGGCAGACCCCTCACATGAAAAAGATATACGTATGTAAATTGCTATGATAACTGAAATTTAACTTAAATAGAAAGGTTTATTTTACATTGTTCCATTAATTATAAAACAAGGGAAGCTAAACAACATAACTACTTATAAATTATACTAGTATTCCTAGATACTTCAAAATATACTCACAACCCATGCTTAACTCAATGTTGATGAATTCTTCGGTTGGCTTTTCTTTGTATGCTAGCACCTATTAGAAGATCACATCCATTGACTAGTGTAAATTAATTATTTAAGCATAATGATCACAACAAATGTGAAGTCTAAAGTAAGGCTAAAAATGTAAGTACTCCCAAAGTTTGAAACCAATCATTTCATTCCTTGTCAACATGTCTTATGTGTTGAATGGGTTCCATTTTGTTTTAATTTCTACAAGAAAACAATTGAAAATTTGTATTTAATGCAATGATTAAACTTCATGTACATAAAAAAATATATCAATGATTACATACTTCTGATGCACATTGTTGTTGGGATGGCTCCTCTTGCACTACAAACATATTAATTTTTTACCATCTCCTTGTTTATTTTTTTGGACATCCCTACCGACGTCTATTGGCGTTCCCTTATTTCTCCTTTGGAATTTGTATAATCTTCCTAAAAAATGAAAAACACATTTTCTATATTTTTAAAATTTACATGGAAGTAAATATAGACATATTATAGAAAAAGTGTTTAGTAGTAATACCTTTCAAATGATTTTTTTTTCTATTGTAAAATTTTGTTATTACAAGTCTCAAAGATTGCATTGACCATTGCTCTAGAAACACTTCCTATGGTTTAAATATAATCTAGTTCTTAGAGTGATTATATTGAATTTTGTATTGTATGGGAAAATATGTTTATATGTCCTTTCCACTATATCCCTCAAAGTTTTCTAAAATTTTTTCCTCTTCTTGTTAACTTCCAATATCACTATGGATGAAGTGAGGGTCCAACTCATCATCATTTACATCCTTTATAATTTTTATCTTCTTGGGACGACATTCCATTCCCTCATTGTCATTCCCTGCACAACATTAAAATCATATGAAATTGAGTGTTTAAAACATGTTACCGATCAATGTTAAGAAAATCATTTTTTATAAAAAGTGAAATAAAAAAACATCATGTTCATTACCTTTTAGTTTTCTAGTACTTCCTATCTTTGGAACATTTTTATAAAGATTTTATGTTCTTTTGCACTTAGATTGTGAACAACCTTATCGAGTTTCTTCAAGTTTTTTCTCTACATATCTTCTGCGGTGGCTCGCCTATCTTTTGCGGTCTTCCTGGTTCGCATATCTTTTGCTGGGTTCACATATCTTTTGTGGTCTTTTGGTTTGCATATATTTATTTTTATCGCCACGTACTTCTGCGGTTCACATACCTTCATAGGCTAAATTTTTTATTGCCATGTACTTCTGCTGTTCCATGCGGAAGGGACATCAACATCATTATCTATGATCTACGGTCCTCTGCAGTTGGTAGGGTGAATTATAACAAAGTGTGGTTAGGTGAGTTATATAATAAATCTGCGATTGGTAATTTATAGACCTGCGGTTCTTCACTTTTGGGTCTAGTATGGCTCCCAGCTTCGCGAAGATAATTTCTGGCCTAGTTCTGTCCACCTCTGAGAGTCAAGCTCCTGCCCATATTGTCAGTGAAGCCCCAACTCCCACTATGCAGGTGGTCAAGGCCTCACTGGATGAGGCCTTGAAGTTTTCTGAAAGTGCCTTAATCTGCCGGTTTAATGGCTTTTAGCCATGACTAACAACTCTCCACAGTTGGATCTCGGAGGTATGGAAGCCTGTCATTTATGATGAAATTAATATCTACCCCTGTGCTAAGGGTTTCTTTAAAGTAGATTTTGAAAACTCTGAAAGCAGACAATGAATTTTAGATTCCAGCCCTTAGTTTTGGAAGAACTCGGGCCTATTCATGAAGCCATGGAACGGATCATTCGATCCCTCAACAACAGTCATAACCTCAGCACCAGTTTGGGTCAGACTTCCAAACCTACCTTTGCATCTCTGGAATCTCTCTTCGCTAAAAGCCATTGGAAATGCAATTGGGAAATTTTACTGCAGGTGCCCAGAAACAGAGGAATATGCCAGAACCACCTATACGCACATCTGTGTAGAAATGGACTTCAGTGCTAGATTCCCAACTAAATAATACTAACAAGAAAAGACTATGTATGGAACTAGAAACTCGACTATGAAAGTGTCCTGTTCAGATGTCGATCCTTCTTTGAGACAGGCCATCTTGCCAAAAATTTCCCAAAAGTCTCCCAGAAAAATTCTACTAGGAAGAATCACCATAGATCTACATGGTGGGAAGGTGCACAAAAGGAACATTACACTGTCATCAAGGAAGAATACTCTCCAGAAAACTCTGAATCGCAAGAAATCAGGCAAGAAAGAAACAACCCTAAAGACAAGCAGGGGAAAAGCCCCGCCCAAAAACAAAAAAATGAACTCGACAACCCCTCGAGCATCAACAATTGTGAGGATTCGAATACCGCGCAAAATAAATCTTCATTTAGCAGCAAAGCAGATCTACCAGATCCTGAAGATATGACACCGGTGTCCCAAGAATCAGAAGAGATGAAGGAGGTGCAAGATAAAGGAAGTTGGAAGACCGTAGAAAAGAAAAAGAAAGCTACAACGCCAATCTCGCCAAGAAAGACGAGAAGCCAAACAATTATGAACTAAGAAAATTATAGTTCCGATAGACCAAAGTTTGGTATTAGTGGACAATAACCATAACCATCATCATCATCATCATTAACCAATACTCTTCATTAATTTTAACCTACATATAATTCCAATACATCAAATTTTCAATAAAACTTAAAGAACTTGCATTTTTCTCATGTTGGGATGAACTACCATCACACTTGCTACTATAAGCTATTTTCTTTGACTCTCTATCGACCATCTACTGTAAATATAGTGCCTAGGAATCATCAGATATAAAAATTATGAGATAGTATTTTTACAAAATAAGATTTAGTGCTCTCAATAAACCCATAAGCACTAGTGCCACACACACACACACACAATTAATGGTGTACTCAGCCATTAAGTTGGAAATTTAAAATTGTTTTTTTAACATTGTTGCGTCGAGAGGTGCATTCTATGACCCAGTATAATGTGTAATCGTGTTACGTCATCAAAGTTGAAATTTTTCATGCCGGCCTAATACATATATATATATATATATATATATATATATATATATATATAATACAAGATCCATATATCCTCAATCTGATCATACATGGGCAGCTTTAAATTGAAACACAGGAATCTTATATAATTTCTCAACATCAATCTCTGGCAATGTCCAGTTAGGATCAGGCTCATATTCTTGAACTATAACTTTCTCGTCATATAAAACATCATCATCTTGAGATTTATTCAGAAACTTATTAAGAAATGACCATCGATTCTTATGAGCTATTTTTCTATCTTCGGGTTTCTGAAGAGAAAACTCATTCATGTAACCAGCCATTGAAATAAAGTATGAGTAAGCACCTGAAAAGAGGAGAAACAAAAGTCTTTGTGCACCAGGAAAGCAAACACGGCAGTCCTTCGCCTTCACAGCTCTCTACCAGCGCCTTACCGCCAACTTTAGACTCGTGGACAGTAGCTCAGACAAATACCATTCAATGGGAAAACCAGATGCGAAAATAACTCGGACAAAGAACCAGATGGCTCTGATACCAAGTTTATAGAACAAGAACCAGGAGCTCAAAACTCAGACCAAAACTCAGAACAATCCTTCATTAATATTTGCATATGGAGTTTTACATCAGAAATTAGATTATAGTATCTCTTTTCAGAGCTAGACTACAGTGGCATTCACCAGATACAACAACTCATTGAATGAGCGTGCTCACTGGAGGCTTTCTGGCCAGTTGCAGACTCTGACTCAGAGCTTACAAAACACAGACTTAATCTAATGACCCCGCCACTTTATATTCTTCTTAGTGCCGAGCACACTAAGACGCAGGCTAGCCAAGTCACCTAACAGACTCATACTTTGAGACTTAGTAGCCATGATGCAAGCAGATCGCGAGGTTTCGCGCAGATGCAGAGCAGGGAAACAAAGCTCAGACTCAATATACAGACTCAGACTCTCAGACTCCGAATGCCAAATGACTTCGCAATGCTAGTATTTATAATCTCCTAGCAAGTCATCCGGTTACCAATCTTACTGGTTACTTGGAACAAGGAGAATCTATCTTTGGAGAAGACATCAAGCAAGATACTTGTCACGAGAGTACTGAAAATGTTCCTAAGATTCGGGCAAGTGGGGGCAACCACTTGTTATCTCATCCCTTGGAGGCTAGGCCATATGGGGACCGAATCCGACACAATCTAATTATTACATGAGATGAAAATCATGGCCGGAATCTAGGACATCGGCTCTTGTTTTTACAAAATTATTTACACAGTGGAGATTTTTATTCGGAGCAAATCCCACGGAAACCGAAATATGTACAAAAGTAAGATTTGTAAAGATTTCAAATAGAGTGATCTTTACAATCAATCACTATTGGCACAATCATCATAATCATGTCTATGATCATGATTTCTCTCTCCATAATATTCCAATAATTCTTCAGTACCTGGAGCAACTATCTCATGTGGAATATAGAGCCATGGAGGATCATTTTGTCGGAAGCAACAATGAAAAGGAAATGAAAACATATCCAGAGGTCTGTTTACTTCATCCACAATAATTCTTCCTTGAAAACTAACAAAGAGTTTGAAAGATTCTTTAGCTTGATTTGGAACCAATACTGTGTCTTGATGGACTAAACCAAACTCTATGACATAGTCATTTTGTGCAGCTATATGTATTTCCCAAATTATTGTTCCCAAAGTGCACTTGTGATCATGGTCTAACATCCAACTGACTCTTGGCATATACATGACTAAAAATAACCTAAACCAAGGACTCCACCAATTGACAAGATTGTCTATATCTATAGCATAGAATATGACTCTAACAGACCCATGTATACGAGCTTTCTGATGGATAGTGAAATAATCTTGCCAAGTCCAATCAGTTTTCTGGATGAATGCATAAAAATGGGATCTGGACCTCTAGATAATGCATAATAGACTCGCCATGACCTATACCTATATGGTAATTCTCTAGAGTACATCAATTGGGCTTCTTCTGAATCAAACCATTTTTGCAATACAACTTCACGAAGATTAAAAGGTAAATCTAAAATTTTATGCACAAAGCAATCCCAAAAAAACTGATAATGACACTGACTACAAATAACTACTTGACTGACTCTGACTCTCTCAGACTGGTACTGACTAGGATGAATCGAACTGGTGGAAGCTTCATGTTGGTGAAGTGGCCTGAACATCTTTATTTCTTTGACTTCTTCTGAACCTTCTCTTGTGAGCATGTCAGCAAGATAATTTTCTGCACCAGATTTGTAGACTATATCAAAATCAAAACCTTCAAGCCACAGTGCCCACCTCAATATCCTGGTACTCCCTTGTTCTAGTAGCTTTTTGTTTGCCAAAATACTTTTCATATGCTTCAGGTCTGTTCTAACAATAAATCTCACACTTTTCAGAAACATATGGAACCTTTTAATTCCTCTTTTGAGAGCAAGTATCTCCTTATGGGAAGAGGGATACTTTTTCTCTGTATCATCAAATGTTCCAGAGGAATAGGCACATACTAATTCTTTTATTCCATGCTTCTGGAGAAGTACAGCTGCTCAAGTATGATCAGAAGCATCTGTTTCAAGAATAAAAGGAAGATTAGTATCAGGAAGCTTTAACTTTGGCAATTCATTAATCTTACTCTTCATATTCCCGACTGCTGTAGTCATTTCTTCTGTCCATCCTGATGCCTGCTTTTTCAATCTTCTTTGTAGCACTTTAGTGTCTTCTGCTTGGTTTTCATAGAATTGCCTTATATAGTTCAGACATCCAAGGAATCTTTGTAAAGTTCTGACATCTGGGATTACATCAGGAAACTTTAACAAATGAGTAAGAACATGAGGTTGCAGGTTAACATGCCCTTGTTCTATGTGCAAACCCAAATAATCTATTCTGGCTTTTCCGTTTTGAAATTTTTCTTTTGAATCAGAAAGTACCAAACCATGTTTGAAGACCAGTTCATAAAACTTCTCTAAGTGCTTTTTATGGCTATTTACATCTCTACTAAAAACAAGCAAATCATCTATATACACTATGATATACTCTTCCCCACCAAAAATGTCTTCCATCCTTTTTTGGAATTCAGAAGGAGCATTTTTCAGGCCAAAGGGCATGATAGTCCATTGATATTGCCCATGTGGAACAGTGAAGGCGGTTTTGTACCTGTCAGCAGAAATGATGCCAATTTTCCAAAACCCACTTTTCAAATCAAACTTGCTAAAAACATTTGCGTGAGCAATTTTTGCAAGTAAGAGTTCTTTATTAGGTAAAGGATACCTAATAGGAAGTAATGCATCATTAAGAGCCTTATAATTGATAACAAGCCGTTTTTTGCCGCGCTTTTGTTCACTGTGCTTGTTGACATAAAAGGTTGGGCAAGCCCAAGGGCTCTTGCATGGCTCGATGAGCTTCTGATCTAGCAGCTGACTGATTTCTTACCGACATAACTCCTGTTCTGAAGGACTCATATGATTAGCGCTAGCTTTTTGTGGTTTAGAAACGTAATTTTATTTATATGGAAGAGCCACAAAATAATTTTCTCTTGTCCAAAAAGCATCTGGACTGCTAGCTGTACATTCTTTCTTGAGCTTATTGGAAATCCATTCAAGGGTTTGAGGACCATGGAGTTCTGCATGCTTGACAATTTTGTTGATCTTTGTAAGAGCCGACAGGCTGCTTTGTATTATATCTTCTTCTGTTGGCTTCACATTAACTCGATAATCACTGGAGGATGGTAGTTCAACTGTGCCTTCTTTAGTGGTGAATGTGACTGTTCCCTTGCCAAAAGTTACCGACAGAAGTTTATTCAAAAAGTCCTGTCCTAACAGAAAATCAGAACCTGAATCAAAACTATACAAAGTGACTTTCACCTGGACATTATTCAAAAAGATAGGAAAGTCTGGAGCTATATGATTTATTGCCATTAAATCTTTTGTGATAGCTCAAAAATTTACTTTAGTAGGCTGCCAATAATAACTGGGAATAGCACCATATTTGTAGACACTACTCATAGCACCAGAGTCAATTTGGGCATCTAGAGTGTATTCATTAATCTTGGGCAACTTAATCTTTATAGGAATCACTACTCTATCACCAATACCCATTATCTTAACATCTTCTATAAGAGGAACTGTTTCTTTATATTCAAAGGGAACATCTTTAAGGAGTAAATTTGCCAATTTAGAATTGCAATCATCATAATCTGCAACTAGCATTTGCAATTTGGATGCTAGTTGAACCATTTCTGTCCTAGTATGATGAATTGATGATTCTAAATCTTTGATATTTAATTGAAGAGAACTGATTTTATCCATACCTTCTGATGGGCTTTCTGCAATTCTTAGTGGCAGGAACATTGAATCAAATTCTTTTTCAATGAAATCTTCATCACCAAATATTTCTTTTTTAGCTTTAGAGGGCAACTGCTTCTCTAAGCTTTCCAATTTTTCTGTCAATCTTCTTCTAACAGTGAACTGTACTGGGTCAATCTGAACTAGTTCAGCTTTGACTGCTGTAATCTTCATCTGCAAATTTTCAGAAGGACCTAAGTGAAACATTTTTATATCAGGTATGAAATTTTCTTCTGAATCATAAGAGTCTGTATCTAAATTCAATTGCCTGATATCTGGAAAATCATCTGCAGAATCATAAGAAGAAGAGGAATAACTTGACACCTCAAAATATTCACCATCAGAATGAGATATGAGATCCCATTCTCTTGGGTCATGGATTGTAGAGAAGATATCCATAATTTTCATCTGCTTTTTATCCTTCTTTTCTCTACATGTATTTGCATAATGTCCTTCCTTCCCACAAATAAAACAAGTAACTTTCTTGGAAGGTCTTGCCCTTTTCTTAAATACCATCCTTTTTCTTTTAAAGCTCGTCTTGGAAGGATAATATTTCTTTTTCCTGGGAATATATTTTCCTGGCTGACAAGAACAATGATTTTTGGCTTTTTTGGCAACTTTATACTTAGACTTCTTATGGCATCCAAAATCATATGTTTCAGGAAAATTATTGCATAAATTGGTACTAACATGCATCTGCTTTTTAAAATTCTTTTTGGCCTTCTCAGCAACACACTCCTTTTGTAGAATAGTGACAATCAATTGATGTACTGCAGCAAATGATAGATTCTCAATATTGACTCTATTTAACTCAAAATACTGGTTTATTAAATCTGGAATTTTTCCAGGCATAGAGGCAATATAGTATCTTAAGTAGGCAACATTATGAGGATCTTGAGCTTGGTAAAGCAACTTTTGCATAGTACAAAAGTATTGTGGCAGATAATCAATGTTGCACAATCTTTGAGATAAAAACATTTGTGCATGATGTGCTGAGTCTTCGGGTACTACTCCAACAAATTCATGTTTCATGGCATCAAACAGAGCTTTCAAGGGATCTGTTTCATTTTCAACTATTTGGGTCATTTCCCTATCAGAAAGTTTGTCCCACCATTGCTTGATAATACCAGTAAAAGACCAGACAATCTGTGTAACTATGTCAGACCAACTTCCTTTTGTTTCTGCTTTTTTCTGCAATGCCCAAGCATGAATGTTATGCAAAACATTAATTACTTCTTCATGACTCAAACAATCAATATTGATTAGCAAAGTATTCCCATATCCTTTGCTAGAGGGATTCTCAAATCTTGCAGCAGTAGTTTGCAGGTTCGCTGAGTATCTACCAAAAGGACTAGAAGCAGAGGCTTCATGGGCAGTGGTTTCTTCTTGGCCTCTGTTAGCTTTGTGTGAGAAGAAATAGGGCTCATGTCTGTCTCTCTTAGAACTTGGTTCCCCTTGTGAAGTTTCCACAGTGGTTCTAGAAGTACCTGTAACTCCAGACATGGCTAATATGTCTTTTTGAGCAGATGGTTGACCATTTTCAATCAAAATTTTCAGACTTACATATTTCTTAGGCAACCTGCAACTTTCAACTGAAGGTAAACCTTTTAGCCTTTCTTTCATTAAAGCTGTTTTCTCTCTGGCTAAATTTATTCCCTTCTGGATTCTTTCAACCTGTGTTATACCAATATTCTCTACCCCCTTAAAAAGAATGTTTTTTTGGGAATCAGAGGTGTCAGGAGCTGAGGAAGAGAATCTGAGCTAAGAACTAGATAAATCTACTTCTCTATAATGAGGAGGAGAAGTAGGTTCAGGTAGAGCATCTCTCAAGTGCTCTAAGGATTTTGCAATAATACCCATATTAGAATTTATATCATTCAACTGTTGGGTATGTTCATTCTGTGTTCCCAAGACTTCATTATAACCAGAATGCATCTTCTTAATATGTTCTTTAACTTCTAAGACATCCCTTGCAAGGTCATCAATATTCTGTAACATGCACACAATTTGATAGTTTGTGTAATTGTGCATCTTTTCTGATTCTAACTGATCTGGTTCTGTTACAGATTTAGTATGTAACCATTGCATATCAGCCTTTATAGTCCCATTTTTGAAAGTCCTTCTTGAACTACCAGTATCCAGATATCTTTCATTTATCTGGGCAGATAGGTCTTGTTTAGCTCTGGGAAGAGAGAAGCTTTTAATATCAGGAATCATAACTTGGGATTCATGTTTTGGAGACTCAACCTGGAAGGTGGAAGGGGATGGAACGCAAAACTGGCAATCATTACCTATATGTGATGTAGACTTTCTGGGATTATCTCTTTGAATAGAAGAAGCAGGATATCTCACAGACAAACTCCTGGGAATAGCTGAAGGAGATGTTTGGGAAATGGATCTTGTATTGTCCCATCCCCTAAAAAATGGAGATCTATTCAAAGATGACATAGATCTAGAAAAAGAAGGAGTAGTGAATTTGAGACCAGTAGATCCATCAGAATGCTGGGAAATGTTTTATATAGTTATTCAAATTCAACGTATCTTATAAAATAATTATTAAAAGCACAAGATAATTGTATTATAATTTTATATCATATACGTTGAATTTGAATGGACCATAAATTTACCTTCAACAATTTTTTTTATCACATCAAAATACCAAATCCAGTAAACTTTTAAACATCTTTACTCTTTACTAAAGTCAATACCATTTCGTAAAATAAAGTTTAATTCAACACAAAGAATACCATTTCGTAAAATAAAGTTGAATTCAACACAAAGAATCTAAAATCTTGCTCCAAAATATTTTAATATTTATTTTAATTAAATATTTGTAAAATGAATCTTTAAAAAGAAAATCATATCCTAAGGATATATTAAAATCTTTAAAGACATAAACATTTCCACGTCAAAGTTGTAATATTTGAAAATTTTGTTATCATGCCATGTAAAAAATATCATTATATCTAATATCAATATTAATATTAATATTAATATATTATAACATAATATGATAAATTTAATAACTTAGGATTAGTATAATATTAAATTTAATATAATATTAAATTTGTTATATTATAATGTATACTAATATATCATGATATATATTAACTCTAAATATATATGGGAGGGAAGAACAAAGATAGAGTGATACAAGTAGAGAGATAGAGGGAGTGAGAGGAAAGGAGAGAAAGTGATAGAGAGGAAGGACACGAGAGGACTTGAGAGGTAGGAGGAGAGAGGGAGGGAGTGATAAGGGAGAGATCGAGAGAGAATGTATACGTTTGGGGTGAGATAGAGAGATAAAGAAGGAGAGATAGAGAGAAGAGGGGGAGAGAAGGAGAGACAATGACAAAGTTGGAGGGAAAAGAGAGAGAGAGAGGGATGAGGGGGAGATACAAAGGGAGGAAAGAGAGGAAGGAAGAGAGAGAGGGTGTGAGAGAGGAAGGGAGAGAAAGAGGGAGGTAAGAAGAAAAATAGAGAGATAGAAAGGTGGACAGAGAGAGGGAGTGATAAGGGAGATGAAGAGGGAGTGAGAGAGGAGAGAAGGAGGGAAGAGAGATAGAAAGGGGGAGAGAGGGAGATAAGGGGGATAGAGAGAGTGAGAGATAAGGGGGAGAGAGGGAGATAAGGGGAAGAGAGAGAGAGAGAAGTGGGATTCCATTGGAACTTCTGGATTGTGAACTCAGAGGGCATGGCAAAGATGAAAAATTGTTGGTAGGAAAGGACATATCCATGCGAGTATCATATTAGCACGTCTCCATGGCGGTATAAAATATTGACACGTCTCTATGGCGATCTGGGATGCAAGTACGATGAAAAGCAAGCCCCATTTCCCCAAGGCGACTTACTGCAGAGACTAGAACATGACAAGTGAAACATAGGTATGCGGGTATCATATTAACACATGTAGGGGCCATATAGAACTGCTTCTAAGGTTCAACGTAGAGAGAGGTGCAAGTCAAAGTTCAACGTATCCATGTGAGCTCATCTAGTAATAGGTAGATATGCAACATGGATTAGAGAGAGGGAGAGCGAGGAAAAGGGAGGGAGAGATAGATAAATATGACGAAAGAGTGTGTATGTTTTAGGGGTGATATAGAGAGACAAAAGAGAGACAAAGAGAGATAGATATATAAATGGAAGGTGAAGAGAAAGGAGAAGAGAGAGATAAAGAGAGGGAGAGATAGATAGATATGGAGGGATAAAGCATGTGTGTTTAGGGAGGGGGGATGATATAGAGAGACAAAGAAGGAGAGATGGAGGGAGATATAGATATAGATGGAGGGGGGGGGGGAGAGGGAAGAAATTTTTTTCCACTAGATGCATTGATTTTAGTGTAGATGGTGATTTCTAATCCTATTTAATTGCTTGCATTGAAGGAGATAAACTAAAGGAGAGGGGAGAGGAGGAATGAAGAGAGAGAGAATGAGAGAAGTGAGAGAGGAAGAGAAGGGTAAGAGAGAGAGAGAGGGAGAAACAAAGATGGAGGGGGGAGAGAGGGGGAGAGAGAGAAGGATAGAGGGAGGGAGATAGTGACGGGGTTGGATGGAAAAGTGAGAGAGAGAAAGAGAAAGATAGATGGGGGGAGAGAGAGGGAGTTGGGATAGAAATGGAAAGAGATGAATTGAGAGAGAGGATGTGAGAGGGAGGGAGAGAGATGAGGAGAGAGGAAGGACAAATGGATGGATTTGGAAGGGGAGAGAGGGAGGGAAGAAAAAATACATACAAAGAGAAAAGTGGAGAGAGAGAGAGGGGGGGAGTGAAAAGGAAGATATGGAGAGAGAGTATGTATGTTTTGGGGTGAGATAGAGTGGCAAAGAAGGAGAGATGGAGGGAGATATAGATATAGATGGAGGGCGGAGAGAGGGAAGAATATTTCTTGCACTAAATGCATTGAATTCATGGTAGATGGTGATTTCTAATCCTATTTGATTCCTCGCACTAGATGCATTTATTTCAGTGTAGATGTTGATTTCTAATGATATTTTATTTCTTGCACTAGATGCATTGAGTTCAATGTAAATGTTGATTTCTAATCATTTTTGATTGCTTGCACTACATGTCAGTGTAGATGTTTTCTAATTATATTTGATTACTTGCACTAAATACATTGATTTCTGATTCTATTTGATTGATTTCACTATATGCATTGATTTAGATGTAGATGGTGATTTCTAATTCTATTTGATTGCTTGCACTAGATGCATTAATTTCAGTGTAGATGGCCATTTATAATTCTATTTGATTGCTCGCACTAGATGCATTGATTTTAGTGTAGATGTTGATTTCTAATCGTATTTGATTACTTGCACTAGATGCATTGGTTTTAGTGTAGATGTTGATTTCTAATATCATTTGATTGCTTGCAATAGATGCATGGATTTTAGTGTAGTTGTTTATTTCTAATTATATTTTATTCTGTGCACTATATGTATTGATTTCAATGTAGATGGTGGTTTCTAATTCCAATTGATTGCTTGCACTAGATGCATTGATTTCAGTGTAGATGGTGATTTCTAATCCTATTTGATTGCTTGCACTAGATGCATTGATTTTAGTGTAGATGTTGATTTTTAATCATATTTGATTGCTTTCACTAGATGCATTGGTTTCAGTTTAGATGTTGATTTCTAATCTTATTTGATTTCTTGCACTAGATGCATTTATTTTAGTGTAGATTTTGATTTCTAATATTGTTTGATTGCTTGCAATAGATTCATTGATTTCAGGGTAGATGTTTTCTAATCTTATTTGACTGTGTGCATTAGATGCATTGATTTCAGTGTAGATGATGAATTCTGATTTGATGTAACTCAATGTATGATGGTACATTAACTTAAAGTGGTCGGAATAACAATGTGCATTGATTTCAATGTAAGCACAAAAAATGTTTGATAATGTGTATTGGTTTTTGTGTTATAGTAATTGAACCTATTAATATTGGAGAACAAGAGAGACAAGGTATGATGTTTACTACAATAGTTCGAGTTAAATAAAACAGTTTATGATCTCAACTATCCTTTTCATATAATTGATATGAAAGGATGGAAAAACTAACAAGTAATGTAAATATATTGTAAATCTGACCACTCATTAAAAAAATTCAAAATTACATTATTTCTTGACTTTTGCAAAATAAACTATAGAAAAAAAACCATCAAAATATTTTGAAGGAAATAAATTATTTCAAACGTTAGCAATGGAACAAATGATTTCAAGAGTAATCTTGATGCAGTAAAATATTAAAACTATTCTTCAAAATATATTTAGTAATACGTGGAAGGACACTATACATAATTTTTAATTGTCAAAAGTTGTGATACCTAAAATTAAATGAAATAAATGTGCAATATGAATCCTCTTGCAAACTATTGACAAGATTGTCTCCCTTCTTCATCACCAACTAATTACTAACAGACAATTACATACACATATAGAAATATAACACAAAAATTGTAACATTAACAAAAATTACCATCCAAATCCAAACACACAAATCGTTCAAAGCATCGCGACGAAAACTTACACACCATTCAAGGCAAGCCAAAAAAACAAAATTAAAGAAGAGAATGATATATTCATGTAAAACAACAAAAATTCTAACGTAAAATTTCAAAGTATGAAGTTTATCTCAAACATATACATAATAATGATAATCTAAAAATGTGTCATTGTTGCCCTCAACTGGAAGCAACCTAGATCCATCTAACTTCGGATCTATCATGCATCAGGAGGGATCAAATCCCTCGACGTGCAAACCTTTCCTCAAGTTCTACACTCCAAAAAGAAGGTCTGCACCTCTAGGGATTTGATCTCTCTCGGCGCATGATAGATACATAGTTAGATGGATCTAGGCTGGTTATTTTCAAATGGTGTTCTATAAAATAATAGATGCATTGGTGCCTCATTATTGTTATTGCATAGTAATGAACCTACAAACAAATTTAGAACCATAACATTTTCAACATTGAAATATGTTGTGGTTATTGATGGTACTAGCAAAAAAAAAAACATTGATGCACATTGATAATTGACAAAACATTCTTTTAATCAAAACTTCCAGTGACAAGGTTTGGGATCCAATGCAATGAGTGGTTCCATTACAACACATACTAAACACCCCATATACAATAAAGATAATATAATTTTAAGAACATCCAACAAATGAACACAAAAACAAAGAGACCTTATAAAAAGATATTGCTTAAAAGAAAAAAGAGAAAGAAATGTTCTTATGAAATAGAGAGAGTCAAACCAAGAGGAACAAGAAAGTTAGGGCTTCCATGAGAATGCACTAAAAATGAAGCCAAATATCTAAAAAAATTCCTCGATGTATTTGTATGTGACCTATGATGAAGCCTTACAAAATTGTTTCTTCAAAAAAATGTTGCCACTATAAAGTATTTTCAGGTATGTTTCTCTTGCAAAAATCTTCCGTATATATTTTGACAAATGAATGACATAAAATTATGATTTTCTTTTATAAACAATTGTTTAAACAAATGAAAATTGTCTGATTCAAGTGGGGAAAGGATTGATATGATCAAGAGGATGAAGTAACATACCTAAGATTCATCCTTTGCAAGTTTATATGCGACTTAGGATGATATATTACAAATTTGATTCTTCAACTAAATCTACTACCTCCAAAGCCTTTATTGATAGATCTATTTTGCATAATTTTCCCCTTTAAATTTTGGCAAAAGAATGGAAAAAAAATAAAATTAAGGATTATAAATTTTTTACACACACACACACACACACACCTTTTGTGTGTTAGTGTGTGTGTATTGATGATAAAAATGTATGCACAAATGCACACACATATTTAAGATACTTTATCAGACTGTTATACAATATTAAGTACCCTAGCGCGTATACGCAAAAAACTTGCATCGATAAAATAGTTTATTTACAAAATATAAATTCAAACTTCTGTAATTAAAATTTTGTAGAGGTTTTTCTTTGCAAATGTTCAAATGAAGGACACTATTTGGTGTGCTTTAATAATACTTGCACATGTGCATTTGGTTTATTCAAAAGAGCTGATGTGTAAAAATAATATTAGGCGCATTGATAAGTTTTTAAGGCAAAAATTATTGTTGAATTATATTGTGCAATGCTTGCCAAACTTTCTTTTGAGAATTTATTGTATTAATGATGGGTTTGGCTCAAATGTAGGGAAAAAACATTATAATATCAAATGGCTAATTATTCAAATTCCAACTTATTTCATATCAATGTGAATTCTTCGAGTTCTCCCCTATTGATTGCAACCAGTCTATATTTTACTAATCATTCATTTATATAGTTGAATTTGTGTTATTTATGCATGTGTGTTTGAATAATTGTTTATTTAATTTTGTAGGTTCATGATTAAAGATCAATTTTTAATGCACATAATATTCCACTTACCCAAAAATACAACAAGATCTTGTCAAGAGAAAGATACTGCAGGCAATTGTTTGAAAAAAATTCATAGCGACTTTGCCCTATCAATTGTAACCTGCCATCTTCCAGTAACCAACCTAGGTCAACGATACTACACCATGAATTAGATATTTTTTATGACATCCAACTATTATATGGTTGTTTAAATTTAAAAGGTTGAAGAAGAGCCCATGAATTGTCACATTATTCCATTACATTAATGATCGAGTACTCAAATTTGATGATTTAATACCTCCCACTATAGTTAAGAATCTGGTAGGTGATATAGAAAAGACATTCAAGAACATTTCCATATGTTCATTTTTTAATAAGTTAGAAGTTAGATCAACTAAATTTCATCTTAAATTGATCAACCAATCTCATTTTGTTGAACCAATAAAGAGTTCTACAAAGTTAAAGTATGATATCAATACTACCCAAAACATCTCTACTAGGAGATCCAAAAAGTTTTATGAGTTGAGAGGAATACAAACCTTAGTTGGTTTGATTGTTGGAAGGTAGTGATGAATTCCTTATTTTTATTTGTCTACAAAGTAAAACTGAACTTGTTACAATTGCTTGTGTCCGATGTTTGAACCAAAGTCTCCTTTTATGGCAATAGTTATGTGATTGCCAAGTCTACAATTAATGTTTCAAATTTTGGGTTGTTTATCATTTGATATGTATCTGTTCCTCCCAAACAATCGGTAACATTTATGTTAATTTATGTTCCTCTTTATATTCAATTTGATTACTTGAATATTTTTAAATATATGCATAACATTTCCATGTATAGTATACACATGCACCTATGCTTTTGCAAACTTTAACGGGAAAAACATGTTATATGTCAATGGCCATCTATGAATTCATGCGAACAAGAAGATACAAGTCCTCATTATTTAGTGCAAATTTCTCCTTTGAGGGACATTCCAATGACGATGAATAATTTATGAAAAAAGAGGCATACATAGTTTGTGTCTTGGTGATGACTTGTTAATAAACTATATCTTCCATAGACCACCAATTGCTCATAAAAAATGCCTTGCATTGGGTCTATCTTTGGACATCACCTTGGGGCGTGAGAAAAAGATCATTGAGTAATCGTATTTCTTGATTTTCAATGGTATTTGTTCCTTGTTTTGTAAATTTGTTGGTTGCATGTTTATTATTGGTCAACAAATTACATGCTTCTAACAAGTGTTTGGTATAATGTTTGACACACTAAATGCAATGTGTTCTAATATTATCAATGTAATGTTAAATATTTTTACAATAAGGATTATGACGATGATTGAACCACCTAACATCTATCGTTGCACCCCACTATGATGTCAAAAATAGAGAAATAAATTAAACAAGCACAAATCAAAGGGGGAGAATACCAAGAATGGTTGAATCAACCATATATTCATTCCCCAATATGTCTTGAGTCACAATCCAAAACATCTATAGTGATACTAGTTATTCACGTGTTGGGGATAGAGGCAATGATATAAAGGTTGGTAGGGATTATTTCTTATTGGATGATCCATTACAAACTCCATTGACATGATTCTTGCATCATTGGAAAGGAATTTGAGTGTTTAATCATTTCATAGGGTCCACCACCTACGTGATAAATTATACCCCCCAAAAACATGTTTTAAGGCCTCAAAAATGCCCTAGAAGGTTTAATACTCCAATTTTCCAAATAGGGTCCCACCAATAAAACTACTCCTTCAAGTTGATTCCTCCATTTTAGTTCACTCATAAATAATCGATGTATATGAAAAATTATACAATAATTAAATCTGGATCATCTTGTAACAAATGTGTATCATGGATGTGTTAGTGTCAGTCTTTGCAGCCTTCCTCCAGTGATCAAACATGCCTTACAAAGTGATTTTAAGGTGTCAAGGTCAAATTTTGTCATTTCAGTGAGTCTTCAAGCAAAATTTGGTCACTAGGTATTAGGTCTGGGGTTTGTTTTCACTCCTTTAAAAGTTGTCCAAATGTCGGTCCATGTCACCATTCAGTTGAGTGTACCATCATTCAGAGGGTTTTCATCATCATGTCAAGTTCCACTGGGTCATTTTACACCTTGCTCATGCTTCAGTTGTGCCTAGGTAAGGTTCATTTCCCTCTCCTAGGGTTTTGAAGGTAATTTCTCTTGGATGGTCAAATCATCAGCAAAACTTGTATCTTGATGTTCATACACCTTTCCATATCCTTAATGTACCTTATTAAACACTTCCCATCATTGAGATCCCCAAAATTCCTCATTTTCGCACAAACCCTAGTTTCTTGCTATAACTTGGCAATTTTCTAGGCTAGGCCTGTGTTTTTCCCTTTTGTACCCCTTCCCCTCACTAAATGTTTGAAATTATACTTTCCCCTACTTCCTAACATCCCTCCCTGCTTCCAAATTTTTTCTCAAGAATTTAGAAGCCCTTTATCCCCTTCATTTCACTTCATTTCGACAAATCCCTTGTTCCACACATCATGATAGGTTTTACTCCAATGATGTTTTTGAGCAAGAAAAGATGAATTTGGGAAAAATGAGAGAGGTTTTTGTCCAAAATAGGCCAAGGAAGAAAAAACTCCTTCACTTTTTACACAGATGTCATGGTTTTAGAGAAATGTCAAAAATACAGTTGCCTCAGGAGAATTGATGCACCTCTGAAGTAATCTTGGGATATTTCAAGCTTTCTCCTAGCTTGGTTGGCCAAATGACTTGCTTGATGAGTAAAATGAGGGTTTGGGGCTTTATTTCAACTGTTACTCAGTGGGCCATCGACAAAAGAGCTGTGATCTAGTTTATTTCAGTTGTTGGTCAGGTAGATATGCCATGTTATCATGGGCAGGTGAGAAGGGGGGTGGGGGAGCGTGGCCAACATGAAAGTCACAGGATGGGATACTAAGGTCACGGTGAGGCAGTTGCCCCCAGCCACTTGGAAGTGAATTTCAGGACCCTTCTCTAGAGACTCTTGATATACAACTCTATCATATAACTTTCCTTTTGGAATAATGCAACAAGGATCAACATGATGATTGAAATGTCGTCATTAATTTCATGAATGATCTACACCATAGTTAGTGTCCAATCAAAGTCTGCTTAACCAAAATTCAAAGAGGGAAATGAAACATACAAGAGAAGTTGGACCACTTTGAAGGAAGGGTGGCCCATGTGGAAAAGCATGCTCATTGTGACTTTAGACCTCATCCATCTCTGGGCTCTGGTCTTGATCATCTTACTTTCGTCAACTCCTCTGATACTTAATGGTTGTCGGGTGTATTTTGATTTTGAACGTCTTTTGGTATAATTTGCCTTTCAAGTTTTCATTTCTTATAATGTTTTGGAAATTAGCTATTTGTTTAGGGATCTATCTTCTGAGCAATAAATCTGGTAAGACTTAGGCCAGTAGGTTTTTGAGAAAATGTAATTATTAATGTTATTTTCATATTAATAGAAATATCTTGAATTATATGAAAAGAATATAAAAAATGTTCTTACAAATTTATTGGTTCATCCAATGTACTCACTACCATACTCAAGTACTGTTGAGAGAACCCATAATTGTATCCTCACGTGCTTAAAGGAATCACTTATATTCATGATGGTTTGGCTTTGCATACTAAATTATTTTGGATGCTTCAACATCTCGATGAATTACAACACACAAGCATGTACCATAGTCCCCTTCTTCCTACATCAACTTATATTTTCCATGTTCTTTGATTTGGAGGGCACCCATGTACTTGGAAAAATCAATAGCGCATAGTTCAAAAATATATATTCAACGCCCTTTCTCCATGCAAATAAATTTCTTTATTCTTGTTGTTTTATCAAGAGAGAATTAAATTGTAGATGATAAATTTAATGATGCTTCAAATTATGCACGAGAATGATCTTAACAATGTCACATAGGTTTAAATGCACAATCTAAGAGTGATTGGCCCATAGTAGTTATCATTAGTAACAAATCATAGTTGCTTATATAAATGGGTTATCCATGAAGAACTAGAATATTACAATTTTCACATTATTCCTTCCCACAAGGATGATCGAGTATCTTGTGTAAATGAAATCACTTCAAATTTCAACCACATCAAATTAGTTCAACTTTAATAAGCGATTAATTAATCATGAGAGACAAGTAAGAGGAAAGCACCAAAAGAATTATTAAGGCTTATCCCAGGTAAGCACCACTTGAGTGAGATTAATTAAATGAGACATTAAATCCATTCGTGATCACATCTATTGAAAGGAATCAAATAGAACTGAAGCATGGGCATAAAACCACGGGTCAACAATCAAATTCATCACTAGACACTAATTAAGTAGATACAAACATTATCCTTTTAGCATATTTGAATAAATAGATTCTAGAAAACAAATTAATAACCTAAAATGATTTGAGATCATCAATTACATAAAAAATTTAAGCTACAAGGATAACTATATTTTATCTACGGGGCTCGATTTTTTTTAACGAGAGTCCCAAATCTTAGAATTAGGTTATTTGAAGGTGTCAACAAATAGTGCGCAATTTACTCTCAAACTCTAGAATTTTATAGAAAAAACATCTCTAATCATTATTTATGATTTCTACCTCATATTATATATATTAATCCATTTGGAAACTTATTTACTTCTATAGGAGCATCCTTGGTTTGCAAAATCTAGCATCACCCAAAAATTATTCCTTATCCATTTCCTTTTATCATTTTATTTTCATTTATATGAGGCTAGACGAGGATATAATTTGTAAATTAAACTCATAGTCTATGATTTTTTGGTTAAATCGAGCCATGATGAAACCATTGAAGAATAAAAAGCTAAGGTCTTGGCCCAAAGACCAATTTTCCTTCAAATTCTTGGAACGAGCAAAGCCTATGAACTCTATTAATGTTTTGGTGCATAACCTGCTTTTGGGTTCTATTATCTTTTCCATGAATTGGGGTCAAAATGACATTTTTGTAAGGGTGATACTATTATGCGTCATTGCAACCTACACACAATTATGGAGAATGTGTGAGTGTTGGACCAATGAGGACAAGCATGGAGCACTCATCATCCCAAGTCCTACACAAAATTTTTTTCATAAGAGGAGCACAAAGTGGATACATAAGAAGAATTGCAAATATTTTTAGATCGGGACCCCCAAAATATTGCTTTTCATTGTACAAAGTGAAAATAACAAATATTGGTGATATAATGACTTTATTGAATCTCATCTCTACATCCCACACATTGATAAATAAAATTTTTCACTTTGCTAGTTACATCTACAATAACTAATAAGAAGTCAATACATGGAACTTAGTCATTGACCACATAAGAAATCATTAGATTCTTGAGATGTAATGGGAATTGGCACAGATTCTAATAAATGTTTGCGGAAATACCAACTTTGAGAGTTGTGATTTTGAAATTAAATTTAAGACCACTAAATTTCAAGAAGCCAATGATAAATGGCCAAAAATAAATGAGATTAGGTTTGGTCCATCCTTCTTGGTGTTTGATTAGGTTGATGAATTTTGGGTTTGGAACAATAGGGGCTTGACCCTCTTTCTAATTGCGGTCTTTGTATTTTATGAATTGGGATTTTAATTCCTAGATTTTGCACATAAGTTTGATAGTCGGTCATGAGAAGTTATTGAATGTGTTGATTTTACTCTAAAGTACAAATTCCTGGGTTGGTAGGAGTGGGAGGGGTAATCCTTCGCCTCGATGATCAAAGAGAGATACAATTCGCTTGGGGAGCAGGTGTTTCAACAAAAAAAAAAACTGAATACTTGTCTCTTTGGAAAGGGCTAGAGTTAGTTATTGCCAAAGGAATTCAACGATCGATGGTTTTTGGAGACTTAATGCTTGCCGTAAAACAAATTAATAAAATTAAGGAAAGAATAAATACTGCAATTTTCACCATATTACAAAGGATAGTTCCGCAAATGAGACATTTTGAAGATATATAATTATAACGTGTATAGAGACATATGAACACAAAAGTAGACGTACTAGCAAACAAGGGAGCCACATTAGAACAAGGCGTGATGGAGATGTACCATTCCCAAACCTCATTCAACCCTTTAACATGATTTGTAGAAAACCAATTTTTGTTGAAAAGAGTGAGAAATTCGATCGTTAAAATGGTGAATTGAGTCACCAAAAAATTAATGGGATTATAAAAAACCAAGAATATTTATGTCAACCAAATCTAATCCTCCACTTGCTCCAAAGTAAGATGGAATAACGTCAAAGGATTAAAGTGCAAAGGGTGATGGAGTAATCAAGATTTAATGAAACCTACCTGTGGACAATACACGAAACTAAAAAGCGTGGATGATCATGGATTTGTGGAGAGAAGAGTGGAAAGAACATGTTAAAACAATGAACTATTTGAAGGGGACTCCAAGATGCAATATAATTGTCTTAAATGTGAAAATCCATCATATAGATTGCAAATCAAATGAATTTGCAGTGATGGACTGCTACCACGACACCATGGTTCAAAGAGGTTTGGCATGACTATCCATCACTTAGCAACATCGTATTAGGAAAAGAGCCCCATATATTCATTCATGTCTAGCTATAGTGAGTAAGTCACCAATGCTAAGTTGGAACTGGCATTTAACAAATAATATTTCAAGGGAACTGTTAAACAATCTAGTCGCAATGGCATCATTGGAATCACAATCCCTCGAACATGATCAAGAGTAGATGAACAAAATGCTAGAAAAGTCGATGAAGGTGGTGGTGACATTGTTGGAACTCATGAACTGATGGAGAAAATTGGAAAACAAGGAAAAGGATGTGCGTACTTCTAGAAAATATACGTGAGTGGTTGCAAAAGAAATTTGAAAAGTTGCAAGAAATTATGGAGGTAGAAGTAGCTGTTTTGAACATCGGAATGACCAGGTTAGAAGTAGAGCTCAATAAAGGCGAAAAGAATAATCAAGGGGACCTAGAATATAGTAAAGTTCAACCATGGAAAAATATTCAAGGAGAAGCTAAGTGAGTTTCGAAGGTGCATGATGTTGTTGATGATTAGGTGAAGACAGTTCCTGAAGCCGGGCCATCACGGTCAAGTTAATTCCTTAGACTTTGTAGATGTTTTTCAAGTTTTTTTATTAGGTGCTTTTTGTAAATTTTATGGAAGATATCAATTTATAACTGTAGCTAGAATATCTCATAGAGGTAGGAAACACGTCTTTTGAATGTGCATGAACAATGAAGCACCAAAGAAATTTGAAATATGTAAAAATTTTGGCCTAAAAGCTAGATTATCTCTTTAATACAGAATGCTACATGTTCCATTAAAAAAATATAAAGTATGAATTCCTTTTGTTTGATGTGTATATGTAGTTTTACCATATAATATCAATTTCTAGGTCATTACTTTGCATCAAGTGGTATCAATCCTTGAACCTAAAGTGTTGAGGACTTCTAATTGTTGAGACAACACCAACAAATAGTGGCGAGTGAAGGGAGGATTTTCAAGGAGAGAAGTCAGTGGATTCTCAAAGAAGAGTGGTAAACTTGTAGAAGAAATAATGGTTGTATTGTAGATTTAGAATAATAGGAAATGGGATTCATGTTCAAAGAGGTGGAGGAATACTAAGAAATGTATAATTGGTTAAAGACATTTTAGAGATTATATGGGTGATTTTATCAATGTTGGGTGCGAGGAAAGTAGCCTAAAGGAAAGGTAATGCAACACACTAACAATACATTATAAAAGTGTATATGAGAGAGAATAGGAGGATATGAGAGAAGAGTTTGAAAGATAATCCATTGCTAAAGAAAGAATGATAAAATCCGTCAAGGGTTTGGGAAGTAGACCTAGGCTTAAACCCTTGTGTGTTATAGAAGACTAAAACTAGATGGGAAGTAGACCTGGGATTAAACCCTTGTGTGTTATAAGAAAATAAAACTAGAAGAGTTGATCGACTAGATAAGAAGTGAAGAAGTTCTTCAAGTTTGGGAAAATTGTGGGCCCCATGAAGTTAAGGTTTTTCTTCTAAAAATTTTAATATCCATCATCCTTGAGTTGGGATACGTTTTAGATGGATAGATAGAGTAGTGGAGAAGAAAATATCAAGAATGGGAATGAATGTGGCTAGATTTGAGGATGATTATCGTTTCATAGATTATTATTTACAATTATTAAGAAAATTTACAAATTTAGAGTAGATGAGGATGCCCATGAAGGAGTACACCAAAGATTTGTATAAACTTCTATCAAGATCTAGGTAGAGTGAATAACATTTAGAATCAATCACCATGTATGGGAATTTTTTGAGTTATGCCATTCAAAATTAATTTGATGTGTTGGATTTTTGTTCACTTGCCAAGGGTTATTAAGAAACCTTATATATTAATGAAATATTGTTGAGGAACATACCTTGAGGAGAGATTAAGTAGTTGAGAGGAGGAATATGAAAGAGAATAAATATGAAGGTGAAATAAGTTTTTGACATAGTGGATCAACCTTATTGAAGGAGAAGTAATGTTAACAAAAATATATGATCATTAAGAGGAAGAGAAAGAGGAGTAATATTTGAAGGGACATGTTTTAGTTATGGATTGTATGGGCATAAAGCCTATGCAAAATGAAGGAAGAAGAAAAATAAAAAATATATGTTTTTGAAATAGTGAAATCAACAATAATAGAAAAAAATAGATGGTGTGGGATGAGAATAGGGAGAGACTTTGGTGTTGAGGAGAGTGTTTTGGTAGCTAGATAATGAAGTTTTGAAATAAATAAGGCAAATAAGAGCATCCAAAAAATCAAATGAAAGGTAAGTGCCATATCTTAATAATAGATGGAGCTAGTATAAAAATTATTGTTTCTATTGAAGTTGTACAAAGGCTTGTTAAGTCATATAATAATCATGAGGAGTGCAGTTTAGAGAAGTGAAGAAGAATCTTAAGGAGAAATCCCAAGTCGTAGTATGTAGCAATCAACCATGAGCAAACAAAGGGACAAAATTACAACTATCATGTTGCAAATGCCAGAGGAAGTGTGAAAGGAAGGAGTAATGTCAAAATCTATTACATGTAGAAAGGATAATGGAAATGAAGCATGTTGCAGATATGCAAATATATACTAAATGAAAGAGGAAGAGTGAAGGGAATGAAAAGGCTTTCAAGTAAAACAATTGTAGAGAAAAGTAGTAATAAAATATAAAGGACACATTATGGATTCTTTCATATTTCATATATAACTCAAATTAATAGGTAATATTCACAATAAAAGGTAAGGCCATGCATAGCCATCGATAACACTCAAGGATCAATTGAAGTCAATACCATATTTTGATATTCATGACCAAACCAAGTTAACCATGACAAGGTGTATACTAAATGAAAAATACCAAGGCAAAGGCTTAGCGCCAAGTCAAAACAACATCCCTAAACCATTAAAAGGATTGATTTCATATAGAGCACAAGTAATAAATTTGTGATAAATACACAATCACGTAGCATATAAAAAATGATGAACATAATTCCCAACAAGGATGTCATAACAATCATAACTCTTAATGATGAGTTTGAAACATCCATGACAAATATAAATGAATGCGACGAGTAGGGGTAAGGAAAACTATTCAAATTTTACAAGGCATGAGCCCAAGCTTAGGCAATAATCCCATTCAATGAAAGCCATAATAAAGCAACCTATGAGTTATTATCATAACATTCAAAAAGTTTGGAAAATGAAAAATTATCTAAAGACTTGAGATGGGTATGAATGCAAGTATGATGGTTGAGTTAGCATTTTTTAAGCTACCTAATTAAGACTTTCCCAAAATCGAATGAAGTGCTTGAACAATAAAAATGAGAAATAAACCTTGTTAGGGCCAAGGAAAATAAAATGGCAGATGAAAAAAGGAATATGTGAAAGGGTAAATCAAATACAAATGAAGATTCGTTATAACAAAACCCCAAAAGAAACACCAACAAATAAGCAATCATCAAATGAGCACATGCTTGAAATTGAAGCCTACCTTAAATCAAATGTAACCAACCACATAGTTTGAATGCAACTCTAAGCCTTAAACGTCAATCACAACTAACCACATAGTTTAATTGCAACTTCAAGCCTTAAAATTCAGTCACATCCTACCACATAGTTTGAATATAGCTCTAAGCCTTAAAATTCATTGAATTCGAGAATGATAGATGAAAATTCGAGGATTAGTGAGAGTGATACCACCCTTGTGGTATTTTATACTCATAAAAAATGGTTATAACACTAATTAATTCCAATGGATATTACATAGTTAATAGAATGCACAAGGGTTGAGCTCTTAGTTCCCCAAGTCAAAATGTAAGAATGATCATCATGGGGAGAGTGGAACAGGTCATGAAAAGTGTCCAAAAAATGGAAACACTTAGACCTATCAACAATTGACCATATAAAAACCATCTTACACACTGCCAATGCTATATTAAATGCTCATAACCATTTCCATTACGAATTTAGATAAGCAGTGCTTCTAAAGGCCAACACAAAGGAAAACAAATCTCAAGGGTGATATGGCCAATGATGTCCAAAAATCAAGCACCTAGAACCATTTAGAACCATTCCTCAAATTCTGGAATCATTCCCAAGACTTCTAGAAGTTTTGTGGGATCAATAATTTTAGTATAACATAACATAGAACACATGTTAAGCATTACCATATAACATATGCTAAGAATTACTATGAACCAAAGGCCTAATTCAATTTCCAATGATGGGTTACATAATCAAATGCAAGGTAAAAAATAAGTGCATAGTTCCACTCTAAAACTAAATCCAAGGCATTGCTCACAACTCAAAATTAATCGTATGACACATGTTTCCATAGATGTTAATTAGGAAGGGAATCCACTTCATATTTTGAGCAAGTAACAAAAAATGAAAATTGGACCAATGTATGAGTGAAACTAATAATATTGCAATGGAATTGAACATTCTTCTATTAATGGATTTTATTCATACACATAGCATGGAAAACACACATAATTTCACAACATAATTATAATTCAATGGTATGTTTACAACTAGAGTTATTCTTCTCTTAATCCAAACATTTTCCCTAGAAATTGTTGCATAGATGAATTTTTCCACCTAACTCTAAAAATATAGTGAATATATATCCTACAAAATGGGCAATGTGCTCATGAGGGTGAATGAGACATGCTATAGGCTTCTAGATCACTCAACCTAACTCGATTTCTCTCTTGGCTCATCTAATCAAATACCTATAGAGCACTTTAGACCTTTCAAGCAACCATCACATAACCATGAAAAAATCCTTTAGTTCACTACACAATAAGGAATATTTCCTTTTCTTCGCTCAACAATTGCTCAAGGATATTATTATCTTCTATTTTTCTTTATTGTAAACAAAGTGAGAGCTTGAATATTTGAATTCATTTTGGGAAAAGCCTTTGGTTCTCAAGCAAGCAATTAAAAAGCATAAATACTATGAAGGATGCCTAACTTCCCCAACCTCTATGCTCATTTACAAGATCTCTATATCTTCCCAAGGGTCTATAATTCCTCTTTCATGAGGTTGATTTGGTCTATTTTTGAGTTTGGTTTTTGAGTTTCCATAGAGAATACAATATGAGGAGTGAAGATCATGAAAGTGAGAAATATTTGATCTCCCTAATGGAAAGGATGGTTCTCATGAGAAATGGGGGGAAAAAAATCCCATGAGGGAGGATAACTTACATGTTATCTAATGTAGATTGAACTTAGCTCTATGCCACCATAACTATGGGAGGTAAAATTTCCTCACTATTATAATATCCCCTCATTGATTTCCTATATAAATAAAGAAAAATAATAACCAAGGTCACGAGAGATGTATTCCAAGTTGAATGATGGGTAAAACAGAGTGATGGGGATCACTCATGATTAATTAATGGCTATGGAATTTGGAAAGGGAAAATTAGCAATGATTGACATTTTATTTATGAAAATAATGGAAAATAGGGGAAAAGAGAGATGGAAGGTCACATAATTGCATGAGAGGAAAATTGAAGGAAAATTGAGGAAACATGAAGAAAATAGAGGCCTCGATGATAAAAATGCTTATGAGGATCAATTGCTATCTTTTTCACAGTTCTATGGTGGAGCTCTCTCTTCTATTTTCCCTCTCTCATACTCTTGCACATTAAGAGAAATATTGGAGCATGCTTGGAGCACTCTAGTTTTATTGGATTTGGAGAAAGAAGGGAAAGGAAAGAAAGAAAGCGCAAGGGAACATGTGGATCAACAAATACATATGGATTTATTTGTAGGTAACAAGTTAAACGCATGATTTCCTTGATGTGGTGATTATTTGGTTATGATCTGCCATTGACATGGAGGATTTCCTGGATTGATAGTGGTTTTTCCTAGCCTTGCCATTTCTTGGATAGACATTGTGTTGTGGGTTTTTCCATTGATTTTTTAATGATTGGTGCTTGTAATTACTTATGGTTGTGGGTTGGAACAAATGCTCAGGAAGCCTAGAACAACTTGGGTTGAGTTACTAGTCTTGGAGCCTAGGTTGGACAAACACTCTGGAGCCATGTAATGTTGTGTGATGAGTTACTAGTTCTTGGAACCCTGGAAATATTGGGTAGAGATTGATCTGGTTGGTGTTAGTGATGTTCGACCATGAGATGGAATCACTGGTTGAGGGTTGAGGTGGTTTGGCCTCTAGAAGCCCTGGTTTGGTTTTGTTTGGTTTTTTCCATGATATCCAACATTCACGCTTGGTGATTGACTGAAAGAGAGATTTGGTTCAATCCAATCTATGGTCGGGTGGTATGTGGAAGTCTCTGACTTGGTTGGATTTTTCATATGTTAATAAGACTATTTTCCTTTTATAATTCATGAGTAATTGTACTTGTTATTATGTGGCTTTGATGGTATTCTATCATGGTTATTATTCTGATTATATGCTGGTTCTAAGTATGGTTTGATAACAAGTTATAGCTATGGCTCTTGATATGTTTTGCTTGTTGATGAATGGTTAATGAATACATGAGATAATATATGTTATTACAGCTATTATGAGAGGGAATTAGAACTTCTTGACGATTCTCAGACCCCTATTTTTAAATATGCATTCATGACCTGTAGATTACATGTCTTCAACATGTTTTATGAAATGAGTGTCATGGATATGCCTAGTTAGGTCAAGTTATTGATAAAATTTTGTATGAATAACCTTGTCTTGATGTATTTTATCATTCTGGAAAGTCTCACTGAGTTCTGGGCGGTGGTACGGAGGCTAGCCTTAAATGGTGGCTCAGATTCTAGAACTGCTACCTTTGAATTGGACAAATTAGGTTGCAACCACATGGATGCAGGCTTGTGCATGCGGTTGGAGGTTTCAAATCACATGGAGGGATTGTTGTGGGAGTGGTTGGAGACCCAGGTTAGAGAAAAGGGTGTCCAGTGTTGAAATTTGCAACAAGAAATATTCAAAAATGGAAAAAAGAAGAGGCTTCTAATTTAATTTTCCCTTAATTAAATTAGAAGTAAATTGTAATTCCACATCACATGAAAAATTGCTGAGTTAACTAAGTTATGAAGACTTAGTTAGTTTAGATAATTCAAGTTTAGGGTCAAACTAAAGTCATGTAGAGTGTCTCCTACTTTTTAGGAGCCTTGGTTGAGTTTAATTTGAATTGTAATTAATTAACTTAGTTTATTTGAATTAAAATCAATTTTACTAGTTCTAACTGATGGAGGAACTGGTGATAGGTCAAGTGAATTTAATATTATTTTATTCACATGCAATGACCAATCAGATAACTGATAATTCACTCATAAATAACTTATGCGTGTGAGTCCTGAGGAAGACCGAGTTGAGATTGGAGTTAAAGCGAAGTGTACTATCAGTTGTATAATCGAAATTTTTTACAAGTGGTGCATGGAGTCAGAGGAAGAGCTTTGATGCATTACATAATCATTATTGGGGAAATTCCTAATTAATAGGGGCCCAATTACCCAAGAAACTGTGCAAGAAACTAGGGTGTCTTAAGGCCAAGAAATTGGTTAAGTATTGAACCAAGCTTGCCCAGGAATCAATGAGACAAATATAGATAGTGCAGAGAGCTCTCAATATTGAGAGAAGAATTGTATTATTCTCATATTATTTGACTTATGAAATATACAAATATCATATTTTTTAGCTGACACTTTCCCCAAATAAATATTTGCATTGTGTGACTGAAATTATTTCTCTTTCTTGTTCATGTTATTTTGCGATCATAATAAGTTTCTACAATGTGTAAAGTAGATTCAAGTATTTTGTGTTAGCATATTACAAATATCAGTTTGAATCTACGTGGATTTTCTATATGGTACCAGAGCAAGAATCACTATAGAAGAGAATAATACAAGTTTGTTTTGATCAGGTGAATCGAATTTGCAGATATATTCTTCAGGACTACCAACAGGCTCATGATGTATTTATGTGGATTGAGAATCAAATATGCCCTCAAGGGTAGTTCGAATTACATATATTGGAAGGACATGATGGAAGTAGTGTTAGAAGACAACAGGTTGAAGGATTTCATAGACAATGACATTCCAAGGCCCACATCAACAGATGCTCAAAATCTGGATGCATGGAAGAAGAACGTAGCAAAGGCAAGAAGGATTCTATTGGAAGGAGTTTGAGATCATATAATCTCGAATCTCCATGGAAAGGCAACTCCATATTCTATGTGGAAGGCCTTAAACTGTAATCATCCTCGGAAACTCTAATGCAAACACTTCCAAAATTTCCCTTCTCCATCTTTATATTTTTGAGCCTGTACTTCAGTGCCATCTTCATGTGGTCATTTTTCTTCAAATATATATATATATATATATATTTGAAGAAAAATGACCACATGAAGATGGCACTGAAGTACAGGCTAAAAAATATAAAGATGGAGAAGGGAAATTTTGGAAGTGTTTGCATTACAGTTTCCGAGGATGATATGGTGAGCCTAGAACTTATAGGCCTTCCCAAGAGCTAGCACAAATACCAAGATTCAGTGAATTGGAGGGAGAAGCTACCAGAGTGGGAGCGAATGTGGTTCAACTTGTTACAAGAAGAGATTTGGCGGGATACCAGAGATGGATCCTCATCAAAGACTGATAATGAGGAGAACTGTGCCTTGGATGGAAAGGCAAAGAAAGGGAAAGGGAAGGAATCCCATTCCAAATCAGATTCTTGTCAGGCAAGCAAGAAGAAGGAATTGTCAAAGATTAAATGCTTTCACTATCATGAGTTGGGACACTATGCTAAAAAGTGTCTGCACAAGAAGGCCGACAAGAAGCCCTCAAAAGAAGAAACAGGTGAACCTCTTGCTTCACAATTTGAGTTGGATTTCACTCTCATTGCATGCATGGTGTGATCAGTGATGGGTTCTGTGTGGGACCTGGATAATGGAGCTTCATTCCATATGACCGACAACAAAGAATTCTTCAACAAATTGGAGGAGAAGGATCCCCAGATGAACATTGAGATAGGAGATGATGGGAGGAATAATGCAACCAACATAGGTACCGTTACATTTAAGAGGGACTCTAGTACTCCTCTCACATTAAAATATATCATGTATGTTCTTGGTTTAAAGAATAATTTAGTTTCAGTTTCTATGTTATAAGACTGTGACTATGATGTGATATTTAGTAAAAGAAAGGTTTTCCTTAGACACATTGCCTCGGGACGGGTGAAGCAGATCAGTGTGTGAGTCAAAAAATTGTATGCTCTCAAGGTTGAATATGCATGCAAAGATTTGAGGAGCAAGGCAAAGGTTAAAGAATTAGTGGCTGAGAGGGAGCATGAATTACCTCTCAACATGCAGCCTCAGAACAAGCCTTATAAAGTTGTGGATCAACCATAATTAGAGAAGCAGAGAGGAGACTGAGTGGAGGAATTCACTCAAGTAGAGACCTCTAGTAGGCAGAAAATTTGAGCCAAATGGGCATAGGGAGCACATGGAGACATACCTCCAGGTGAGAGGTGGGGCGATGTGAAGTAATAGTCCCAAGAGTGCAGGAATTTGGGTAGGGTCCATTGAGATGTCTTGTCTCATGGATCATTACCTTGCTACGGTGGCCGACAATACAAAGTAGCAAGATGGATTAGTGGTGGTTGATGTAGTCAAATATCAGAGTGACAGATGCAAATACTAGCAACAATAGGATATTGGGGAGCACAATGCAGAGTCAGTAACAATGCGAAGTTTTTAGTAGACAATGCAGTAGCTAGTAATAGACATAGAATTTCGTGACAGATCTGAATGGGGCAAGGTAGGAAATTGTTTTGACACTTAAATTTTGAATGAAATGGATAGCTTAGACCGGTGAGGAGTTGAAGAGGGCAAGAAAATTTCAAGAATCCTCTTCAAAAAGTTGAAAACATAGAAAATTAAACAAACCCTAGGTATAAGAGCACTGCAAATTTTACTGAATTCCACCTTTATCCTTGTTTGTTTAACTTAAGAAGAAAAAAGAGGGAAAATGATACACATAAAACACCAGTAAACTTACATTAACAGAGAGAAACACATCATCAAAACAAAGAGCCACATGAATCCAAAGGAGTGCTGCAAACCCTGGTCTATTCCTTTGCCAAACTGCAGAGATGAATTTACAATGATGCTCAAAGCAATCCCAAGTGTCCAACCTATGCTAATGACTGAAAAACCACAAGATATAGACAAAAAATAACTCATCCCCAGCCTCTAGGGGCCGAGCTCAAAATTTTAGGAGCTTTTTCAACAAGATATAAACCGAGAACTAGAAAATAGGCAGTGGAACAACTTGCCTCTATAAGATAGGAAACTGATTCATTCAGTTGCAATTCACGTTTTGATGGATGAATCAAACTCCATGAGTAAAAATTTAACAAAATTACATCAAGATCCATCAAATTACATCCAATTACATCATGAGTTTAACATTTGGAAGTAAGAAAGTCAAAATGTCAAAAACTAGGCGAAAAACAGAGTTTCTGGGTAAAAAATGAGCAAAAACCTCCAATGCGCCGCGCCAGTTTTCTCTATGCGTCGCGCCAGTTTGGAGCTGATTTTAGAGGCCTTCCCGGTGTCCAAATTGGGCGTAGGATATTTCGTTGGAAATATTATTGAGTATAATTTCCAACCCAACTTGAATTTTTTAATTTGGAGCTCATTTGACCTGTCAAAAATCAAATCTCCCAAGACTGGTCAAAATGTGCAAAATGAGGCTGCCTCAAGGCAGAGTGCTGTTGCAGTCAACTTTTTAAGATCTTAATCAACTCCAAATTGAGCTCATGATATCTCATTGGAAATATATTTGTGTCTAGTTATCATTTGACTCATCAAGCAAGTCATTTGGCCAACCAAGCTAGGAGAAAGCTTGATTTTCCCAAGGTTACTTTAGAGGTGCATCAATTCTCCTGAGGCAACTGTATTTTTGACATTTCTATAAAACCATGATACCTATGTCAAAAGTGAAGGAGGTTTTTCTTCCTTGGCCTATTTTGGACAAAAACCTCTCTCAGTTTTCCAAAATTCATCTTTTCGTTCTCATAAACATCATTGGAGTAAAACCTATCCCGATGTGTGGAATAAGGGATTTGTCGAAATGAAGTGAAATGAAGGGGATAAAGGGCTTCTAAATTCTTGAGAAAATTTTGGGAAGTAGGGAGGGATGTTAGGAAGCAGGGAAAAGTGTAATTTAAAATATTGAGTGAGGGGAAGGGGTCCAAAAGGGCAAAACACAGGCCTAGCCTAGAAAATTGCCAAGTTATAGCAAGAAACTAGGGTTTGTGCGAAAATGAGGAATTTTGGGGATCTCTGTGATGGAAGTGTTTAATAAGGTACATTAAGGATAGGGAAAGGTGTATGAACACCAAGATACAAGTTTTGCTGATGATTTGACCGTCCAAGAGAAATTACCTTCAAAGCCCTAGGAGAGGGAAATGAACCTTACCTAGGCACAACTGAAGCATGAACAAGGTGTAAAATGACCCAGTGGAACTTTACATGATGATGAAAACCCTCTGAATGATGGTACACTCAGCTGAATGGTGACATGGACCGACATTTGGACAACTTTGAAAGGAGTGAAAACAAACCCCAGACCTAATACCTAGTGACCAAATTTTGCTTGAAGACTCACTGAAATGACAAAATTTGACCTTGACACCTTTAAATCACTTTTTAAGAGCATTTTTGATCACTGGAGGAAGGCTGCAAAGACTGACACTAATAGGATGTAAATGTTTTGGACCTTCTATAAAGGCTAGGTGCCCTAACGACCTACAAAATCTAGAGTACGACTACTCAAGGGTATTCCTCCTAGAAGACCACCATTATAAAAGAGTTTAATCTACTTTCAATGGTAAACTAGATCAAACCCAAAGATCTAAAATAATGACATAAGCAAGGAGAATTAAGACATGTGACACAAAGAAGGAGAAGGAATTTGCATATTCAAATTGAGAACCTACATTTGATGATCTTGAGTTTTTTTGAAACATATGTGTAGAAAATTCCCATTGGGATGGAAAGGAAATATATATTTTATGACCTTCCATATTATAAGCATCTTAAGATTTCCCACTTATTAGATCCCATGCACATATTCAGAAATGTTCATCTCCTTTGTGGAGGTACATATAATTTACAAAAAATGACACATTGGTTATTAGGATGGATCTTATTTCTTTGAATGATAAAAATAGACATTAGCTAAGAGAAGAAAGTATAGGAGAGGCTATTCCCTCTTGATATTTTAAAGAAGGTGATGTCCCATGGATTTTAAAGAAAGAAAGGATGTTTTATTGGTAATGAAGGCATATTTTTTCTATGGGTTTACTCTCTGACGTTGCTTCATTGTAGTTGGACATTTGTTGTGTTTGAAATCACATAAGTATCTAAACATTTTAAGGATATGTACGTTGAAGTCACGATTCTCTTTCTATAAAGTAGTTTAAAATATACTATGTGATTACAGTTTTATGGAAATTAGCTATGTGCGTTTATATTTTGTAGTGTCATTATACTTTGCTCATGCTTGGTTGAGTGAACTTTGAATTGGCTCAGGATTTGCGATGTCAATTGATTTAATCTCTTAAATATTCGACATTAAATTATCAACCAAATGTTCATAAACTTAGAGATGTTACATTATATGTGTAGAGATTAAGGCATCAATAGTCTTCTTGACCTAGTTTTATAGAATGGAACAACAACATCTATCTAAGATAACTCGTGTGAAACGTAAAGCCACAAAGAACGTATCCTCTGGACAGTAAGCTTAAGGAATATTGTTATATAGATTTCACGAGACAATCTTATTACACAATACAATTGTTGTATTCATGTCTTGTTAAAGATGCCTTAAACTCTATCTCTTAAGGATCTAGTTCGTTGTGGAATTTAAAGTTCCTAAGATTGACACCAAACCAAATTAGGGAAAGGGAAAGGATCCTATATCCACTGAGGTCACTGGGGTTGCTACAATGTCCTTGATTGATGAGATCTCTATTTGTCACATTGATTGGGCCAAACATCCATTATACGACTAGGAGGGAAGTAAAGCCCGACATTGCCCTCAGTGCACACTTTTCACACAAAACCGCACAACTGTAAGCAGTGAAAGTTCATTTACCAAATCTGGAAATAAAATAAACTATGATCTATCTACTCAAATGAAAGTAAGCAAATAATTTATTCTACATTACGGGAAGGAAAGAAATTTAGTAGCATAGGCTAAGTTGGTGGATCCTTTCCAACTGGTGCCATGCTACCTAAGAGGCTATGAAATTAAAATTATCTCACTCCAACCATGATCTTTAAACCAACAATCAACAATTTGTCATTAAAGAGAAATCTTAAACAATACATACTCAACAACTTCAATGATAAACAATCTTTTCATTACAAAGACATGAATGGATTGGAAATGCTGGATACTCTTTGCAATCTTCCACTATTCCTACCCCTCTACCCTTTCTATCACATCCTTTCCTATGCTCTACCCATGCAGTTTATACAAAGAGGCAAGGGGTGAAATTGAAACCAATTCCCTAAAATATGGACTATCAAATCATGGAAATATTACAAGATATTGCCTTTTTCTTTGTGTTTTTGGTAGATCTTGGTTGAATACAAACTCAAGATATAATTACATACGATTCATTTAACATAAATCATCTGAGAATAAGGTTTAGTCTGTTTCTTTATTGATTGGTCACTTTATTTGAGGCGCAATTGAAAACAACCGCAACCAGAAATATCACTTTGAAACAACAACATATATCTCTCAAACCACCGAGTTTTTGGAGAAACCAGTCACGAGTCACCTAATTGGGGAGATTATAGGAAAAACCCACATGAAATTTTTTCTAGGTTCTTCTTCATTACTCTGAAAAGCCTGCCCAAAGTTCATTACTTGATTCTACCTGACATAAGTCATTTGAATGGATGATTGTGAGTGTGGAGGTTTGTGGAGTTGACACGGGTATGAATTAGACAAAACATAACCATTTCAACATCCCTAGGAACAAAACCCATGTTTTGGAATTCCCGTTAGAGTTGTGTAGATATACTATCATCAAAGGTTTGTTACAAGAATTACATAGGAGGTATAGGAGAAAAGCTAGGCAAATCATCATCAGTAAAACCAATAATAATCCTTTTTAATCCATCGACAACAAAGGAACATAATGAAAATTCACTACATCAATATCCATAAGCTCGTTGTGGTATCTTCATAAGAAAATATGTTAAGAAGGGTAATGGATAGGTGAAGGAGAGAAGTAAAATGACTGAAAATGGGTGTTTTGAATTGTGAAAAACATGACAATTTGGAAACACGACATGTGACGTGCCACATAAAAATTATTTGTGTTTGTATGTTGGATCACACTAAAGAATATTCATATGGCTAACATTCTATGGTGGTATTGGGAGATGGCTAGGATTGTATGTATGTTTGAGATGGAATTTCCCATGATTTTTATGGACTTACAGTTCCATCTTGTAATTCACCTACCTAATGAAATTGAAATAGTTAGGGTGCTCTCATGTCATTGGATGTTCTTCCTAAATAATTACATGGAAAATGGAAGGGGTTTGTTGGAAAATGAGAACAATTAGAGGGCTTTATGATGGAGGGGTGCATTATATACGAGTCATTCTATTATGCCAGTGAATACATTAGGAAAATTGACGACACACTAGGGGAAATGGTTTGGGACAAACAATTGGATGACAAAAAAAGGGAAGGGAAGATACTCCAAATGAAAGGCACTTGGTAAAGAGAAAGCCACTTATCTTTTGTGAAATTTGTATAGAACAACTATTTACATTGAAGTTGATAATAGATATTTGATCTCATATTGTTCATCTTGAATTCTTATATATGCCACTGAATTCCGAAATCGATGCCATCAATGAATTTGTTCTTTACAACGCAAATGAGACAAAAACATGAGTCACATTATTTGAAGAGAACATAAGGAAATGGGACAATGACAATAAATCATAAAGAAAAAATCATAATTTTATTCAACCTGAAAAAAAGGAATAAAATTACATTTTGCAAATGCCTAAAAGCATTGGATTAGATCAGCCTTTCAGCCAATGCACAAAAATAGAAAAGAATAGATAAAATTTTCGGGGCTAAGTGTGATAATAATAAATTAGTTTCCCCTTTTTTCCTTTCCTTTTTTTCCACCTTTCACCCAACTCCTTGATTGGGAGCAACTGATACTATTTCCAGTTGGCTTCCTTCCACCTTCAAGGGAACTTATTTGTTTGAATCCAAACTCTCAGATGTATGGGTTCACTTTATGCCCCCTACTTCCTTTTGAAAGGGTATGACCACCTTTTGCTACTTTGCTACTATGATATCTGTTTCTCCTTGGATGTTGTTTTCCTCATGTCGATTTCCTAGAGTTTGGATCACTACTAAATCAGTGGATTTTTTTGGCATGTTTGGCAGGATCCTTATATTTCTCTTCTACCTCCTCCTCTTGGGATCCTTGTTGATTTTTTTACTTCTGGTTTTTGAAGCCTCTCATCCATTTCTTCATCTTTGTTATTTGAAGAAGGAAAAACTAGAAATTTCCATCCCTTTGGCTTTTGTGAAATTTTAGTTGCCCTTTTTTCTCTTGAGGGCATGTGTTCTACACGTGCCCTATCTAGTGGAAAAGTTGACACCTAAATGGTATTTTTCAAAGTCAAGCCACTATGTCCACTTGAAATCTTGATCAGTTAGATGGATGCAATCTGGTAGGCCTTTACTTAAGTCTATCTCCATGTAGATGTGAGAAAAAATAAATATAACTTTATCCCTTTTTTCTCGATCCATCTTTAGAAATATCCCCAATGAATTTCCAATGCCTTATAAAACTTGATGGTGCCAAAAAGGAAGTGGGAGATTGTGCAACCTTACCCATACCGACATCTTTGTAACCACCATTGTCAAACCATGGAGTGATGAAGAGACCCACCCTTCCCCAAAACCATGGTCCTTCATTTATGACATAGTCCATATCTGTCTAATTGTCCCTTTGAACTGCAAAAAATCCCTTTGCACACATGTATATATCACAATTTTCAGTCAAGTTGAGGTAGATCTTCAGGCTTGGGCTAGAAGCCATTAATTCGACAGATCAGGGATCTAGCTTGGAGAATAGTGAAAATCCCACTCAATTTTGTCAATTTTACTGAAAGATCGAATGCTTTCTCTGACTTCTCAACTAGGTAAGGCCCCGAGATAGTCTATTTGGGGTTTGTATGGAAACTTTCCCTCTCAATGCATCCTTAAAAGAACTTGGACCATTAACCATTAAAGTTGTTACATGTGGAATGATCGATCCTGGGGTTCCAGCCCACAATATCAAATTTATGATTTGTAAAATTGCAATTGATGTTGCACTCTTTCAATTTGATGGCATCTTGCAATAATTTTCCCTCAAAAAGTAGGTCTTGAACATTTTTTGGCAACCTATGTTTTTTCTTAACCTTTTTTTTCAAATCTGAAACTATTTGCACTGACCGATCCCTTAGGAGGATTGATTTCTTGTTTACGGTCTTCAAAAAATTTTGAAATTCTTCCTCATGATTCATTACTGGATCATGGCCAAGACATTGATTGTACATCAATTCTAGAAAAAAGGAATGCTCTACATTCATCTTGGAAAGAAGAACGAGGTTGGAAAGAAGAAAGGGATTAATAATATCTAGCGAAAGATCTCTTGAGAGCCACTTAACCCAATGCACATCCTCTGCTCTGTATGCCAAAGAAGTAAGCCACCACTGATTTGAGACTCTTGCTACCCTTTCCTTGCTGACACAACCACTAGGATTCGGTGAATGGGAGGGAGAAGCTACTAGAGTGGGAGTGATTGTGGTATGATTTGGTACAAGAAGAGATTCATTGGAATACCAGAGATGGATCGTCATAAAAGAATGATGATGAGGAGAATTGTGCCTTGGATGGAAAGGTAAAGAAAGGGAAAGGGAAGGCATCCCATTCCAAATCTGATTCTGTTCAGGCAGGAAAGAAGAAGGACTTGTCGAAGATTAAATGTTTTCACTGTTATGAGATGGGACACTATGCCACAAAGTGTCCACACAAGAAGGCTGACAATAAGTCCTCATGAGGAGCGGAAGACAAAGCTCTTGCTTCACAATGCGATTTTGATTTCATTCTCATCGCATGAATGGTGTCATCAGTGAAAAATTATGTGTGGTACCTATATAGTGAAGCTTCATTCCATATGATCGACAACAAAGAATTGTTCAGCAAATTATAGGAGAAGGATCTTCAGACGCACATCGAGATGGGAGATGACAGGAGGTATAACACGACTGACATAGGTACTGTTACATTTCAAAGGGATTTTGGTACTTCTATCACATTAAAATATGTCATGTATTTTCCTAGTTTAAAGAAGAGTTTAGTTTTAGTTTATATGTTAGAAGATCGTGGCTATGATGTGATATTTAGCAAAGGAAAGGTTTTCCTTAGACACATCGCCCCAGGAATGGTGAAGCATATCGATGTGCGAGTCAAGAATATCTATTATCTCAAGGTTGAATATGCATGAAAATATTTGAGGAGAAAGGAAAAGATTAGAGACTTGGTGGTTGAGAGGGAGCATGAATTACCTCTAAACATGTAGCCTCAGAAGAAGCTTCAAAAAGTTATGAAGCAACCACAATTAGAGAAGAAGAGAGGAGACCAAGTGGAGGCATCCAATCAAGAAGTGACCTCCAGTAGGGGGAAATTTCGAGCCAAGTGGGCAAAGGGAGCACATGCAACCATACCTCTAGGTGAGAGGTGGGGTGATGTGAAGTAATACTGCCAAGGGTGCAAAAATTTGGGTAGGGTCCATTGAGATGTCTTGTCTCATGGATCATTACCTTGCTACAGGGGCCCAAAATATACAGTAGCAGGATGGATCAATGGCGGTTGATGCAGTTAAATGTCAGAGTGACAGATGAAAAGACTAGCAACAGTCAAATACTGGGGAGCATAGTACTGAGTCAGCATCAAAGCGAAGTTTTCAGTAGATAGTACAATAGCTAGTAGCAACCAGAGACTCTGGTGACATATGCATCATATTGATCACAGTTGATTCAATTTAGATTCTTTTCAGTTTTAGAAGTTGCAGTAGCAACAACACTAGAGAGAAGTGTTGCATGCATAACACTCCAAAGGTACCAGATCAGGATAGAGTTTATTTCTTTTCTTTTTGAGAGGGAGTGTTGAAAAAAATGGAAATAAGAAGAGGCTTCTAATTTAATTTTCCCTGAATTAAATTAGAAGTAAATTGTAATTCCACATCACATGAAAACTTATACGAGTTAACTAAGTCATGAAGACTTAGTTAGTTCAGTTAATTCGAGTTGAGGGTCAAACTAAAGTCATGTAGAGTGTCTCCTACTTTTTAGGAGCCTTGGTTGAGTTTATTTTTAGTTGTAATTAATTAACTTAATTTATTTGAGTTAAAATCAATTTAACTAGTTCTAACTGATGGAGAAAATAGTGAGAGGTCAATTGAATTAAATATGATTTAATTCACATGCATTGACCAATCAAATTACTGATAATTCACTCATAACTCATGCATGTTAGTTATGAGGAAGACCTAGCTGAGATTGGAGTTAAAGGGAAGTGTATTATTAGTTGTATAATCAGAAAATTGTACAGGTGGTGCATGGATTTAGAGGAAGAGCCTTGATGTATTTCACAATAATTATTGGGGAATTTCCTAATTAATAGGGGCCCAATTATGGAAGAAATTTTGCAAGCAACTAGGAAGTCCTGAGGTGAAGAAATTGGTGAAGTATTGAACCAAGCTTGCCTAGGAATCAATGAGACAGACAAAGATAATCCAGAAAGCTCTCAAGCCTAAGAGAAGCATTGTATTTTTATCATATTTTGACTTATGAAATATACATATAGTATGGTTTTTAAATGAGGCTTTCCTGAGATAAATATTTGTGTTGCGCAATTTAAATTCTTTCTCTTTCTTTTCATGTGATTTTGCGATCATAATTGGTTTTTGCAATTTGTAGAGTAGATTCAAGTGTTTTTTTTTAGCATATTACAAATATCAGTTTGAATCTATGCGGATTTTCTACATCCAACTTAGGTTTTGGCCACCTGGGGTGGTTATTTAGCCTCTAAGTGACCTGTATCCCTTGTAGGATGCGATGAGATGTCAATTTATCTTCTGCAGTCGACCCTACTTCCTTAATGGAACCTAGGAGGTTGGGTCATGTCATAGTAGCTCTTCCTCTCACGTTTACCCCGACGGGCCGGTGAAACTGGGTAAATATGGGAGGGGGTGTTACAACTATATTAAACCACATACATTCAATGATTAAATTCTAAGCCAATGGTGGTATATTAACTATAAAAAAGGTGAATTATTGAAAGTAGATGGGTTCTTAGGTTGACACTTGGTACTTGAGAATTATTTTCCCATTTATCCCTTCCCTAAGCCCCTATGGCGGAATCACACCTGTCTTGGACCATTATGTAATATATATATAATTTTATTTCCATAATAAAACACCGTAATTTCTATTATTGAAAATAAAAATTACATTTTGTTGACACACATAATGTGTATGCATATAAGATCAGTTTTAACATGATGGGAACAAAAAGAGAGCTAAAAATGTACATGGAGGTCCATAAAAAGTCAGGGAGCCTAGAAAAAACAAGAAATAACTAAAAAAGCAATGAACAAAATAAAGCTGACTAGTTGCAAATATTTTCTCTTTTACCTTTCGGTATTTGCACTTTTTTCCAACCATATCGATTTGGTTCGAATAATACCAAATCCATTTCTTGTCCCACATGAGAGAATTATTTTTGTAAATTAGAGCTATCTATAATTTGTGCTCTTTTTGAGCCCCTAGATCTATCTATTTTCAAAGAGTCCACATGTTCCTTTTCTTCCAGTTGTACATTGTCAGAGACCGATTGAACCCCAACGTCCCCATCTTGTACGACTCCCTGTGGATCTATGTCATTCATTTGTTCTTGATTAAGATGAATTTCCTTATTGTCATCTTCCTTGTCCTTAGATGGATATTGATCTGTGAAGTTCCATACTCTCGATCTATTCGATTTCTTCTTCTTCTTCTTGGGGTTATTTCATGACTGGGGGAATGCATAAATGACCTGTCTGAAAACATATATGACACCTAAATCTCGCGTTTTCATAGTTGAGGACTAGTGACCATTGAGAATTTTGATGTTTCAGATTCATATGGTCTAGAAGTCCTTTTTTGAGATCAATATCAACACATATCCTAGCATAAGTGTAGATACCATTTTCTATTCTTTCCAAATCCACATTTTTAAATTTACCCAATATGTTGCCTATATATTCAAGGACTTTGTAATGCCAAAATGGTAGAGGAATATTTGGGAGCCTCACCCAAATCGACATGGTAGAAATCATCATAGTGTTGGCATCAAAATCAGGGAACCAAGGCGTGATAAAAATCCCAACCCTGCCCCAAAACCAGGGCCCTACATTTAGTCTATTAAGTATTATATTCTAGCATTAATATTTACATAGATATAGCTAACCATGGAGATATTAACACGTGGTGCACCTAAATATATTTACCACTAATACATGTGTAACCATTCACTAGTTGAGCCTTGGCCTTGAGCTTTGAACTAAGAATCTGTATAAACACATTTACATAAATTATAAATAGGGTAATTTATTTAAGTTCATGCACATGTATAATTTATACATATTCTAATATAATACACTCTGTTATTACTCATAAGCTTTCTTTGGCTGTGGAATGAAACTCACTAATGAAACCTTCAGACCGCTTTGAGATTGAAATCTGGCCCTTCAATCTGGAGAGGGTTTCTCCTTAACTCTACCACTCAAGGTCAGTTTAGCAGTAGGTCACTAAGCTCTTTGGCCATAATTAATTGGTAATAAATGAAATTGGATTGGAATGGACAAAAAGGGATCATTGGGCATAGAGTATTTGATAGAAAAAGATGTTAGCCACAAGTTATATGAACAACTTTATCAAAGGAAAGATAGATTATGGTTTTTTAGACAAATCATCATTAAGGTATGGTAGAAGAACGCAGAAAATAAATACCACAACGAGAGCAATATGATTTTTGCTAATGATATCTAAGCTGAAAAACACATAATTAATTTGAAAAATATGAATTTGAGCATTCAATAAGAATTCCAATTCATATATCTTTTTCCAAATATTGAAGAGTTAATGATTAAAGTTTTGACTAAGGAGAAAATTAACAGATAAGAGAAACTAACAACAAACCATTCACACATGAATCTCTGGAAATTTTCACATGTAATATTTCTTATAGAAAATTATATTAATATCAAAGTAAACACAAGGTCTATTTTCTTAAAAAATTCTGAACCCTGATCACCTACAAACTGCTCAATAAATATGCAAATTACAAGGCCTATTTTTGAATAAAATGTCTTTTTCAAAATAAAAATAAAATAACACAACTCATAACAAAATTAAATAATAATAAATATAAGCAATAGATAGATTAGGTTGCAAAAATGTCTTGAATGGATGAGTTTGTTGGACAACTATTTACTGAAAGATCTTTCTCCTTGGATTCTGAAAACAATCCCTTTCTTTTAGCCCTAAAATCAGAACCCGTTTCTTTAGCTCATTTCCATGCCAATAGATAAGTATTTTTACCTTTTTAATTGATCCCATATTTAGCTTACTGAATCAAAAAATCAAGGAAGAGATAAGATCTAATTCCCAAGTCGAATTTATGAGGCGACCCTCCAACTGAAAGTTGATTAGGCATTTTTCTAAATGTAGAAAAAATTAATCCCAGAGAATTCCCTAAAAATAGGCTTCTAATATCTAGTCGAATCTCTATAACTTTGATAACTATGTAAAAAATGAAATATTTTTTTTTAATGGGCCCGTTTCCAACAAAAACCTCTTTTGGTTTTCAAAAATTCATTTACAATTGTTCGAAAACCGCACCCAAAGTTATTGTCATTTACTGGAAAAAATAAAGTAAAACAAAGTGTTGCCATTTGATTTGAAAGTTCCACCTATCAGATGATAATAGGCTATGCTACCAACTGATTTGTCAATGCCATCTTTCAAATGATTATAGGATAGGTGGAAATCTGATGTTCCAACGTTCTCCTTTTAATTTTTCGAACCAACACTGACAAATTAATTGTCAGCGCGCTTGAAATTTTTATGAAAAATTTAAAACAAGAGTTTCAAGTCATTAACTATGAACCCTTTATCCTAAAAATGGAATGTGATAACACATTCGAAGGTCAAAATCAAGGTATTAAATTCCTTGTAATGCCCCGTCTATGTGATAATCACTTGGGATTTGTGATCTTAACAAAAACTAACCCCAATACTAACATGATATTTTGAGATGGTCTTTTACTATGACATCATCTATGATATTTGTGTTCTTTTTTCCATATGTGATCATGTATTACCCTTTATTAAGTTTCCCCATGTGTTATTTGTTATGTTGATCACGATGACGTGAATATTTAAGGTTGTGTATGGTTTTATGCTTCTTATGATTATATCATGCGTTTCTATGGTAGTTAGGATGACATGCAGTTGATACCGTGTGGTTCTATGATGCTTAGGTGATGTTACGTTCTTACTATGAAATGTAATAACTACCATGAAGTTCTTGAATATTTATTATGTTATGATTATCATGATGCTATGCAACAATTAACTAGTAGTTCTTTGATATTCATGTTATTGTGATGGTAAACTCTCATGATACATGTAGTTGTTTTCTATTCATGATGATATGATTGATTGAGCTATTTTTTTTTTCATGTTGTGTTGTGGAGCTGGACAAGAGAGCCACTCAATAAGTCTATAGGGTCAATTCATTAAAGATATCATGGAAACCCAAAACACGAGGAAATATTTTTGCATAAACAACATTTTATGGGTCGGGGAAACTCAATCACTAATTATATACTATCATCTATTTTACCTTCTCAAATACCAAAAGTCTAAGAAGAAGGCTAGAATTATACTTACATGTGGCATTGCGATGATGGAATTTTAGATATTGGGGTTGAGTTCTTGGTTTAAGTTGTGGAGGAAGGTTAAGCTATCCTTTTAAGATGCCTAGGGATTAGTGTACCTACTAGATGCATGGTAACTTCTAGATGAGGCCTATGGCCATAGAGCCTAGTATAGGCTAATAATCCATAAATCCTAGTGCCAAAAGTTGGGGATATGGTTAGAGTTGTACTCACACTCCACAATAACTATAATGTGGACTTTTGATGCCAACTACAATCACACCATGATGGGTCAATCTTATACTAGTTGTAACTGAAGGCGCATTTGTGATGTGGACTTTCAATGCCTATTACAATCACATTATGAAGAGTGAATCTTATACTAGTTTGTTAAGAGCTATATAAACCCCATGTTAACCCTAAAATACTTAAATAAGCCCTATATATTGAGTTATCACATTTTTATTGTTATATTGTCATGTAGGCTAGGATCTTTTGTTGTACCATTTCATTAAAATTTTATTATATATATATACTAAGGATACATAGTTTTAAGATCATCAAACTTATACTCGTTTGTTAAGACTTATATAAGCCCCATGTTAACCCTAAAATTATTTATTAATCCCTATATATTGAGTTATTACATTTCTATTGTAATATTGTTATGTGAGATATAATCTTTCATTATGATTTTTCAATATAATCGTATTATATATACATTAAGGAGACCTAGTCTTAGGATCATCAAATCTTGTCTTATACATTGTACTATTTGTGAAAGGAGGTTTATCCCTTGAAGTGGACTATAATTATTGGCTTCTTGTCATGTTTAAGACTCAATGTTGTCAATTGTGGTTATCCCAAGTGGTTGGGAGGAAGGAACAAAGTCCTCCCCACCCAGGTTCAATTCCCGCAAGTGACACGATGGATGTTGATAGAGGAAATAGAATATATAATGTTGTACCTATAAAAAAAGAAAAGAAAAAAGGGCACAGGGTTCACGACATTTGGTATCATATATATGATCCTAGAATTTTTCTACTTCGAATGAGTTATTTTAGAATTTTAACTATAACTTTTTTCGAGTATGTTTCAGATTGTGAAATTTTGAGAAGATTGAGAAAAATGTATCATGGTAAGTGTGGTAAATTAATTAATTTTGGTTGACTACACTTTCAAAGATATAGCCTCTGGAAGTTAGGGCTTTTGAATAGTCCTTAAATAAGTTTCGAACAAGTGGCATTGGTTTTTTTTTTTCATTATTCTTGTGGGAATATTTAGATCATGGAGTTTTGAATATATTAAGAAAACATCCCATGGTTTCCGGGTAAAATTTTTATATTATGGTTCACTATGATTTCAAAGTTAGAGTTTGTGAATGGTCTTGGAATCAGTTTTAGACACGAGATCATGGAATTTTCATTATATATATATATATATATATATATATATATATATATATATTTTAATGGGACATTCTAGACTATGAAATTTCTAGTTATCTAAGGAGACCTACCAAGGTAGTGCATGTCAAAAATTTGAAATATGATTTGAAGAATTGGACATGTGGCACACTATACAAGTCTGCTCTTAGGAAGAGGCCAAAATTCAACAAGTTTTGATAAAGATACCATAACTTTCACTTAACACATAAAAATTTGGTTATACCCATGGAATTGCATAGAAGACATATCATAATACTGCATCCTAGAATCCAAGATTCATAAGGGTTCAAATATTAGAGATATATCAAGACAAAGGTCACCCATCCAAATAGTCTACAAATTAGGGTTTTTAAAGGTTTGTAATTTACAATTCGCATAAATTTTGATTAGAATATATATTTTTGGTGATCAAATTTGTGATAAGGATGGAAAATAGGAGCATTATTATTTACTCACATGGCTCCTAAGGGTGCTTTAAAAGTTAATTAACCACTTAAACCTCCTAAAGGTTCTTCTGTGACTCATGAAGAAAAAGAAGATTTCCAATTTTGGGTATCCAAATTGGAAGGTCAATTGCCACATATGGAAAAAAGGATGAATGAAAAGTAAAAGGAAATAATACAAAGTTGCTAAATAAAAATAAGGAAGAAATACAAAATCCATGATTGAAAATAAATAATAAATAAAAAAATACAAACCATGCTATTACAGATATCCCTAAAAGGGATATGGAGACCCAAGGAAATCACAAACATAATAAGAAGAATGGTGTTGAGACTCAAACACATATGGGGAGTATTTTATCATAATTATATAGCACAAATATTGAATCCCATAACCATAATCATGAATTTTTAATCCAAGATCCACATTTTTAGGGCTTCAAGTCAACACTGAGGAACGATTACATTTCAAAAAATCGATATGAGTGAGTTTGCTGGTAATGATCCTATAACATGTATATTACATATGGAGCAATACATTTATCTACACCAAGTGTCAATCTTACTCAAGGTAAATATGATATCCATGTATTTACAACATGATCAATTTGTATGATATGAATGGATTTATGAAAGGAAAAAGGATTCTATCATATATTGGTCCATTTTTATAGAGGAATTAATAGAACATTATGGGGATATTAAGAGCAATACACTATTTAGTCAATTGGTAAATATTCGACAAAAAGGTTTAATTACAAAACACATTTAATAATTATAAAAGTTGAATATCGAAGTACAAAACATTTCACAAGATAACTTATAAGACCTCTTTACGGGAATTTAAAGGAAAACATCCAACATGAGGTGTATCTCTTTGAATCGAAATCCCTAGAACATGCTATCAATCTAGGAAGTTAAAAGTAAAAATATGGCTACTAGAAAATGAGTCACTAATAAATATAGAGAACATCATCATTCTTCCTCTCCCAAACTAACAAGGTTAACACCTTAGCAAATTGATGAAATAAAATCAGAGGGACTACATTTCAATTGTGACAACAAGTATAGTAGGGGGCATAAATGTGGTGAGAAGAAACTATTATACATAGACTCAAGACTATGAATATGAAGAAGGTCAAGAATTGGAGCCATCACAATATCTAGAGCTAGAAGAGAATACTCCAACAATATGTTGTCATGCATTAACTAGCATTAATAATATACAAACCCTCAAAATCGAAGGATATATAAAAATAAAAAAATAATAATTTTGATTTATTCATGTAGTGCCCATAACTTGATCAATTATTATTTCGAAAATCTTCTTAACTACTTTGTATATCTAGCACCAAAATTTCAAGCAACGGTTGCAAATGGGGATATCATAAATTGTTTAAGGAAGTGTTATAATATTAAGTTGAAACGAGGGAGTATTTATTGGATAGTCCCATGATTGCAATCCAAATTGGTGGTGTTGATGTCGTATTAGGGGTCTAATGGTAACAATTATAGAAACAATGACCCTTAATTTTCATGAGATTATCCTCAAAAGGAAAATAAATTGAGCTTAGAGGTATCCGAGGGAAACCCTATAAACTGATTATCTTTAATAACATGAAAAATTTTGTAGAAAAAGGAAACCATGGTGTAATTACACAATTGAGTTCAATAGATGTTCAAAAATATATATCTTATGCTCCATTGGATCTCCAAAATAATATCAACAATAATTCCATGGTATTTGGAGAGATGCCTAAGGGTTTTTCATATGCTCCAGATCATCAACATGTTATTCATTTGCAACATGGGAGTATACCACCAAAAATTAGGCCTTATAGATATCCATATGCATAGAAGAGTGAGATTGATCCTATGAATTAAGAAATGTTAGAGGTTAGCATCATTCAACCTAGCCAAAGTGCTTTATCTTCACCTGGTTATAAAAAAATATGGTTCATGGTGTATGTGTGAAAATTATGAACAAGTCAACAAAACAACAATCAAAGATAAGTTTCCTATTCCTATAATTGATGAATTATTAAATGAATTTCATGGATAAATTTTCATTACTAAGTTGGATATCCATTCTGGATATCATCAAATAAAAATGAGTCTAGAAGACATTCCTAGAGTAACCTTTCTAACACACGAAGGTCATTATGAGTTTTTGGTTATGCCATTTGCACACTTACTAATGCACTTTAAACATTTCAAAGCTTGATGAATTTTACCTTAGAAACTTTGTGTTAGTATTTTTTTATGACAAACTAATCTACAACAAATCTTGGGAAGAGTTTACAACATGTTGACAAGGTCTTAACACTATTGGAAGGCCAACATTTATATGCAAAGCCTTCTAATTGTGCCTTTGAAGCTCAAGAAGTGGAATATTTGGTTCATATTGTATCTCATGAAGGTGGAAAAGTGGACCCTAAAAAAATAAAATCTACGAGGGAATGGCCAATCCCCAAGACATTGAATAAACTCGGAGGATTGGTAGGATATTACCACAAGTTTTTCAAGAATCATGGTCAAATAGTAGCACCTCTAAAAAAATTATTGATTAAGGAAGTGTTTGCTTGCTATAAAGAAACAACTGAACCTTTCGAAAAAATTAAAGAGGCTATGTGTACAAATTTGATCTTGGCCACACTTGAGTTCACAAAAACCTTCATTGTTGAGTGTAATGCCTTAGGCCACGACGTTAGTGCAATTTTCACGCAAGAAGGAAGCCCCTATACTTTAGAAGTATAAAAGTTGAAGGAAAGAACTTACTTGGAGCCTTCTATGAAAATGAAATGTTGGGATTACTATGTGTAGCTAATAAATGACATCCATACCTTATATGAAGACAATTTAATGTAAAAATGTTGGGTGCAGGAATTACACTTAAGCAAACTCCTCAACACTTAATTTGTCAACTCGGGGGATCCGTAAAATTAGAGATGAAGCACAGGCAATGCCAGAGATGGTATGAATCTTCCTAATATAAATCCACACTTTCTTTAAAGGAAATATTGCAGAATCAAATTAAAAAGAGAAAAAAAAGCAACTTGAACCATCAAAATAATCTAAGATTGGAACAAGGAAGAATGCATTTGCAAGAGGGAATTAAAGATAAAAGGCAACCAATCTAGCTAATTATTGTTTAACTACTGAGTGTGTGTTTTTCTTTAGCAGAGACACTAGCAGTCTCATAAGATGGGCCCTTAAACCTGCTCCTTTAGAGATTTCCTTCTTGCCTTAATCTGTCCTGCACTTTCGCAGTCTGCTTGCACTAGTGCAGGAACATAGATTTATGAAGAAGGTATTAATGGTGTCTTTACTAAAGGCTTTTTACTTCATGCAAGGGCTTGAACATTTCCAGGTTCAAAGCACTTAGATCCCGTGGCAAGAAACTAGTTCTTGCACAGGATCAAAGCTTCCTGCACTTAGCATTTAATTCTTAAAATGAGTACTTAATTATTGCAAGTGCCATTATAGTGTTAAGTCAAATTGCACACTTAAAAAGTGAATGTTTCTGATCCTAACAGAGTGCAGGAATAAAGAAACAATCAATATACATTCATCCCGTCATAAGCATTTAATGAAAGAAATAATATTGCGGGAAGTAGACTAAGAAGGCTTGCTGCATCACACCAACGTGTACTGGTGCAGGTTCATTTCTCCTGCTTGGACCAGACAGGGAAAACCAATCAAACAGAATTGCAGAAAAGGAGATATCACACCAACGTGCACTGGTGCAGGGTTATTTCTCCTGCTTGGACCAGGCAGAGGAAAACCAATCTGAAATCAAGTGTAGGAAAGGAAATTGCAGGAAAAGGAAATTTATCTACTTCAGACAACGGATCCAATTTCACTCAGATAGGAATACATGTGCTTAAAATTAAATCACACTTGAAAATGTAAACACAAATTACAGGAAAACAGAAAATGGGGTAAACATGCTGGGTTGGCTGGGCCCTAGCCAACCAACGCGTTTCCCTTTTAAATAAAAATGCTGCTCAGTACTTAATAAATTCATAAGCTCAATTACATAAACACAATTTGTGAAACATGAGGTAGAGCTCCCTTTTATTAATCACTGAGGCAAGTACATACATCAATACATCGTCCAGCCCAGATTCGAGCAATAAAAAAATACAATAACCTGTTAGCGCCTCTCTGGCTGTGTCTCTATTCTCTTATGCTATCAAAAACTTTCCCTTAGTCCTATTTACATTCTACATTATATAGATCTTTGGCCAAAGGCCAAAATAGATCATTCAACCAATTACATAACCAAACGCAGAATTTAGCTTTTCGGCCTTCAAAATTAGATAGTTAGCAAAACTAGCCATAGCCAATCTCCAGCTTTCGTCCTTCGCAAATTCGGTCTCAGCAGCCTTTGGGTAGATCTTATTGTCGTGGCTGAAGCTACTCAAAACTAGGCAGTGATCAAGGAGGTTCAGATTTGCTGCAAGGATTTGCTGTGCTGGCAACGGTGCAAGATCCGATCCTGCACTAGGATCAACGGTCACGGTCGGTACTCTAACTACCAAATAAACATTGGAGATATCGATAAGTTACAAAGAGTGATTAAAAGTAAAAAATCATGTAATAAATAATTAATTAATGCTAATTTGAATTAAAAATATGAAAAATAAAGTTTATACGAAATATGTCCTCGTGCTTGGACTGGTGCAAGATGAGGGTGCATAAAAGAGGTAAAAAAACGACAAATGGTTATGATTTAGGAAGGGGAAAATGGAAAAAAGAGAGAAAATTAGCGGGCTAACATCCTCCCATCCCTAAGCTGTTGTGTGTCCTCACACAACTCTTTACCTTTGCAAAAAACCTTCAAAACTTTGAGCATTCCAGCTCAATCCTGCTCTGACATACTGACATCAGCTTGCAATGTTTTAGGCTTCTTCTTTATGATGTTCTTTAGTTTCTTTGTCACCTTCATAAGTTGCTTGAAACATCACGCAGCTCGGTACTTCCAAACTCTAACTTCTCCTTTCTTTTTCTGGATCTCCACAGTTAATTCTTTTTTACTCTTTTCTTTATCCTGCTGCGCTTTATCTATGAGCTGTTCTAAGTTCTGCACTTGAAGCTCTAGTTCAACTATCTGAGCAGCAGGAGTTACCAAATATTCTTCTTCTTCTGTCTCGATAGGGGCTGTGTCTTCCTCAGGGACCTCAATATCCCTCATGGTTTCAGCAAACACTTCTTCCTCTTCTTCTTCTTCTTCCGGTTATTCTTCTTGCACTGGTGCAGAAGGGAATTCAATGTCCTGTGGGGATTATGGTCCTTTTCCTGCATCAGATTCTTCATTATTTTTCTGGGGCCTTTTAATGAAATCGACCAATAGAGTGTCATCTTTGACCTCTACAAATTTTGCTGTGTCCACAAGGACTGACAAGTTGTCTTCTTCGGGGGTCTGTGCTTGTACTGGTGGCGTAGAAGGAGTCCCTTCAACAGGTACACTAGCTGTCTTCTTATTTGGAGATGGGGCCCTTTCTTCTATTGATTTTTCAGGTCATTTCCTTTTTGCACCGGTGCAAGAAGGACTCCCCTTTACATTCTTACTCAGACCCTTACTTGTGCTGGCAGGGTCCTCTGTCTCCTTTCCAGCAGTTGTCTTTTTATGTAGCTATTTTAACAACGCCTCCCAGGTCATGCCTTTAAATTCTAATTGTTTCTGGACCAAAATCTTCATCAGGCCATGGTGATATAACTTCTTGTCTGCCTGGTATGCCCGTCTGTCCCGCACACCCTTGGCCATTTTTTCCAAGATCTTAAGCAAAAAATGGGGGAAACTAATCCTACACCAGGCGCGCCGACTAGCTTTGAAATGTTGCAACGTCCTAAAATGGTACACAAAAGTGAGGAAGTACCTTCCCTCACAGGTTACGAATTTTTGTAGGATGAAAAGGAGGTCCCGCCACTGTCCTAGCAGGGCACTGCACAAAATTCCTTTCTTCCAATCTACCTTCATCTTCTTATCGGCGACGAAATGCTGCCATCGCTTCCTTTCTAGTTTCTGATTTTTAATCCACTGCTCACCAATATTTTCCAAGCCTGTCGCTGCTGCTATAAAATCTTCCGTAACCTTAAATTTTAGAGGCCCAATTTTTACTTGGCCATTTTTGAAACTTATAGCAAACTGTAGGGCCACTTCACTGTTGTGCCCGTCAAAATTTTGCAAGAATTGAAGAAAGCCCGAGTCTCGTAATAGTGCAAGACTATTGCGATAATTAGCAGTCTGTTCTACCCTACTGAGAGATGAAGGTTCGCTTCGAACATGCGACATTGCTGCTTAACAGTTATGAACAACCAAGAATTTACATGCAACAATGGAAAATTGGTTCTTATAGATAGGGATCCAACCGTCCACCATCCCTTCCATCTTATCACCCATTCATTCCACTGAAATAGCCGTGAATGCGCGACATCTTTGAGATCGTGCCGGACTGGTACTTGCGGCGGCGTTTTAACAGCTAGGTGAGGTAATCATTATGAGTGAAGGACATCTAGGATTATGGTGAAAAGGGGCAATTATATCCAAGCAACGGTTAAACACTTCCGCATTCCTTCATAATTCAAAAAAAAAAACTTTAGCATTCATTAAAAAATGATAATGATTCTTAACTTAAAAAGACCTTATACTTTTAAATAATTTTCTCCAAGTTAATATGATAGCACAAGTACTCATTGACTAAGTGAAAGGACTTCTTATAAACTTTCATGATGGCCACTTTCCTATGATGTATGCTACGAAAAGAAAAAATTGTACTATGTTTCTGATAGGGTGCATGCTTGCACCGCTTAAACTATGCTATTCTGCTGATACCATTTAGCTTGCACTTATTATATAGGACAAAATGCTTGCACTAGTGCAAGCATAATATCTGAAAAAAAGAACAGTGAATTTAAGTAAAATTTAGGTTGAAATTCCAAAATGGCTTCCTCAACTTATACTGGAAATTTGCTTCGCCCTTTCTTGATGCTTCAGAGCATATCCTTTTGCTCTTTGTGTGCGAGATCCTGCAATGAATTTATGAGGGAACAAAGAAGTGGGAAAAGGGAAATTTCAGAATGGGAAGGAATTCTGTTACAGGGCTTCCAGGAATAGTACCACAAGAGGGGATAAACATAAGTGGGATAGGGAAAAAAATTCAAGGGTAAAGTGGGGTTTTTACGAAACAGACATGGTAAATTCAGAAGAATATGGGAAGGTTAATCATTCTGGGATTGAAGAAGAAAACTAAGGGAATATTACGAAAGTGGAATATGAAGAAAGGCAGAAAATTTTCTGGAAGGTCTGCCTGCACTGGTGCAAGAAAAATAACTGCAGCGAGAATTAAGCGTTACTTGAATAAAAATATCCATGCTAATTATCCCAATTGTATAAAGGTTGGTTCTGCTGAACCTGCTTTTACTTGGTGGTCACTAGCATATCTAAAGATCAAGCAACATTCTCTTTTTATTAGAAATTTTTGATCTTCCTACCAGCAAGCTGGTTTTTAGGTTGATCCTTCTGCAATCATGTCAGCGAACTGATTTTCATAATTACAGGAAAATATTTTTTCCTTACTTTTTTTTTGTATTTTAGTTTTAATTTTTTATTTTAATTTTAATTTTTTAAGAAGAAGAAGAATTCATGTTTTCAAAAGGTTGGTATTAGCATTCACCACTACCGTCCCAAATTGCTGTTGGACTTGCTGTGTAAAATCTTTCGTGGCAAGTGGCTGAAAATACTTCTTTAATTTGTGTCCATTTACCAAGAATACTGAATTTTGTTCATTAATAGTTTTAACTTCTACTGCTCCATTCTCGAATACTCGGATCACTTCATAAGGTCCCATCCAACGTGTATGGAATTTCCCATTAAAATTTTTAAATCTAGAATCATAAAGGAGCACCCAATCACCTAGTTGGAATAGACTTGTCATGCCACCTTTTGCGTTGCTGCTGAATTAGTATGTCCTACAGAACAACATCCCTACGAAATTCATCTAACTCATTTAATTGGAGAAGACGTTGTTGTTGTGCCTCAGAGAGATCTAGTCCTAACTGAATTGTAGTTCTGAAAGTTTTGATCTGGAATTCAATTGGTAATAGAACCTGTTTTCCATATACCAGCTCATATGGTGTATGTCCCGTGCTATTTCTTTAAGTGGTTCTGTATGCCCACAAAGCTTCTGGTAATATTTCAGCCCAGTCTTTCGGATGCATATTTACTGTCTTTGTAAGAATGGACTCGATCACTTTGTTTGTGGATTCCACCTGCCATTTTATTCCGGGTGATACGACGTGGATTTCCTGTGCCTAATATTGTATTGCTCCATCACACCCTGTACCAGATTAGAAATAAACTGCGGACAATTGCCAAAAACAATTTCTCTAGGCACACCAAATCTAGTAAAGATTTTAGTAAAAAGAAAATCAACAACAACTTTTTCTGTAGCAAAGGAAACGGCTTTAGCTTCTACCCATTTTGTAACAAAATATGTACAAACCAAAATATGCTTTTTACTTAATGACGTTGGATTTATTGGCCTTATAAAAGCAATAGCCCATTTTTCAAACGGCTCAATCATAACTTGGGGGCATAAAGGCATTTCATTGGTTTGATTAGGTTGGCCCACTCGTTGACAACTATCACGTCGCCTGACACATACTTTTTGGCATCCTTAAACAAGGAAGGCCAAAATTAACCAACACACAATACTTTATATGCAGTCTGCTTATCAACGAAGTGGCCTCCACAAGGTTCATCATGAGAAGATTTCAATATGTCAAACACTTCCTCCTCTCTTACACATCTACGAATAATCAGATTTGGACCAGTGTAAAAGAGATCTCCTTGAATCCAGGAGTATGCAACACTTTTCTGAATAATATTCCGCTTTTCACGAGCAGACAAGTGGGGTGGTGTTTTCCTAGTAACCAAGTAATTAGCAATGTCAGAAAACCACGAAGAATCTGACAACATAGCAAAAAGATGTTCATCCGGAAAATCATCATTAACAGGAGTTGCTTCACCAGGATTATCTAATCTAGAAAGAAAATCTGCTAACATTAGATTTTTTTGGTCTATCAACCATAGCAACCATAGCAACCACCTAGTCACTCTACCACTATTCAATGGTTTATTCATAAAATATTTAATCGCAAAATGATCATTATGTACAAATACTTCATATCCTGTAATATAGTGCCTGAACTTATTAATTGCAAAAATTACAGCTAAAAATTCTTTCTCTTTAACTGTATAATTTAATTTAGCAAAAGACAAATTCTTACTAATATAATAAATAACATAGGATTGCTTACTTTTCTCTTGTCCTAAAGCTGCGCCAATAGCCAAATCTAAAGCATCAGAGGAAATGTGAAAAGGCAGGGACCATTTAGGACCTCTCAAAACTGGTGCCTGTACTAACTTTTCCTTCAATGTTTCAAAAGACTATTGGCAAGCTGTGGACCAAGAAAATTTATTATCCTTAGCTAGAAGTCGAAAAAGAGGGGTAGCTATCTTAGAAATTTTTTTAATGAATCTTCTATAGTAACTAGCATGTCCTAAAAAACCTCTTACTTCCCTTTGAGTTTTGGGTGCAGGAAGATGCAGAATGATTTCAATTTTTGCTGGATCAACCTGGATACCTTTACCATAAATCAAATGGCCAAGTACCACTCCCGCTTTGCACATTAATCTACATTTCTTGTCACTCAAGGCGAGATGGGCTTCCTAACAACGGAGAATTACTTTCTCCAGATTTTTTAGAGCTTCCTGAAAAGAATAACCAAACACAGAAAAGTCATCCATATAAATTTCTACAAATTCTAGATCAGCAAAAATGGTCAGGACTTCCCTTTGAAAGGTAGCCGGGGCATTACATAAACCAAAGGGAAGCACTTTATAAGCAAATTTACCCCATGTACATGTAAAATTAGTTTTATCCTGATCTTCAGGTGCAATCTGTATCTGGTTATAGCCAGTGAAGCCATCCAAAAAGGAAAAATATTTCTTTCCTGCAAGGGTATCAAGCACCTGGTCAATGAAAGAGAGAGGGAAGTAATATTTGAGAGTGGCTTTGTTTAATTCTCAATAATCAATACAAATACATCATCTTCCATCTTTCTTAGGTACTAGCACTAATGGAGAGACCCACTGACTGTCGGAAATAGGATAGATAAAACTGACATCCAAGAGTTTCTGTACGTCTTCCTTCACAATATCTCTTAGAGTTGGATTCATTCGCCTTTGGGGTTGTCGGACAGGTCGGGTTCCTTCCTAAATATAGATATGATGTGTACAAGTTTCAGGAAGAATACCCTTCATATCTTCATAGCCCCAAGCAAAGGCACTAAGATGGTTTTGCAACAAATTCACAAGCTTCTCCTGCTGAGATGAGTCCAAATCTGAACTAATATGCAAGGATTTACCAGGGCTAATCTCAACAAGAGTAGTATCAGGCTCAGGAGTACTCAAGAGAGTGGTCAAATGCAGCGGTACAGAAGAATGAGAATCATGATTATCTTGAAAAGCTAGGCTAAAAATCTGGCTCAATGGCTCAAAATTAGGCACAATGTCTAGATTATTCAGGAAATCTTGAATCTCATCTTCTTGTGAAGACCTAGTATAATTATGGATAAGGGAAATGGGCTGAGTCTCCTCATCACTGCTTTGATCCAACCATAAAGTATCTCGAAGGTCCTGAATGGATCTGGCAGGGGGGTATAAGGTAACTTTATTCCTAGAATCTCCATGTGAAATACACATATCAACGGAATGACATCCAATATATGCATCAGCCGTAGCAAGCCATGGTCGACCCAAGATCAAGGGATGTCCTCCTACTGGGTTCTTTGGATGAAGCACAATGAAATCAATAGGATATTCCCAAGAATATAATGAGATGATCACATAATCCAATACTCCTTCTGGATTAATTTTAGATCTATCTGCTAATTCAAGCACAGTGGGAGTAGGGCGAAGATGAGATAACCGAAGTTGATCCACGATTTGCTTAGTCATGACATTAATGGCTGCCCCCAGGTCTATAAGAACATTAGAGACAAGGACATTACCAATCTGAACTCAGACAACAGGGTTTCTAGGATCAATATATTTTTCCATAGACACACATCTCATCATCATCTCTGCTGCCCTACTAACAAATTCAATGATTTGGGGTTCCAATCTCTTCCTCCCAGGTTTCTTGAGACAAAGTTCCTTAATAATCTTGGTACAAATGGGGATCTCTTTAATGGCTTGAAGCAAAGGTATCTTAATGAAAAGATTCCGAAGCTCAGATGCCAAACTAGTCTAAAAAATAGGCTCACTTCTTTCCATTACTAGCCTCTCTGGGAAGGGAGGCTGGTTGGAAGAAGATGGCAAGGATTAAGAGGGTAAGGGTTGCTTAGCGACAACTTTCGAAGAATGGTTAAGAGTTTCCTCTTCTCCTTTCTCTTCAACAATCACTATAGGTTGCTTCTGATTTTCTGATGTTACAGTCCTTCCTAATCTTAATTGAATATCATGAACCCCAACTGGAATAGACTGGTACTCGAATGGTAAAGGTGGGTTTGTTACATAGATCATTTTCACTGCTTTATTATTGTTAGGATTGGGCATAGGTTGAGCAGGAAACTGAGGAGGTCGAAAGGGTGGATGTATAGGCAACGGTGGAGTAGACTGACTCGGAAGTTGAGGCATTGAATAAGGTGTATGCATAGATGGATATCACTGCATAGGTGGCTGGTAGGAGTATGGAGAATGAGTTGGACCTCTCCAACCTTTTTTCCATGGTCAAGAAGGTTTCCCATGCTGATATTGATTCCCATACTGCCATTTCTGATTAGTGTTAGGATAAGAATATGCATGTGAATTATAACCAAAATAGTGTGGAGAAAATTTAGGAGCCATACCTGCACCTACCTGAGGCCAATTCCTTCTTGCTTCCATAGCATACAAGTATTCAGCTTCAGGCTGTCCCCCTGTAAATACAACTTTTAGTCCTGGTATAGAGGGACATTTTTCTGTGACATGGTCTTCTGCACAAATATCACACTTATTAGTTTCTTTCAAATTAAGCGGACACTCTTTAGGAGGATGCTTGTCTGTACATTTAGGATAGAAAATACATAATGAATCTTGTTCCTTCATGAGTTTTTGCTGAAATTTTAAAGAGTCTAACTGTTTGGTAACAATATTCATTATATCAATTTTCATTTTTTCCATTTTATTTTCTAGTCCAATAATCATAGCATCAGTAGATTCAGTTTTTATATTTCTATTTCGAGTTCCTCTACTGGATCTATACTGATTTCTTGAAAATTTCCTGCATAATTCACAAATTTGTTCAAAAGTTTGCTGAGAAATATCACCTTGTCCTAACAGATTTAAATTATTTCTAGCATTATCAGTAAGTCCTCTTAAGAACAAGGTTCTAATAGTACTGGGATCAAACTTAAGTTTTGACCTTTGTAAAATATACATAAATCTTTCTAGGTAATCTTCAAGAGTTTCATCATCATCCTGTATGATTGTAAAAATCTCATCCTGCATGTCCCGAGTTTTGCAATATTCTTGATATTTAGACAAAAACACTCTCTTCATATGATCCCAAGAGGTTATAGTGTTTCCTCCTAACCCCATAAACCAGCGTAGAGCTAAGTCCTTGAGAGTAACAGGAAATAATCTTAACTTCTGAGCGTCAGTTGAATAATCATAACTTATACACAGAATATCAAAATCGAATATAAAGGAGTCAGGATCTTCATGAACTTTACCATGGAAATGAGGGAGAGCTGATGGTGGAATATTCTTCAATTGTGCCACAGTATCAGGATCCACAATTGGAAACACAAAAGTGGATTGTTCTTCACTTACCTGGTTTTCACCAGTCCTTTCCAAATGATCTTCATGGTCCACCATTGTTTCCCTTTTACTTGTATTGCTCTCAATAGGCTGAACCACACCTGAGCTGTTGTCACCAAAATCCAGGTGGATTGTTCCTACGTGATGGGTTTGAATTGTATTAGGCTTTATGCTTATAGAAGGAGACCTGTTATGGGAATTTTTTTCAAAAAAAATTTGGCCCTTAGTGGGCTTCGAACCCTTACCTTTTCTAGGCATTCATTTCAAAAAAGAAAGAAAAATAACAAACAACTTCTAGTAAAAAATGTTGTCAGAAATCAATTAATGCCAGTAAAATTCCTTCAAAGAATCTTTTCCAAACAATACTGCAAAAATAAAGGAAAAATTACCTCTATTGTATAATCAGAAAATTCTTACCAAATCAAATCTCCTCCCCGACAACGGCGCCAAAATGTTGGGTGCAGGAATTACACTTAAGCAAACTCCTCAACACTTAATTTTTCAACCCAGGGGATCTGTAAACTTAGAGACGAAGCACAGGAAATGCCAGAGATGGTATGAATCTTCCTAATATAAATCCCTACTTTCTTTAAAGGAAATATTTCAGAATCAAATTAAAAAGAGAAAAAGGCAACTTGAACCATCAAAATAATCTAAGACTGGAACAAGGAAGAATGCATTTGCAAGAGGGAATTAAAGATAAAAGGCAATCACTCTAGCTAATTATTGTTTAACTACTGAGTGTGTGTTTTTCTTTAGCAGAGACACTTAGCAGTCTCATCAGATGGGCCCTTAAACCTGCTCCTTTAGAGATTTCCTTCTTGCCTTAATCTGTCCTGCACTTTCGCAGTCTGCTTGCACTAGTGCAGGAACAAAGATTTATGCAGAAGGTATTAATGGTGTCTTTACTAAAGGCTTTTTACTTCATGCAAGGGCTTGAACTTTTCCAGGTTCAAAGCACTCAGATCCCGTGGCAAGAAACTAGTTCTTGCATCGGATCAGAGATTCCTGCACTTAACATTTAATTCTTAAAATGAGTGCTTAATTATTGCAAGTGCTATTATACTGTTAAATAAAATTGCATACATAAAAAGTGAATGTTTCTGATCTTAAAATAGTGCAGGAATAAATAAACAATCAATATACATTTATCCTGTCATAAGAATTTAATGAAAGAAAGAAGATTGCGGGACGTAGACTAAGAAGGCTTGCTGCATCACACCAACGTGTACTGGTGCAGGTTCATTTCTCCTGCTTGGACCAGGTGGGGAAAACCAATAAAAAAAAATTACAAAAAAGGAGATATCACACCAACGTGCATTGGTGCAGGGTTATTTCTCCTGCTTGGACCAGGCGGAGGAAAACCAATACGAAATCAAGTGTAGGAAAGGAAATTGCAGGAAAAGGAAATTTATCTACTTCACACAACAAATCCGCTTTCACTCAGACATGAATGCATGTGCTTAAAATTAAATCACACTTGACAATGTAAACACAAATTATAGGAAAACGGAAAATGGGGTAAATGTGCTAGGTTGGCTGGGCCCTAGCCAACCAGCGCGTTTCCCTTTTAAATAAAAATGCTGCTTAGTACCTTAATCAATTCATCAACTCAAATACAAAAACACAATTAGTGAAACATGAGGTAGATCTCCCTTTTATTAATTCACTGAGGCAAGTACATACATTAATACATCGTCCAACCCAAATTCGGGCGATAACAAAATACAACAACCTGTTACCGCCTCTCTGGCTGTGTCTCAATTCTCTTCTGATATCAAAAAATTTCCCTTATTCCTATTTACATTCTACATTATATAGATCTTTGGCCAAAGGCCAAAATAGATCATTCAACCGATTACATAACCAAACGCAAAATTTAGCTTTTTAGCCTTCAAAATTAGACAATTAGCAAAACTGGCCGTAGCCAATCTCCGGCTTTCGTCCTTCGTAGATTCGGTCTCGGTTGCCTTTGGGTCGATCTTGTTGTCGTGGCTGAAGCTGCTCAAAATGAGGTGGTGATCAAGGAGGTTTGGATCTGCTGCAAGGATTTTCTGTGCTGGCAACGGTGCAAGATCTGATCCTGCACTAGGATCAACGGTCACGGTAAGTACTCTAACTACCAAATAAACATTGGAGATATTGATAAGTTACAAAGAGTGATTAAAAGTAAAAAATCATGTAATAAATAATTAATTAATGCTAAGTTGAATTAAAGATATGACAAATAAAGTTTATACGAAATATGTCACCGTGCTTGGACTGGTGCAAGATGAGGGTGCATAAAAGAGGTAAAACAATGGTAAATGGTTATGATTTAGGAAGGGGAAAATGGAAAAAAGAGAGCAAATTAGGGGGCTAACAAAAAACAGGTCATGATAGTTTGAAGTACTTCTTAGAACAAAGACTATATTAAGTAGAGTAGTAAAATGGGTTACAAAGATGCTAGGTTATGACTCTGAAACAATATACAAAAATGGAAAACAAAATATTATGGTAAATTCACTCTCAAGGAAAGAGGAAGATAAAGTGTTTAACTATGCATTATTTCCATTCTAGAGAATGACTACGTGGAATAATTAAGGATAGAATAGAAGCAAGATGAGAAGGTATACAAGCTCATTCAACAACTACAACATGACCCCAATTTAGTAGAAAAATATATGTGGAAGAATGATATATTTTGGTATTAAGATATCTTATACTTATGTAAAATTCACAACTCAAACAAGTCATTTTGGAATTACACACTTCTACTATAGAATGACATTCAAGATTATTGAAAACAAACCATAGGACTAAGAAAGATATTTTTGGGGAAGTTATTAAAGAAGATGTGCAAAAGTTTATAGCTAAATGTGTGGTATGTGAACATAATAAGGGAGAGAAAATCAATTTCCTAGGGTTAATACAACCATTATCCATACTAAGCGAACGCTGGGAAGAAGTTCCAATGGATTTTATTACAAGTTTACCCAAATCTAAAAAAAAAATGTGATTAATGTAGTGGTATACCAGATGAAAACTATGCCCATTTTTTTTTTCCATCCTTTTAAAGCAAGTAAAATGGTAAAAGAATTCATGGAAATAATCCAAAGTCTATAATGAATACCAAAGGTCATTATAAGCGATTGAGATCCAATTTTCATTGGAAAAATTTGGATCAAATTATTTTCTTCTTTTGGTACTCAATTGACTCATCTTAGCACCCTCAATTTGATGAGAAAACTAAAATTGTGAATAAATTTTTAGAAGTATATCTACTTAAATTTGCATCTAATATTAAATAGGAACAATGGGTCAAGTGGTCACCCTTGGTAGAATGGTGGTAGAACACATCCTTCTATATTCATACAAAATGTCTCCTTTTATGGTTCTTTATGGATATCATCCTCCATCCATCACATTTAGCTTGGAAGGGGCTATAAAGGCTCAAGCAATGGAGGATCACATAGGGCACCAACAAGAGGTTCTCAAACTACAAAAGGACAACTTGGTTATGGAACAAAATGGGATGAAGTAACAAGGAGGTCAACATCATAGTGAAAGGGAATTTGAAGTGAAGGATTAGGGATTTGTGAGACTACAACCATATAAACATTTGTCCCTGAAGTAACCAAAGAAGGAAAATAAATTAGCATTGAAGTATTATTTCCCTTATAAGGTGCTGTAGAGGACTGAAAGTATGGATTATAGATTGGAGCTTCCTCCATCTTCATATGTACATCTAGTCTTCCATGTTTCTTGCTGAAATAAGGTAATCAATGACAAGATACTAGTCCAAACTATTTTACCAGAGATTAATGAAGAAGAAAATCATATTAGAACATGAAATAATACTAGAAACAAGGATTGCGAAATTGAGAAATCAAGAAATTTCTATGTACCTCATCAAATGGAAGAACCTACTAGTGGAAGAGGTGAAATGGGAAGATGAGTTGTTCATGCAAAAACACTTGTAGTTGGTCAAGTGTCGAGGACAACACTTGTTTGAAGGTAGAGCATGTTGAGGCCTATATAATCCCTATGCTAACCCTAAAACCCATAATTAATCCCTAGAGATTAATTTATTACATTTTAGTTGTTATATTATTATGTCAACATGAGTATTTCATTATAATTGTACTATATATACTAAGGAGACATAGTCTCTGGGTCATCAAATCTTCTCTTCTTCATTGTATTCATTGTAAAAGGAGATTTCCCCCTTGAAGTGGACTGTAATGATTGATTTATTATCATTTTAAGGTGCAAGGTTCATAGAATAGTTGTAACTGAGGGACTATTCGAAGGTGAACATGACCTTTCAAAGGACTAAGGTATGACATGGAGGTGGTGCATTTGGTATGATTCCAGGTGAGGGTGTATTCGTATGATTCCAAGTGAGGATGTGTAAGGGAGAAAGTAAGCCCGTGTGATTGAATTGATTTGGTGCAGGATTGCATGTTCTTATTACATATTAGCCATTCAAGGTGTATAATCAAGTTCCTGTACTAAGATAATGGCATTATGTTTTCTTATTAGTTTAGATGTTATATTTACCCATAATGGCCACATAAGTAGCCCCTCCCACACAATGGTATTAGTATATTTAGACACACCTTTTGTAATGATTGTGCATATAAAATATTTCCTTGCATAAGACACATACACACACACTTTTGCTCACAAGCATAATGATAGGTGCACACCAAAGAAGATTAATGAGAATATTAAAAATAATTTATTTTCATGAAAATGACATGTCACAACTATGCACCAATAAAGCAATATCTTATTTTGAATTTTGTGCCTAAATTTGGGGATATATGGAGGATAGAGGAACATTGGACGGGGTTCCATTTTCATGATTTTTTTTCACCTTGCATCTAGGGAGAGTTTTGTTCATATGGATATTTGAGTTTGGTAATTTGTAAGGAAGGAATTATGTGTTAATTGGTATAACCTTAGTATTTGAGGGTTCATGAGATATCGATATTAGACTAAGAGATTGGTTGGGAGGAGAGACTCCCCCCCGTATTTTTTTCCCATCTCCACTGCTACTTATTAGTTGCCACTAGTGGAAGTTATTCTATGGTTGTTTCATTCTTTTTGTTCTGATTTGTTCTTTGTAAGTCAAACTTCAACTTGCTACTTCTAGGCATACCTCCAACTTTCTCTTGATTCTTAGTACATGCATTTTTTCCCCTTTTAATCAGAAAAATAAATATTTTGTATTAAAAATTTTCACTGGGAGGTGCAACATTACATAAGAAGGGATTTATTTATTTTATTTTTATTTATTTTTAATTTTTAATTTTTAATTAATTAATTAATTAATTATTATTATTATTTTTTTAAATTTATATTTTATTTTTTATTATTTAATTTAATTTAATTTAATTTTTATTTATTTTTTATTTATTATTTATTTTTTTCGATATAAATTTGATGATTTCCACTGGTTTCTCAATGATATCCAACACTAGAATTATGGAAATATTTTCTATCCTAGCTTCATTATACTATTAAACCCAAAATAAAAAACCTAATAACCAACAAAATTTGAACACCATTTCACTTAAAATTGTTGAGAGGGGTCCTCCTTCCTAAGCTAAGGTATAGAATCTAAAGAGGGGAGAACATGATATAAGTCAAGGAGTACAACTTTTACACTGCTGACAAAGGTTACGAGAATCCATGGAGAGCTAAAGATCCCATTCCTTCATAGTTGATTGTTTTCCTCCTCTACTTGTTGAAGTTGTGTGTATTGTTCCACCATGATTTCCATTGTTGCAGTAAGATTAGATACCAATTGGTTATACTTAAGTTGAAGATGGAGAATATCTTCTTGAATATTGGAAATTTCTTAATCAATCCTTTGCTAGGGGCCCATTTGAAACATTTTCCCTGTAGTCCATAATGAACCCAAATAAAGTCTGACATAAGAGTACAACCCAATGAAGGTACCTTATATTTCCTTTAGAAGGACCACCAGTCTAATACAAACCAATATATCCATATTCAAGGACCTAGATCCACCCTCCTTTCATGCACGTGCTTTACTTTTCCCTATCTAAAACACAATTTCACTCTCATAGAAATATAAGGAAGCCATAAAATAGAATGGAACTTGCCATCCTCACAATGAACCATTGGAAAATATACCTTCCCAGTTTATATACTCATTATAACAACTAGTCTCCCAATTATTGTTATGTCCTTTACTTTCTATGGAGTAAACTAGTCCATACAATCATCTATCCACTTCAGAGCTCCATTAAATTCCATGCTAGCCACTAGAATGGTTAACTGCCCATTCTTGTCAGATACTTATAGAAATTCAAGGAATTTTGATAGTCATACACATTATCAAGAACTAAGACCAATAAAAAAATATTCCTCACCTCATACAACATATATCATACTACTCTTAGATATCATCAGACCAGGGAAATGGATGTGTAGGAACGAGATGCACTTAAGCCTTATCCACTCCAAAAAATGATGAGCTCATAAATTCCCATAACCTAAAAATAGAGCCTAAATATAATTTTTTCATTCATGGGTCATCTTGATTCCTTTAAATGCATATGAAATCCGAACACCCTCTCCGTGTCTTCACATAGGTGCATGCGATTTTCCATGTGACTCCTTAAAGGAAATCACAAATGTTTGAAGTGAATTATTCTTATATTCGTAAAAATTTATAGTTAGGAATTGGATTAAATTCCACCCTTTCATTAATATGAAGAGTGTCTGGTTCTAAAATGGTATAACTCTATAGTATAAAGATGTTGATTTTTGAATCCATGGATGTGCCCAATGCTTGGAAAGGAGTCAGTTACAGAGGAAACAACATCTGCAACAGTGAAATCATCTCTATCTTCCATCATTTCTTCAGAGGCTTGATGAATTTCTTCCTACACTTCTTGGCGGGGAGAGGAGGTATAAAGATGAAATTTGCAGGTGGGAGAGTGAGCACAATGGCACGTCCTTGTGTTTCCTTTAACCTAAATTGAAGATCCCCAATGGTTGTGTGATCGTTATCGAGGCATCATAATGGGGGTGGAATTCCAAAAAATCAAGCACAAGGAGAGACACACATATAGAAGTATCCATAGTGGAAAAATGAGTGAGAGAGCGACTAGATCATGGGGAGAGTATAAAAAGAGAAGGAGAAAAATGATGGGAAAAAAGGAGATGAATGTGTTAAAATAATACCCCTAAACAAGAATGAACACCCTGTGCATAGATCACATAACTAAAACCCCCAAGAACACCCCTAATAATATAGATTAATGAAAGTTAATGCATCCTATGACAAACTTCCAATATAATGGAGTTAACGAGTACATGCAAGCATGAGCAATAATATTCAATACCTATGACCCGATACTCAGGGTGATAGAAATTATATATAGGTTGTGTCTCACACCAATAAAACCTTCACTATCCCCACCACCATAAAATAATTCACTAGATTTGGCATCTCCCACGCTAATGGGGAAGGCTAGTTTAGGAGGAGCTAGTCCTTCCCCCTAAAATACGTACAAAAATAATAGACTTTACAAGGAAACTATGCACTCCATTAAGCCAAGACCAAGAAATAAAGCATGGAACCAACTTGTTTAAGATGAAGAGCATGCACATTAACTTCATCCACGGAACCAAAATTACCCACCTCCCTTCCAAATTGTTTTTTACACCATTGTCTCGGGACATTAATGAGCTAATCATAGTTTTGATGTAGTTGATGGTCCAAATTTTCCATTTGTGGGAATGATTTGTCCACGTGAGCCGCCTCGATTGAGTGGGGTGAGGACGATAGAGCCTCCCTTCCCACATTTACTCCATGATCCAATGAAGGTACCTCATATTTCCTCTAGGGTGGATCACCTATATAATACAATATACTATATCCATCTTCAATAAACTAGATCCACCCTCCCTTCGTGCACTTTCTTTACTTTCCCTTATCTCAAAACACAATTGCACTCTCATAGAAGTATAAGGAAGCTATAAACCATAATGTAACTTTCCAACCCAATAATGAACTATTCGAGCAAATACCTTCCCAATTTCCATACTCATCATAACAACTAATCTCCTAATCACTGTCATGTCCTTCTCCTTCTATGGAGTAAACTAGTCCATAAAACCATCTATAAGCTCCATTAAATTCCATGTTCACTGCCACTGTTAACTACCCATTATTTTCAGGTTCCCACATAAATTCAAGGAATTTCATACTCATACACACTTTAAAGAACTAATACCAATAACAAATTCTTCCTCACCTCATACAACATACATGATGCCACTCCCATGTATCATCAGAGCAAGGTAATGGATGTGTAGGAATGGGATGCACTTAAGTCCTATCCACTCTAAAAAATGATGAGCTCATCAATTCCCATAACATGTTGATAAGACCTATATGTACTTTCTAATTCATGGCTCTTCTGGATTCCTTTAGATGCATATGAAATTTTAGCACCCTCTCCATGTCTTCAGATAGGTGCATGCATTTTTCCATGTGACTCCTTAAATGAAAGCATACATGTTTGAAGTGGATTATTCTTATATGCATAAAACTTATAGTTAGGAATTGGATTGAATTCCACCCTTTCATTAATACGAAGAGTCCCTAGTTCTAAAATGTTACCTCTATTAGCTAAGAGATCCGCTTCTTGATTATTATGTTAAAGAACATGAAATGATGTATATGACGATAACCTATTTAACAATGTAAATCCTTTTTGAAAATACTCTTTAGCTTTAGATATGTGGGATATGAACCTAGATGGAGGTGATGGAATAATATTTTAGAGTCCCCTGCCACAATTAGCTTGGTAATGTTGAGATCAAATGCTTGGAGCATCCCTTTATAAAAGGAACAATTCCCGATAAAGGAAATATTTCATCTTGGCTATTAAAAGCTAGAGCAAGCCCCTAGGAAAAGGTAAGTTCCACTTGTTCATCTGAGTGAATGATCATCATGCCACTCCTTTTGCCCCTTGGTACATGTAGTTATTTAAGTTCTTGTAAATTGATAAATTGTATTTCCAAATTCCCCCCTATTATATGTTGGTAATCCTGTTAGTTAGTGGTGGCATTAATGGTTAACTCAGAAGTCATTCTTATATTTGAGGCATTTTTGTTCAAATGATTTAAGATTCATATAGTTGGTATTTACATTTCGTGAATTGTCGGTTAATTTCATTATAAAGAAATAGAATTTGAAGAAATTTCTTACTTTTGTTATTATTGATGAATTATGAATCCGCATGATTGTTGTTATCAAAGAATAAAAAAAAAAGTATTACACATGGTATCAGAGTCTAGATAATTAACTCTTAGAGCATATGGACCTTCCCAAATAGGATATATATATATATATATACTTGAAAAATAAACTTTAAAATATAGATTAATAGTAAGCAAATATAATTGAGCTGAGAGGCTTATTCTACAACCCAGTATGAGAGTCGTCCGTGCTCTTTTGAAATTAAAAAAAAAAAAAAAATATGTTCTAAATAGACAAATAATGTCGACTATAATTTAAAAAAATGAATATGCTATAAAGTAATTAAAAGTAAAACTATAATTTAAAAAAATGAATATGCTATAAAGTAATTAAAAGTAAAAAAAGACGTGTGAATCAAATATTTAAATCTTATACTTTTCAAAAATATTTCAACAAGAGGTTTAAATAAACTATTTGAAGATCTATTTCTATAACAAACTTCATATATATATATATATATATATAAAGTTTGTATGGTAAATTTTTATTTGGCTCTATATTTACTCTATTTAGCATTCAAAAATACAATTTAATAATGAAAAATAACACATTGTATTTTGCTCTCCAAAAAAGTTTGCATAAACTATTTGAAAATCTATTTCTATATCAACTTCATATATACATAAAGTTTTTATGGTTAAATTTTTATTTGTTTCTATATTTACTCTCTTTAGCATTCAAAAATACAATTTAATAATGAAAAATAACACATTGTATTTTGCACTCCAAAAGAGTTTGCATGTGAAGAAATTTGATCCCTCTCAACTTATATTAGATTTGTACTGAAAATGGATCTATGTTAGTAAAAAAACAATGAACAAATTAATAATTTTAAAATTACATTTTTAATTGAGATAAATAAACCTAAAAACCTCAATGTAATATGATTACAAATTTGAAAGAATTGCCAAAAATAAAAAATAAAAAATCCTATGGACATGTTTCCTTTCCTTATTAAAAGATAAATCCATATTAAAAAGATGTTTAATCCGTGTAACCTTGGTCTTTAGATTGTTAAACTATCATCTTTCGGAGAAGAGTATTTACCTACATAATCCATTAAATAAATATGGAATACTACAATTTTAAGAATAAACAATTTGAATATCTAATCAACGATTGGAGCAAATAAATCAATAAAAGTATTAGATCTACATTTAAAAAGACCTAGATTCGAAAATAAAAGCAATTCATTATAGCTTGCAAACTATTTATGAGACAAGCCACCTGAACTAGGGCCATTTGATGAATGATAGCCTCTGCATGATGTTCCTTTTTGGAATCAAAACTTTCAGATACATGGACACACTTCGTTCCGACCATGCCATCCTCTTTATGTTCTAGATTTGTCCGATAATCTGAGTCCTGTATTCTTGCTGGATGAGTCCTACTCTTTAAGGGTGTACCATGTTCATTCTTAGCTTGGGAGCCCCCATTTTATTTTGATGTATATTTCATTGTGCCTTCTTCCTCATCTTCAGAGAGGTTTTGGTCTGTAAAATGCCACCCCTTTGGCTTATGTGCCTTTTTATTTTTTTGGTTCTTTTTAACCTGTGTGCATGCATTCTAAAGATGTTTTGTGTGAAAGCAAGAATGACATTTGAATGTTGTATTCTCATAGTCAAGAATTTGTGTCCACTTAAGGTTGTTATGTTTCAATAAGAGGTGATTTGGTAAACCTTTTTTAAGCTCTATCTCCACAGAGTTTCTAAAGAAAAAATGCCTTTCTTTGTTCTTTCCATATCTCTCTTTTTGTATTTTCCCAAAGCATTTCCAATACCTTCTAGTACCCAAGGGCGCAAAAAATGTAGAGGGATATTTGGGAGTCTCATCCAAACCCGTAACGTTGTGACTACCATGTTTGTTGCATCGAATTTTGGAAACCATGGAGTAACAAAGAGCCCAGCTCTTCCCCAAAACAATGGTCCTTCATTTAGAGAAAAATCTAAATCCCTATGTGTATCAAATTGTAGGATAAAAACCCTTTGAAGCATAGATATATATCACAATTAGGTGTCCAAGACGAAAAACCTATTGGTGTAAGGCTTCTAATTTGGGTCGGAATCCATTAAATCTACATATAATCACTTTAGATAGAAGAGCTGTGTAAAGAGTATTTACCACTGTAAGATTAACTACCATGGCAGAGGGCTGCACCATAGCCGAGGGCTACTCCATTTGATAAAAAAATATAGGGGCCTGGTTCATTTTGTGTATGATCAGTTGGAGAAATATGCTTCCCATTCATTGTATCTTTGAATGTGGTAGATTTTCCTTTTGTATTCCCATGACCAAAGGCTCCAACACCTAAAGCTTCACCTCTCAGCCTAGTATTTAGAACAAGAGTTGTGTTCCTTTTAATGTTGTAGTCTTGGATGTCGAAAAAATCATTAAGAACCTTTCCTTCAAATAACAGATTGTGACATATTGCAGGTATCCCAAATATTTTTTCAATGGACTGCTTTAAAAGGGAGACAAAGGCAGAGCAACTGGTCCAAATAGTGTAAGACTTCCCACTCATACTTCGTTTAAAGATTTGATATTTTTCTTGCACTATCGCATCCAAATACACGTGTTGGGTAGACCCCAAATGGTGGAATAGTTCACGTTATGGAGAGAACTTCCATTTGGGCACAGTTTGTACTCACAGGCAGTGTGAACCCCCATAGAATAGGGCGAATACGACTTTCAGTGTCTACAATCATAGACACATAGCCACTGCAAACATATAAACACGCCAAACAAAATGTTTATTGAGAAATGTATAAACGAAAAAATGGTCCTCAAACCCTTGAAAAGGCGACACCATCTTCCATAGCTACATCACATCTATAAATTCAACTTTATGAATGAATGAATGAATGATATTTTAACGTCAGACTTAAAATATTCTATGGGACTACCAACCTCCTTGCTTTTTGCCTTCTGCAATTCAATCCTTTTCTTACTCATATTGATTATGAGCTGACCCAACCTTCTAACAGTCCCCTCACTAAAAAGACAATTCCATGAAATTGATGCTAACATACTGCCATAACTATCCCTGATGTCTCTGAAAGCATCGCATTCCAAAATGAAATGCTTTTCCGATTCCACTACCCCAAAAGTGAAAAAAGCACACAATCGTTCTTCCCAAGCTTCGCTAGGTCTCTTCCACCGTCTCGTTTCACACCGAAGTTGAGGTGAGTTAGTTCTTAATTGAGCAATAAGAATCTTTTCTCTCCACGGAACGCTACCTCCAATGTACTCTTTTTGTTGGAGATCACAAGTGGGGTTGAATTCCTGAACATAATACTTCTTCTTTCTACCAAAATCTTTCCCCATATACACTTACAGAACTTCTCCACAACAAAATTATTTAAATCCTTGCTATATGTGGGACATGCATTGAGGTAAATATTCCATTTTTTCATCCTTTTCTTGTTTTGTCTCATCCACGATTTCTTTCTTTCACTCATGCCTTCATTGAAGATAACTTTCGGCCATCTACCTCCTCCCATTCGCTCAATTCATTTTAGATACATTATAAGACGCACCATAGCAATTTCTTTAATGGGAGCTGCTCCTGTTTCACTCAACATTATCTCATAAGGAACCAAAATTTTTATTTTGAACTTGCTCATGATCAAGAATTTTTGGATTTTCTCAATTTGTTTCCATTTTGAAATAGGGATGCTGCTAGCCCACTTTTCACACACATATAATATCACTCGACAAACTAGGAGTCCAAAAATCACTTTAATCGGGTTCCAATCCCATGCTCTGCCTCTCTACATCTGTTTTGGATTGCATATAATGATTTCCACCCTCCTAAAATTCTTTTCTTTCTGCAATCCTCCCAATTAAGCTTGTTGTTGAAATGAACCTAAGGTACTTGTATTCATTTACTTCTTCAAGAATGTTGCCTTCAAAGAAGAATGTATGCTGGCTTTGCTTCCTTTTATTATAGAAAATAATTATTTTGGTCTTATTGGTATTGAATTTCATCCCCACTGCTTTACAAAAATGCTCAAGGGCATATAAGTGCATCTGCAATCCATTGGACAATTTAGCAACCAGTACAAGATCATCGACATATAGAAGAAGCTTTATCACAAACTCCCCCAACCAAACACCATTCCCACCTTGCAGATTTAGCCACTCTTCCAATTTATCAATATATAAATGAAAAAGGGTGGGGCATAAAGGGAAACCTTTCTTGACTCCGACATCACTTCTAAAACTTTCTCAAATGCCTGTTGAAGGTCTAATTTTGACTTTCACCTCTTCATAAAGCCTATGGACAACATATAAAGGTGGATGTAAGGACTGTAGTATTGGGGATTGTTGCCTACTTCTCAGAAATTGGTCCCAAGAAAACTGATCTGAAACCGAGGAAGATAAAAAGTCTAGATGTGTGGCAAAATTCCACGTTGGTTTTTTCGATGGTTCCAGCTCTAACAGACAATGCGGTTGTGGCGCTCTCATAGTCATCGAGCTTGAATGCTACTATCATTTTTGGTGGGAGGGAGGTAGGGGTGCCAACAACAGGGCATAAATCATAGCATTATGGGGCATTCTCTTCACTGAAAATTGGTTCAACATCAATTGTATACAGGTTTATAAGGATTCAAAAGGCTCCATCGATTAGGCCAGGGGGCTCTCCCAATTCCACCCTCCCTTGCCAGCAAACTAGATGAAGCGCATTGGCTTAGTGGAACATACCTTTCAACATATCTCCTATAGTCACATATACAGGGAGTAGAATCACACCACGAGTATGCTATCGAAAAGAGGATTTGATTCAGCTCCAGGGGTCATACACTATGCTACCTACAAACATGACTTCAAGATTGATTATGACAGTATATTCATAACTTAGTTCCTTATCTCTCTATTTTTTTCTTCAAATTTTGACAATAGGCATGTGTATCCTCTATTCCACATTTTATGTTTCTCTACACTGAATTTGGTAGCACTATATCATCTGAAGGATTAAGATCTTGATAGGATAAGTTGATTTTCTATGGCTTATATTTGCAAAATTTTGATATGAAATCAATATATACATGCATTTTCCTGGGGCAGTATGAATTGATATGAAAAAGAACTATGTAACCTTTACTCTCTTTTATATATGAAATTTAGCCATTTTTTTTCTTCTGAAAATAATAATAATCAATTTAACAATGAAAACCATAAGCTCAAGTCGAGTATGGTTCTGTATATGTCAATGCCCATGGTTGAGAAAATAAAAACTACAATAAAAACCACTCATAAACCCCAAGCTAAAGCCAAGCACAGGCCTACGAAGGATCCCATGGCGAGCTACAATAACGAACACCCAAGCCATAAAAAATTAGAGTCCATATCATAATTACAAAGAGGAATTAAGAAAATGGATCTAAGCTTGTTACAAATCAAGTAGCAATTAAATTACCAAAGAATCGCTTTCTCTTCTCTGTGAAACAATTGCTCAAAAATTACCTTAAAATAATTGGAAATGCAAGTGAAATTGAATACAACTAAAAAAACACAGAGACAAACAATAAAATTTTCTTTGGAGGTTCATGACTTCCTAATCCAGGTGGCTCCAGACACCCTCAGGAGATGAAGAGGGCTCATAAATGGTCAAAATTCAAAGTGGTCGAATTACTCTCAATCCAGGTTCAGATTGAAGTGCTCGTCACCCTGATTCCAGTGGTGTGAATAGATCTCCAATCCGAGCCCGTATGGAAATGTTATAGCGAGCCCAATTTTGGTCAAAGTTGGGCAATGGGCCAGGTTTAAGTGTACCACAAATTCACCGTAAACTGGTAGGGAACCTACCTCCCAAAAATGGGTGAAATTGTGGCCTCGTTAAAAAGCCCAATAACCCATATTTTTGTTAAAATTAAAAATGAACAATTTGTTTAATTAAAACATAAAAAATATGAAAATAGGGGTGGTGGGCTGCCACCCCTGCCACCCCCACATGGATCCACATTTTATTATATAAAAATTTCGTTGGGGAGCAGGCTGTCAACCCCGCCACCCCTGCCAGAACCCACTAAGCAACCTCGCAAAAAAAGTAGAGGATGGGAGCCAGGCCACCCCTGGCAGACCCCCCTACCCGCTAACCACCACACCATATTAAAGCTATGGGATAGTAACCGGGGTCAGCAGGGTTAGAACCCGTCCGACCCACATGGGCTGGCCCCCATCAGTCGACCCCATGTTTAAACATATTTATAAACAAAATTAAAACTCTCAACCAAATTATAATGCGCCAAAAAAGAACTCAAACCCAAATATTACAACAAATACAATGTGCAAAAAACAAACAAGGACTATTATGAGAGGGGTGAGATTTGATCCCCCGACCCCTCTCCAACCAATTACCTTTTCTACCATTGCACCAACAATGCATTCATGGTTAAATCTACCCAAAACATTCTATAAAACCCAAAAATCATTTGCATGGGAGGCAAGGCGGACCAGCAAGGGGGAACCGTGTGTGGGCACATTTTTCGAGGCAAATACTCTTTTGTAGAGATTATTCCTTGATGCCTGAAAGATTCCATGGGGAGGTAAATTTTCATTTTGTTAAAATGATATGAAGTTTACATTCATTTTAACCAGAATTTTGTAGGGAACGCGATGGTAAAGTCATAATTTCCATCTGAGCAGCAGATTTGCAGATTCCCAATAGAACATAATCTTAGGGAATCTTGAGGGCATACAAAAAGATTCCTTCCCAAAGTTGCAGTAGTCAGAATTCGACAAACTTTATGTGGGTTTTACACCTCTCGGCGACAGGAATCTGATGGCGATGTCCGTTTCAACATCATAACTTCTTATTTTTGGCTATTTTCTAGTTTGGAGTGACGGTATCATATTCTCAAGTGTGGAAAGTCGATTCTATGCCCATCGATGCCACAAATTCAATGGTGCAGCAAAATTCAACACCTAAACATCGAATTCTTCAGCCAACTTCAGGAAGTGAGGTAGATGTAGTTTTGATCATGTGCCTCTTTTATAATTGCTATGAGATGTATTATGATTTCTATATCCTTTCTTGATGCATGTTGTGGGATCTTTGTTTTTCCTTCATGTGAGATTATTTCATGCTGATAGTAGGTCCATTATGAGTGAGAGTTAATGTAGCAGAACGTCTCGTGGAGAGACAAGCCACTCATGTTGAGGGCACATATCCTTGTATGACAGAGAACATCGTTAATGTACATCATCACCATTTCCAGCACTATATGAAGCGGCCTATCCATTTTGACACTGACCCAGATACGTAGACCAATCTAGGTGAACTCCATTATCAAATGTCTTGTGTTCTTATGTTGTTGAATGCCATCATGTTTCCTCTTGCTTAAGCATGCATATGTGTTATATTAATGCTCTTCACAGAAGTAAAAAATCATGGGTAAATCCGGTAGCTAACAGACCAGATCAAGTGGTATCAAAGCAGTCTTCTTGCTGATGCGAATTGCGAGTGTGAACAACGATTGAACGTGCAACAATGGAGGATGGAAAAGACATGTACGAGGCCATGCTCAGGATGTCAAAAGTGGTGGACATGATGTTTGATGCTTATGAAAGATGAGAGAAAGAAGAAGTAGAAAGCGATGCTTCATCCACATTTTCCAGTGAATATTTAGCGCCTTCATCGGCTTCTCATTATTCGAACGAGGATATCAAACATAGCCTTCAAGCAGATAACTCTGAATTGAAAATGCTTCTACGAGAGGAGAAAGAGGATAAGAAGAGACTGCAGCTTTAGTTGCAAGCCACAGAGGTAATCTTGGAATAATTGAAGTGCAACGACCAAAGTCTTCAAGCAGAGCATGCTGAATTAAGGAGCCTAATACGAGAAGAGAAAGAGGAGAAGAAGAGATTGCAGCTTCATTTACGAGCCGCGGCAGAGGGCTCGGAGAAGTTGAAGCGCAACGAATTATTAAAGAATCCATCATCACCTGTGTCTAAATCAAAATTTGTGGTAAACAATGTTGAATGCTCTTCAGTTTCATCTTCACATGCTATCATTTCTGTTGGAAACGTGGAGATACCCATTACAGGAATTGGCATGAGACTCCTTACCAAATGGGATACAAAGGAGGAGGACTTTGTGTTAATGCCAATGCATGATTCAACCATTGGAGGTTGTGCAGAGACCTTAATTTACAGGTTTGGGATACACCGAAGGATAGTGCTCGAAAGTGTCAAAAGATTCCAATGCATGATTGAAACCAATGGGGAAAAATAATGATGGGAACACTTCACCATCATCCTATGACAACGCACATGGTAGTGAAAGAGCTAAGGTAATCTCTTGTCACCATGATTGCACCGAAGACCAACAAGAAAGGTATAACAAGTCTTGATATGCTAGTGTTTATTTTGATTACAAGCATGTCGCTAACAATGAACATAAACCATGGCATCAAAAACCATGTAGTTTTTGTGGATTACATAACCATGTATTTGCTGAGTGTTGGAAAAGAATGGAAGCACGAAAAGGATGAGGCATAAAAGGCCTTCTCCACCGCAGGAAAAGAAGAAGGTAATGCAGGTATGGAGGAAGAAGACTCATTGCAGTTATTGCGAAAAAATTGGGCATCAAAGAGCCACGTGTTGGAGGTTCCATCCAGAGTAGCGTCTCAAGAACAAGGTGTCCATACATGAGCCAGTTGAAACAACTATTCAAAAAGCAAATGCGCCACAGAGAGATGACCCATTCACTTTGATAAGGGAGAGATGGTCTTTCTAGGTGTGGTAGAGTGTCATGGCCTTACTTTGTAAATCACATGTTGCAATTTAAAATGTAAAAGTGACGATGTGTTTTCCATCGCTCATGAAGCAACAATGATATTTTGTCCTTGTATTGATAGTTGGGCTATTGATTCCATTTGATGTAAACTTGACTATAGAGTATGGTTATAAACTTGTGGCAAGTGCGGGGAATGCTTGGGTCATAGATTTACCACTTAGTTAAGCACGTAATTTGCAAAATTTTGTACTACAGGTTTGTAGAGGATGTAGGTGTCGGCTCATCGCTTATGGCTCTAAAGGAAAAAGGTGAAGGATAACGAAGGGTGACCTTTTAGGACACTTGTGGTGCAGACAAGGTACAAATTAGTTGCAAATTGTTTTCATGATTTTGGTGGACCAAAATCTCTTCAGTGGAGAGAATTGATCTAGGTGGCTCCAGACACCCTCAAGAGATCAGGAGGGCTCATAAATGGTCAAAATTTAAAGTGGTCAGATTTCTCTCGAACTAGGTTGAGATTGAAGTGATCGTTGCCCTGATTCCAATGGTGCGAATGAATCTCCAGTCCAAGACGGTATGGAGAAGTTAGAGCAAGTCAAATTTTTGGTCAAAGTTGGGTAGTGGGCCAGGTTTAAGTGTCCCACAAATTCATCTTCAACTGGCAAGGAACTTAGCTCCCGAAAACGGGCGAAATTGTGGCCTCGTTAAAAAGCCCAATAACCCTTATTTTCATTAAAATTTAAAACGAAAAATTTGTTTAATTAAAACATAAAAAATATGAAAACAAGGGTGGCAGGCTACCACCCCCACCACCCCCACATGGATCCACATTTTATTATATTAAAATGTCATTAGGGGGCGGGCTGTCAACCCCACCACTCCCGCCAGAACCCACCAAACAACGTCACAAAAAAATTAAAGGATGGAAGGCCGGCCACCCCCGCCGGACCCCCCTACCCACTAAATACCGTACCATAATAAAGCCATGGGAGAGTAACCGGGGTTGGCGAGGCTCGAACCCGCCTGGCCCACGTGGGTTGGCCCCCACCGGGCCGTTGCATGGTTAAACATATTTCAAACCACATTTAAACTGTCAACCAAATTAAAATGTGCCAATAAATAACTCAACCCAAATATTACAACAAATAGAATGTGCCAAAAACAAAGAATGACTATTATGAGAGGGGCAAGGTTTGATCCCTCGACCCCTCTCCAACCAATTACCTTTTTTACCACTGCACCAATGGTGCATTTGTGGTTAACTCTGCCCAAAACATTATATAAAGCCCAAAACTCATTTTCATGGGAGGCAAGGCAGACCAACAGAGCAGTAAGGTAGAACCATGTGTGGGCACATTTTTCTAGGTAGAGAATCTTTTGCAAAGATTATTCCTTGATCCCTGAAAGATTCCATGGGGAGGTAAATTTTCATTTTGTCAGAATGATATGAAGTTTATAGTAATTTTAACTAGAATTTTGTAGGGAGTGCGACGGTAAAGTTAGAATGGCCATCTGAGCAACATATTTGCAAATTCCTGGCAGAAAAGAATCTTAGGGAATCCTGAGGGCATAAAAAAGATTCTTTGAGGTCCCAAAGTTGCAGGACTCAGAATTCGACAAAATTTATGTTGATTTTACACCTCTCGATGACAGGAATCCGATAGAGATGTCCTTTTCAGTAGCATAACTTCCCATTTTTCAACCATTTTACATATTGGAGTGACGGTGTTAGATCCTCAAGTGTGGACAGTTGATTCTATGCCCCTCGACGCCATGAATTCAATGGTGCAACTAGATTCAGTAGCTGAGCATCCACTTCTTCAGCCAAATTTAGGGGGTGAGGTATATGCAATTTTGTTCATGTGCCTCTTTTATCGTTGCTATGAGATGTATTATGATTTCTAGATCCTTGCTTGATGCATGTTGTGAGATCTTTATTTTTGCTTCATGTGAGATTATGTCATGCTGAGAGGAGGTCCACTATGAGTGAGAGTTCCTGTAGCGGAACGTCTCCTGGAGATAAAAGCCACTCATGTTGAGGGCACATATCCTTGTATGACAGAGAACATCTTCCATGTACATCATCACCATTTTTGGCACTATATGAAGCGACCTATCCCATTTTGACACCGGGCCCAGAGACGTAGCCCACACTGGGTGAAATCCGTTATAAAATGTATCGTGTTCTTGTGTTGCTGAATGTTGTCATGTTTCCTCTTGATGAAGCATGCATATGTGTTATCTTAATTCTCTTTTCAATGCAATTCTAACCACATCACATAAGTAAAAGTTCATGGGTAAATCTGGTAACTAATGGACCATATCACTTCCAGAGCCCACCTTTCATTCGTCATCATGCAAGAAAATGTGAATCTTATTTCAATGTATTTAGAGAATTAAAAAAATATATCATGGTTCAGGAATTTCATAGGTGAAGAGTTTATCTCACTCCTGAAAATTAAAAGAAAAGAAAAGGGAAGTTTAGAGCTAGGGAATGAGATGTATAGGTTCCTATGGTCATGATCCGTGTGTAGAGATCAATGGATGGTGCCATGCCATTGAATAGAGCAACACATTTTATAAATAAAATCACGCTCTAACAAACATTTCCTCCCATCCCTACAACTTTAATTCTGCTTCCACTAAGATTTTGGAGGTTGGTGGAACCAAATCCAAGAAAACATGAAAAGATTCAAAATGAAAATAACATCCTGTAAAATAAATATCAGTTAAACCATAAAGAACAGTCCTATCACTCCATTGCCATTTCCATGCAAAACAAACAAATAAAAACGAGATCAATTAAATATATTAAAAACAACTATTGCAGGGTATTCAAATTACATACTATGTTATCATAAAAGAAAAATGGTATATAAAATGGTTGTCTCTAAATCAACTCGTAATTATTTTATGGATTTTTCAAATTTAAATTTGAGTTGTAATTGATAGGAATTTGGCAGAGTTAGAAGAAATGGATATTGCAAGAAGATTGGAAATATGAAATGGGCATGTGTTAATCATGGTTGTTGGCATATAATTTTTTTGACAAGATTATATTCTTTATTTTTATTTTTTAAAATTTTAAGCATTATAACCTGCATTGGTCAATGCTAAACTAAGAGTGGTGGGCTAACAAATTGATATATGAAGTGGATAAATTAATTTCCTACTTAGGGGCGAGTAGATTGGGGATATTGGCGCTGGGGTGACTTGGCTACCATCAGGTGGTACCATAGCTTGAACACTCTTTGGTGATGAGATTAAAACAATTTGGCAACGAGTAAAGATTAGAGTTTGCAGTAGAGGCATGGAGTAGAATCATATTTGAAAATATGATTGAGGTAACTCACTTTGTTTTAATTCTTATTGAATTTGAATATTGATGATTGTATGATGGAAATATGAACAAGACAATGTATGGAAGAAAATCTACTTTGGGGAGAAGTAGATCGGATTTGTTTTGAAGATAGAAATGAAAACATAAATTTATAAGTGAAGGACATTAGAAGACTATAACATTGAACATAGAGCCAACAGAGAAGAATGAAACATCAATGATGCATGTTCAACAAACATTTGGACATTAAGGTAATGGTCTTTTGGTAATTAATTAGTGATTACAAGTAGCAGTGATGATGTTTACAATTGATGAATCTAACCAAGTACAGAGAGAGTTCTTGATGATGATGGTAAGGAAAATTGGTATAGAGAAGGAGGACATGCAATTTTCTTAGAGGAAGAAGGTAAGTAAGTTGCATGCAGAATCTAGAAGAGTAGAGAGTGCTCAGATGAATATTCCAGAGGAAGGAGTCAACATAAATAACATGAGAAGACTAGGCATAAAAGAGCTTAGTATGGTATTTAAAAAGAGGTTGATGGAGTCAGCTTATTGCATTGGCATGTGCGCAACTCATAGTGAGTAGGGATAAGCTCATCGAAAAATGAGATTTGTGACTAATAAGAGTCATAATTAAGGTTCAAAGGTAAGCCATAGGAAATCAAATTGTGAAGTAGTTGGAATCAAATTACAACTAGAGATTTTGAGAGAATTGGTACATGGAGATGAGGAAGACCAGGGTTATAGATGGACTCTCCGGAAGAAAGTAAAATGGAATTATTGTAGGTGAACCTTAGACAAAGATCAAATACTTAGTTGACGGAGAAAATCAATGAGTTTGAACAAAAGATAAATGCTCAGTTGGAGGAAATCTCAAAGGATTTGAGTTGCAACAAAGGAAAATTGTTGAAGAAGTTATTTGCGAACTTAAACAAGGAGTAAACCTTGAAGGGAGAGGGAATGATAATGTTGAAAGGAGACTAGATGAAAGTCTCATGGGCCATTTGGAAACTGGAGATAAACATGAAGAAAATGTTGATGAGAGACTAGTTTAGAGTCTCACAAGTTGTGTGGACAATCAAGTTATGATGGTCGAGGTGTCAATGGAGGATGCATGCCATGGTGATTTCGATTCTAAAAATTGGTGTATGAATGCAGGAGTTGTTCTAGATGAAGGACAAAGCATTGGTTTTGTTTAGTGTAGAGAGGAGGAACAATCGCTAAGTGTTGTTATACAGGTTGGTAGGAAGACAAAGGATAATCGAGATGAAGATTATGTGCCATGGGAAAATGCAACCATGGAAGAATAACCTAAGGTTGATGAGTACATGTGTGTGGATATTAATGATGAAGTTGTTATAGTGGATGAAGAATATGGAGATTTGATGGGAAATTTGAAAGTTTTAGCGTTGCATGAGGGAGAGGTGTTGGAAGCAACAAAGGAGACTTCAAAGTATTGTATTTAAAAAAAATAATAATTGGTTTGTGTATGCAGATGTGCAAGAAACAACGAAATGGCTTGGAAATGCTTCAATTAATGAAGTACAAGAACCATTGGGAGAGGACCTACAGGATTTCAAAATAAGCACGGAAAAAATTGCAGCTGAATTAAAGATTTTAGAAAATTGGTTGAACAATCGAAGGACAGGGAGTATAGTGAATTTCAATAGTCCAAGAGATGATAAGGATGAGTTTTCCATGGAAAAAATGCAGCAACAAATTGGTAACAATGATGATTATTTTTGACAGAAAATGCAGAGAGTGGCGACAGTAGTTCCAAGCAACTGTTATATTGATGTGTTAGTGGAGGACAACAACGAATTTCAACCTTGAAATAATGGTTTGCACTAGCCATAGGATAGGTTGGATGTGGAAATAGAGAGAATACGGAAGTTGATGTTGAAGAAGCCTCAAAAAAAGTGGTATGCATGGTAGAGGGGAATAAAGGACAACATATTGCAAAGGGTAGAGCAAGTTTTAATCAACAAAGAAGGAGGAAGACTACAATAGGAGAAAACACTAGAGCAACAACATGACAAGGAGAAGGACCAAATACAATATAAAGTTTTGGATCGAGGGAGATTCACTTCATCAACACATGGTCAGGAGACCGTGAATCTTTTTCACCTTGGGGGTCTGATGAAGGTGCATAGGCTAAGCACAAGATATCAATACTTTGGATAAGAGCTTACCAATGTGATGGGATAGACACATGGGAATGTTGGGAGGAATTTTTAAGTGTTTTGTAAGAAACCGTGAATATTCAATTTAGGAGTAGGTTTTTATTTTACTCATCTTAAGAAGCTATTTCCTATTATAAAAAGAAAAAAACATGTTTTTTGTTTCCCTTATTTTGTGGAGAAGGGAAAATGATTCATACTTTATGACTCTTGGTTTTCATAGTTCGTTTATTTTGGGACACAGTAAGAAAAGAGTGTTTGGAGAGAAGAGGCGAGGAGAGGAGAAGCTCTTGAGTGAGGAGAAGAGAGAGGGAGAGAAGAGAGGAACTCATTGTTTCACTGTGCAACTAAAGTCCCGAGTTTGCAGAACTGCTTGTACTTTCTAATATGTGTGTACCAGAAGGTATTTTTTTGTGTGAGAGGCGTAAATGAACAAAAAATTTGGATTGTAAGTTATGTGCCTACAAAATTGATCCAGGTGGATATTAGTGGCCACCCACCTATTCCATTTGGACTCACACCATCAATTCTTGCAGCTTTTCACTTTCGGCACAACTTACTATAGCGCGGCGGGTCAGATATTCCTAGCAGGGAGGGGGAGGGCCCCACCATTGTCTCTTTCAGTTTTTCAGTTTCTGCACAACTTACTATTTTTAGTAGTTTTTCGAGTCCTGAACTTTCGGAGTCGTTTTGAGGCCCTAAACGACATTTTTTGGGAAAACCGGGAGAAATATGGGTCCGTGGATTGATGTTACTCACACAAAAAGTTGTATTCCTCAGATAGATCTTTCTAATGAGCTATTGAGCGCGTCAAACAGAGATCGGATGCCAAAGTTACACCCCTGGGAAGTTGAAACACCAATTTACCCAAACGGGACCCACAATTTTGGTGCTTCATCTCCTAGGGTTAGGTTTTTGGACGTTTGGAGTTTTCCATTGTTTTTCAATAATAAATAGGCCCTCGAGCCTCATTGTAACACAGTTCAGAGGTCTGTAGCCGCCACATCTCTTCTTAGAGATACGCTGCCAGTACCCTAGCTCATTTATGTCCATTATGTCTGTAATAGGCCTTCGAGCTTCAATGTAACACAGTTCAGAGGTTTGTAGCTGCCACATCTCTTCTCAGAGATACACTACCAACACCCTAGCTAGTTTATTTCCATTATGTGTGTAAGCATATTTCTGTTATTTGATATTAATGAAATGAAACATTATTTCCACTGCATCTATGTGTTTTGTCTATTTCTGTATTTTACTATAAATTGCCCCACCCACAAGAAAGTGTTTGTTTTATTGTCATTAACTTCACCCACATCTATATATGCCTTTTATAATTCTTTAATAATAGACTTCGTCCGTTTATTAGTGTTATTTTATTTTTTATAATTTCAATTTAAATATGAAAATGAAAATATAAATTTTATTAAAAATAAAATAACATTATTTTTAATATATATATATATATATATATATTTTTTTTTTTATGAATTTTTGTAAATTTTTTACTATTTTAAATTTAATTTTATAATGTTATTATTTAAACAACACTTTAATATAATCTTTTTTTATTTAATTTTTAAATCAAATTAATTGTAAAACCTTTATCCTAAATTACCATTATCCTAATTTCATTGTGGAATTTTAATACCATTGTTTTCATGGTTAATTTCATAGAAAAATGATCAAATTAGTATAATAAAATGGGAGATATTTACATTTACATTCCCGAAAAATTGTTTCTAATTATGTTATATTTTAATGATATATCATTTTTTAACCTTTTTATATTATATTTTATTTAATCAATTTAATATATAAATTTGTGTCTTATAAATCTGTCTTTTGTGCATCTCTGATTTGGATTGAATTTTATGAGTCTCTATATGGCAATGCGCTTTATTTTTTATTTAGAAAGTTATCGAGCATTATTATAATAGTCAAACATTACCTACTTTGGTAATATAGTTATTATATGTGAGGTCTGATTTGGATTGAATATTATGAGTCTCTATATAGCAATGCACTTTATTTTTTATTTAGAAAGTTACTCAACATTCTTATTATCATAAAAGTCAAATATGTAATATAGTTATTATATGAAATAAAATGAAATTTAACGTTTACGAGATTAAAAATAATTTATAGGACAATGAGTTCCTTATTTTTCGCTTTTTGCAATTCAGTGTTTTTCTTATTCAAATTGAGGATGAGCTGATCCAATTTTCCAACAATCTCATCGCTGAAAAAACAATGTCAAGAAACCGATGCTAACATATTCCCATAGCTTTCTCTGATGTCTTTGAACACATCACATTCCAAAATGAAATGTTTTTCTGTTTCCACTGCCCAGACGTGAAAAATGTACACACTCGTTCTTCCCAAGCTTCTTTAGGCCTTTTCCACCATCCTGTTTCACATCGAAGATGATGTGAGTTGGTTCCTAATTGAGCAATAAGAACTTTTGCCCTCCACGGAATGTTAGCTCCAATGTACTCTTTTTGTTGGAGATCAGACGTAGGGTTGAATTCTTCAATGTAGTACTTCTTCTTTCTACCCAACTCTTTTCCCCATGCCTGTTTACTAAACTTCTCCATAACAAAAGTCTTTAGCTCCTTGCTATTTGTGGGACAAGAATTGAGGTAGATATTCCATTTTTTCATCCATGTGTAGTTTTGTCTCATCCATGTTTTCTTTCTTTCACTCATGCCTTCCTTGAAGATAACATTAGACCATCTACCTACTCCCTTTTGCTCAATTCTTTTTAGATATCTTATGAGCCGCACCATAGCAATTGCTTCGATGTGAATTGCTCCTGTTTCACTCAACATTATCTCATAAGTACCAAATTTTTTATTTTGAACTTGCTCATGATCAAGCGTTTTTCGATTTTCTCAATTTGCTTCCATTTTGAGACAAGGGTGCTGCTAGCCCATAATTCACACCCATATAGCATCATCGGAAAAACTAGGAGTCCAAAAAGCACTTTAATCATTTTCCAATCCCATAACTGTGCCTCTCTACATCTGTTTTGAAGAGCATATAATGCTTTCCACCCTTCTAATGTTCTCTTCTTTTTGCAGTCCTCCCAATTAAGTTTGTTGTTGAAATCAATCCCGAGGTATTTGTACTCGTTTACTTCTTCAAGAATGTTGCCTTCAAAGAAGAACATATGCTGACTCTGCTTCCTTTTATTAGAGAAAATCATTATCTTGGTCTTGCTAATATTGACTTGCATCCCCACTGCTCTACAAAAATGCTCAAGGGCATATAGGTGCATCTGCAATCCATGGGCCGATTTAGAAATCAATACAAGATCATCAACATATAAAAGAAGCTTTATCACAAACTCCCCCAACCAAATACCATCCCCACTGCAAATTTAGCCACTCTTAGAGTTTATCAATATATAAACCAAAAAGAGTAGGGGATAGAGGGAAACCTTGCTCGACTCCAATGTCACTTCTAAAGCTTTCTGAAATACCCGCTGAGGTTATAATTTTGAATTTCACCTCTTCATAAAGTCTATGGACAACAACTCTATAATGCAAAGGAATTTCAAGTTCTGCCATTTTACGCCACAACTTATCTCTTGGGACTATGTCAAATTCCTTTTTGAAGTCAACAAAACATCATAATACTTCTTCTTTATCCCCCCAAAAATTTTCAATAATTGTGTCTCAATGTGATGCCGTGATCCACTGTAGAATGCTTCGGCCTAAAACCCACTCGTCCTTTTGCCCTCTTTTCTTTTACTTCTGCCCACTTACTGATTCTATTTTCTACCATGCCGTCGAACAACTTTGCAAACAAAGGATTGATCATAATGATTCTATAATTGAACGAATTATTAATGTCTCCACTTTTAAAAAGGGGTATTGCTAGGCTAGTTGTCCAGTCTCTTGGGAAACCTTGTTGAATATACATGGTCAAACTTCTAACACCACTTTTAAAATAATTGCAAATGATTAAAGAGCCTTGGGAAGAATGAGTGTGTACCTTTTGCACTTTTGGGACAGTGGAATTAGAAAAGCATTTCATTTTGGAATGTGATGCTTTTAGAGACATCAAGGGACAATTATGACAATATGTTAGCATCAATTCCCTAGCATTGTCTTTTCAGAGAGGGAACTATTAGAAGGTTTGGTCAGCTCATCTTCAATTTGAGTAAGAAAAGGATTGAATTGCAAAAGACAAAAAACAAGGAGACTGGTAGTCCCATAGATTATTTTTAGTCTCGTGGAAGTTAAAATTTCATTCATTCTTCTTATTCAAACATATATATGCTCACAGTAGAAATACCAATTATTAAGACTAGAGGCTCATTCTACATCACAGTGTGAAGGTGACATGCAAGTATGTTCATCCATCTTAAAATAAAAATAAAATATTCTCTAAATAGAAAAACAAATGTGGACTATAATAAAAAAGAAAAAAAATATGCCATGCATATTTAATTACTTGTGTGTATGACCTAATATAATTTCATATAAAGAAATTAGAAGTAAAAAAAATATGTGAGTAAGATGTTTAAATCTTATACTTTTCAAAAAGGTTTTAGCACCTGATATCAACTTTATATATATCTATATATAGAAACAAAATGTGAAAAGAAAATATTTTAAGGTTGTATAAAATAAAATATCCAATATAAGTTATAAATAAAGTATTTTAATATATATATATATATATATATATTAGTATATTAATAACAAGAAAACCACTGATAAAATAGCTCAATGCACATGTTATGTAATCATTATAACATTCAAAAATACAATTTAACTAATAAAAAATTACACATTGTTTTTTTGCACTCTAAAATAAGTTTACACGTGAAGAATTTTGATCTCTCCGGGCTCCTCAAGTTAGATACATGGTTAAGACGAACTTATATTGGTTGTAAATTTTAAAATATTTAAAAAACACTTCTAAAATTTTATATACTTTAATTCAGTACTAGTTACATCTATAAAAAAAAGAGGGTGTTAAAAAACCACATGTCTCGTTAACTTTGTAATCAAAACTTAAAACCTCACACTTTGATGTGAACATGCTTTTCACTGTGGTGATAAATCTTTGAAATTAAAAAAGAAAATGTGAGAGACTGAATTGAAAATAACCAAGTTGCATATGAATAACGATTGTATATATATAAATAATTTAATGTTTTTATCGACATTTCAATTTCGTGAGATTTGATTTGTGAGTATTGTCGTAGTGTAATGAGGCCACAATTTCGCCCATAAAATTTATTTGACAATTCAAAAGTAAACCCCATAAAAATTGTTTATTCAATAGTTCAAAGCAATCAAAAAGTAGTTTTTTTGAGTTTAAAAATTTCAAAAAATAATTTTCTTTTTGAGAAAATTTATTTTAATATAATAATTTCTAATGGTCAAGTATTACTTACACAATCGGTTGAGGATGAGCCTCGTTAGCAAGGCGACCCTGGATCAAAACTCATGGGGGGTGGTTGTGCCCTGTGAGGAGACATGCAAAAAAATCTAGTCAGCTTAGAGATGGTGTGGTCCAGGTTAGGTGCGATCTCCGAGTGACTTTGACATATTAGATGCCCCTGGATTGTGACTCTTCAAGCCACGGGTCAAGCCTAAAAGATCACATACAACTTGAATATATATATATATATATATATATATATATATATATATATATATATATATATATATATATATATATATATATATATATATATATATATAAATTTATAAAAAATTTTAAAACCAAAAAAGTCAAAAAGCTTTAACCAAAAACCAATTTTAATATAAACATGATTATTGGTAGGTATAATAAACATAATAATGTTAAATTATTTTTTTATGTGAATATGAATGATACATATATAATTTTTGTGTATTTATCTTCTTTTTTAATTAAGAGAATATAGTTGGAAGAGATCCTATTTTGAGCCTAGATTTAATTAATTATATTTTTTATTCAGTTAACAATCTCTAAAAAAGTTAATGATAAACATAATTATAAATATTTTAATGTTTATTATTTGAAAATGAGAATAAACATATTTTTTTATATTATTATTATTTTTTCTTCTTTGTATTTTTAATTATGTTGTAAGGCATTTTCTTCTTGGATGAATCTATTTTTCTCCATTTTTTATGTCACTCTGCTCCGTCCGATCCTTTGTTAGATGATTGAATTATTTTTCTCCATCGATTCTTTGTTAGACGATTGAATTATTTTACTAATGTGACTTAGCCACACAACACAATGTCACGTGAGCCTTAGTACATGGCTCCTCCTTAGGTCTAACTTTGTTTCAACCCAAGTGAAGGGTCCACAAAAGACAACCCATATATATTTGAGTAATCTAATGGTGGGGATGTTTCTAGAGTCCATTTGGTAGGGTAAACTTCCTCCCTTCCGCATCATGTGCTATGTTAGTATGGCGAACGACTTCTCTGCTGTTAGGAGGAAGGGTTTCAGCCTTAGAGTCTTGGGTTTCTCTGCTAGTACTTGTTCCATGCCTTTTCCCCTATTCACCTTGTTGCATACTGTTTATCAGTTAATTTAGTCACCTTCCAGGGATGTCTCTTTTTGGTGCTCTGGCGTTGTGAAAGGCGTAGCTACTAGTAAGCATACCTGACTCCTTTAATGTTTTTATTTTTCCCTTGTTCTTTCCAAAATGTCTGAGTATGGAGTATTTCTTCTCATTATTTCGTGTCTGGTATCTGTGACAGGTTTCATGGGAAAACCCTTGAGCAACTTTGATTGTTTTCCCTTGATATCAGGGTCTTACTCTTCCCATATTTTATTATTCTTGGGTATTTTTTGTTACCACAAAATTATTTTAGAGAGTCAAATTGACTCGGGGACTCCAAGTCTGGAAAAGCAAACGACAACCAAGGATTTCATTGTAGGTGATTAAATAGGGTTTCACTTGTTTCCACACCATCTAATTTTGTATTGTAATACTCCTCTGCTCTCCCATTGGGATTTGTCATAGGGCTCCAGGTTAGATCAGGGTTCATGTGTTTATGATTGATTTGAAGGAGGTGCCTTGCCAAAGTTTCTCATCCCCTCAGTCCTTCTATAAAGAGGTTGTTCGACTTTTTCATGTGATGTAGCACCACTATTCACGACATTAGGGTTTTGGGTTTATGTATAATAGAGGGGTTTTTATTTGTTCCCCATTTTCTTCCTTTAGTTTCTTCGAGGGTTCCTCAGTGGTTTTATTTCCATTTTTAACCTTTATTCCTAATTTCCTTGTGCATATATGGTGTACTATACTAGGGAACCCTTGACCACAATTCTTGTCTTCTTCAAGTGTTGGTATAATGAAACGTTAATGCGCCAGTTACAAGGTAAATTACCGCCTTCCATATTTTTATTAAAAATGGAGGATTTTTCATTTATGAAGACAAGGTCATAAATAAACTTATTCTATGGTTTCCCAATAAGGTAAATTTAGTCGAGAATATCTCATAAGAAAGGTGAGAGCGATAACTAGAGATAAATTGCTTATTTCAGTCATTAAAATGTTTCAAGGCCAGGTGGTATTTTCTACAAAGGAAAATATATGCCTTATTTGTAGAAATTGAGGTAAGATGCCTTCGACATATTGTTTAACTTGCAAAAATCCATAATAATTCATATTTGCAAATAATATTCAAAGATGGACTTAATGGGACTCATAACTTAATCTCTATTTAGGTCATGGTGGGTGTGACGTTAAATCTAAATTCATCTTTTCCATAGAAAGATGGAAAATGATTTTTGTATCAATTTTGGGATTCTAGAATTTAACTCTATGTTCCATATGCATATTTTGACAGTGGGAATTATCAAGAGGTATAAAAGTGCACTATGTAACTTGTTCATGATAGATAGAGAAGTCATTTAGGTGGGCAATTTGAATTTCGTGACTGAAGATTTTGGAAGGACTACTTCATTTATTTCTTGGATTTTGAATTCAAATTATTGTGCTATAAAATTTGACAAATACAATCTAATTGGTTCATTTTCAATCCCTTTCATATTTTCTTTGATTAGTGCTTAACTTGTTCATTGCTGACTTGCATTTAATTGTCTACTAAACTACTTCGTAAGTTGGTTATATTAATGCTATAATTATTTCTAAATGCGCTAGAAGTGGTCTACAAATTAAGGAGTTGAATTATCTACCTCCAACACTCTTAACCACTGCCATCTTCAGATCTGAAGTAGGGAAAGTGTGTATGCCTGAATGAATGCAAGCTTGTGGAGTAAAAAGTTTTTCGTGTATCTGGTGATGATTTTTATCTTTGAATGAGGGATTACAATTGAAATATTTATCTTGTCTTTATAACATAAAGCTTGATATTATACTTATACTCATTACAATGTTCAAAGAAATTCTTTCTAGTGCAGTAAGACATAAACCCCCAACAATATCAAAGTTAACACAACCAAATAACCATAACACCACGTTCATGCAACTTTAGAACTGATATCATCATTGGAACCAATGGCTATGTACACATTAACTCTAATATGTATTCATTCAACTTACAATCAAATAGCAACATTAGATTCCTGAAATATTTGAAATAAACAATATTTCAAACATAAATGTGACATAGACTTCAACAACTCAAGCTTGGAAACAGTTCGATGCAAACAAAACTTTCTTCAACGAAATTATACCACATCTTTCTATGGAAATGAACAAACACTTGAGCATGCGACGTAATAAAATTTACAAGAACTATGGTGACACATCTTTAATTAAAATTTCAACCCTCCAAAGATCTAACAACCCCTTTCCACCTGTGAAACTTTTTGAATTATACAAGAAGCACGAGGTTCAAACTGCTTCAACCCCAATTAAACTCTACAATTAAAACGTAAGCATACTTTGTTTCAAAACTATTTTGAAACAAATCTATTTTGTTTTGACACGGAGGACACGTTATAATGTTATAATTATACTCTGCAAAACCTTGGTATTGAATTCGGCCCTTGTTTGCGAGGTAACGCTCGGTGATTATGAGTAATGTTAGTGATTGACTAAAAACGTTTGTTTACCTTTTGCATGATTCTTCATCATTTTCATTTTTTCTTATCTTGTTATTGAGTCGAGAGGCTTATTCTACAATCCAGTATAAGAGATATGTGTAAGTATGTCACAGCGTAAAAAAAAAATAAAAATAATGTTTTCTCATCTCGTCACAAAAACAAAAAATTAAATAACCATATAAATAAACAATTAAAAATCTATTAACAAAACAATTAACTCAGTTGTTCATATTTCACTTTCACCCTTCAAGTAATAAAATAGAGAGATATAATTTATAAAGATAAAACATCCAATATGAGTTATGAGTAAAATATTTTAACTTGAATTAATATAAAATCACTCAATACACATGTTATGTAATATTTATAACATTCAAAACCACAATTTAAACAGTTAAAAATTACACATTATTTTTTTCACTCTAAAATAAGTTTGTAATAAAAGAAATTTGATCTCTCTCGGCTCATGTTAGATCTGTGATTTAGATGGATCTATGCTGGTATTTAATCATTATCATTCTTATTCAAATATTATCCAATTTTGGTTTCATTTTTTAATCCGAGTGGATATTGTCATATAATTTCATTTAAAGTATCCAATTTGTTAGTTTATAAGTGTCCATTTTCTACATTTAATAGATATTATTGGTGAAAAAAAAATAAAAAATCAAATTATATGATTTTTTTTGTGACACAACAGAACCCAACTGCCTGCCTGACATGTAACTACTAGTAAACCTATGGAGGTCTATGAATTGTCCTCCTCTCCATAAACCGGGTTACATCCAAGGGATTTGAACCTTAAATCTCTCAGTTTACACGGATTTCACATTACTTTAATCACCAATTGAAATCCACCACAAGACCAAATTATATAATTTTTGTTGTAATAATTAGAATAAATAAAATAAAATTTAAATATTTTTTGTTAGACATCCTTAATATGCTCACTTGGATTTATTTCTTATAAGACAAAGCTTTTCTTTAACTAAACTCATTTCTTTCCTGTCCCATACATTTTTCTTTATGGGAATTTTTTTCATTTTCCTTGCTGCAAATTTGCAAAACCCCTTCTGTAATTTAAACATCTCTTTACATGCTCTAATCATTCTTTTGTAAATATTGCTAAAGAGGAGCATTGATTTTTGTAAGGCTTGAATTTTTTTATTGTTATCATTTTCTTGTAAATCTTTAGTCTCTTCTATTACATGAAAATATTGTTTCCATGCACTTTTTATATTTCTTTTTGGACGAATAGGGTTAAAAGGGCCAATGCCTTTTAAATAATTAATTATTTCTTATAAAGCTTCAAAAATTAATAACATGCTTTGTAAATGGTTGAAGGGGTCAATTTCAAAGGATTTTTTTTTTTAAACTTAATTTTGTAAAAATTAAATTCTTTATAACATGCTCCATTAATTTTTTTCCCTGAAAATATGGTTCAAGGGAAAATGCCATTTAAAGGATTCATTTTTGTTGTTGTTAAGCTCAATTCTTAATAATTTATATTTTGTTATCTTATTTTCCTAAACTTTAAGTCTCTCTGGACATTTGCAAATTTTGTTTGCATGTTCTATCATTTTTTTTAAAATATGGTTGAAAGTGTTAGTGATTAAGAAAATAATTTTTTTTATAATAATTTTATTTCTTAATAATTTAGATTTTGCTATATTTTTTTCTAAACCTTTAGTATCATTTTTCATTGAAATTTGTTTGTTCACCTTTCATGACAATAATTTTTTGTAACGTTTCACTTAATAATTTAGAATTTTCTATCTTCTTTTATGTAAATCTTTGGCCTTTTTTGTTATGCTTTTTTTCTTATATTATATATATATATATTTTGTAAACATAGTTGAATGGGTCAATGCTTTTTACAATATTCCTATTTATATAGTTTCATTCTTAATAATTTGGATTTGGTCATCTTTTTTTCTAAGAATTTAGTCTCTTATGACATTTAAGATTTTTGTTTGATGCTCTGCAATTTTTTTATAAATATGATTGAAGGGATAATACATTTCAAAGCATCAATTTTTATAGGGCTTCAATTCTTAATAATGAAGATTTTGTTATCATTTTCCTGAATGATAGTCTCTTATTGTTATTTATAAAGTTTGTTTCCAAGCCCAATTTTTTTATTATTATTATTTATTTTTATTATTTTTTATAAATATTATCGAAGGGGCTAACGCCTTTCCTAATATTAAATTCTAATAATTAAGTTTTTGTTATCTTTTTTTTCCTATATCTTTGGTTTCTTCTGTCATTTTGTTTCTATATTGGAATTAATTTTTTATAAATATGGCATGTGCCAATGCCTTTCGAAGTTTTTTTTGGTTTGTAATAGTTTCATTTCTTAGTTGTTTTTGACTAAATTTTCTTAAATAGGAGACTTTAACTGAAAGCCTTATGAATGTTTTGTTACAATATAATAACATTAATTTTCTTTCATGCTCTTCAAATTTTTAATCGACAATATCCATATTCAAATATTTTTATTTCATTGTCATATATTACATTCAAAATAAATTTTTAATTTTAGTTTTTCATTTAGAAGGGAAGAACAATTTTATTGACATGAAAATATAGAGGATAATATACAATTTGTTACACTATCGAAGGAATATTTCAACTTTGACCCTTCATTATCTTTTATATAACCTCCCATGCCTCGCCTGATTTGTAAATGAGGGGCTCATAGACCTCTCATTACATGGATACCTTGTGCAATAAATTATGATTATCTCCCTGTCTTCTACAAATAACTCTGCTCTTTTGATGTATGCAAGGCCAATAATATGCTAACCAAAACCCCATTTATGTCTAGTGTAATCTGTACACAACGTCTAAGTCAACACCTAACTAGCCAACACCTTTCACAACATTAATTTTTTTGAAGCTTCGATTCCAATAATTAAGATTTTTGTCATCCTTTTTTTTTCTATATCTTCAGTCTCTTCTGTCATTTAACAAAAATAACATTTTTTATTCCACACTAGAATTTTGTTGTTGTTGTAAATATGGCCTATTCCAATGCCTCTCGAAGCTTTTCTTGAGTTTGTAGAAACTTCATTTCCTAGGTGTTTTTTTGCTAAATTTTCTTAAACAGGGACTTGGATTTGGAGCCTTATGAATTATTTGTTGATTGGCTCATATCCATCTCAATACATGGATACATTGTGAAATAAGTTTAGACTCTCTCTTCTTATCTTCTACAAAGAACTCCACTCTTCTATGTTGTCATCTCTTTTTCCTATCTTTACCAAGAACTTCGGTCTTTTGATGTTTGCAAGGCCAATAATATGCTAACCAAAATCCCATTGATGTCTAGTGTAATTTGTACACAACGACTAACTAAAAAACTAACTACAAACCTCTCTCATCACTATATTTTCACTATCATTTTAGCTAACATACGAGGATGGTATCTTTGTTGGCATTCAAAGCTCAATTTCTTTCAATTTTGCAATGCTCTGAAGGGTTCACACATAGGCACATACATTTTCTCCTATTTGGGAAAAACATTATCATGGATTCAATACCATTGCCAACTCCTTCATTCACCTTTATCCTTGAAAATAAGGTGCTATGCTATGAAGGCAACTCCTTCATTCACATTTCTCCTTGAAAATGAGGTGTAATGCTCCGAAGGGCACACACACATACACAAGCACAAACACTTACTCTTTTTTGTTTAGGAAAAACCCTATCAAGGATTCGATCGCATTGCCAACTCCTCCAACTCCTCGATTCAACTTCCTCTTTGAAAATAACTCTCATTCGATTAGAGACATGTTAAATGATAGTAACTTATCTTTGAAAATAAGGCACATTCACTTGGAGACATGTTAAACGATAATAACTAAGCGTGGTCATTGTATAAAAAGAATGCCAAGTTCATATAAATTAGGGGGCATGTGAATGTATATTAATAATTAATTTATGTAAACAAGGAACATGCAGGGTTGACGAAATTCAAGTCATGGAAAATAGAGCCTATATCCACACATCCATGCAAGATACTTTGTAGCTAGCAACACTATCATATTCAACCACCTTACACAGTGGAATAAAATCCCTAAGGGACCGAATGCAAAAAAGTAAAATAACAATCTATTGTTAGGAAATTTACCGCAGCAATAAAATGATTTACCAAGAGAATAATACACATACAAAACCCAACAACAAATCATGAACATAAACACAAATATTTATCTAGGAAAACCCCAAATCTGGGGAAAAACCAAACCAATGAAATTTCATTAACCATTGGCCAAAACCTTGACCAATCCGGCCAAGTGAGCCTTCACCGCTCACCTCCAGGCCTACATTACAATGAAGTCTTCCCAGCCTTTTTATAGGCTCCATTACATGCAATACCATGGGCCAAAATCATGGGTGCACAAAACCATGTGCCCCAAAACCACTACTATCTACCCTAGTCAACATTGACTCTACCCCGAGTCATGTTTACCTAACATCTATGATCTTTTCTAGCATGTTGTAATAAAATCTTGTGCATTGTACAAGAGGTGTCCATTGTACAGAGAGACGATTGAGCACAATATATAGATGGGACACAAGCTGGTGAATATATATGTCAATTGTGAAGTTATTAAGTATGCAAAATATTTGTTTAACAAATTCAATAAGTAGAATGCAACCCATGTAAAATGAGCTAGCTAAAAGTTTATAAATGCGAAATACAAAGTTCTTAAAAATTCCCCTTATCAAATTGAAAAAATCATTCAACAAAATGTGGCCATACACAAAATAATAAATACTTAAGAATGCAATGTTTCAAATTGAGAAGATCACCAAACATAATGTTTTATGTTGGGAAAAAATAATTTCAATAAATTTGCGCAATGATTAAATTGAGGAAATTAAAGGGAAGTGAAATTGTAATGGAATAATGCCCCAACGAAGCTGAAACCTCTCTCGAGATTAAGCTTGACTCCCACCACCACAACCTCCATCAACAATGTCCCAACAACGTAATTGAGTGGATATGGAAAGAGGGGTGGAATCTATCCATGGTTTCTTTTTCGTTTTGCAATACAAACAACCCATAAAGAAAAAAATGGATCTCAATGCCTTATTAAACTGAGATGTTTATCAGAGGGGCTCACCATAGTATTTTTCATGTTTGGGCAAACAAAATTTCTAACGTTGTGTGCTGCGTTATCTACCAATGACATCCAACTAAATCACCTTGACATGCTTGGGCTTCACGATTTTGACAACAACCATAATTAGACTCATAGGAATATCCCATTCAACCTACAAGAAATAGGCATACAATTAATTGAAAATAATCACTCCATCCACCATATTCATCAAGTACACAATCAAAATCTAGCCGACCATAACTCCTTATCCCCGATTCAAACCAAATCTCTCAACCTTATTTCTAATCCTTTTACAAAAAAATATATATTCCCTTCTTTAAGAATGATTATACAAGGTATTTCTAGAACCAAAAAATCCTTCCTAATGAACTGTATTAAAGAAAGAATTGCATCCCCTATTAGCTCTAGCCCTTCACCAATATTGTTACTTGCCCCTACTGGTGTTGTGGCATTCAACATACAATCATCAACAATCGATGTTTCCCTCCACGTCCCATAAAATATCTCATGAAATTAGAAGGAAATGCTCTCATAACATTCCAAGAAGAACTTAAGTATATTAGATACATCTTAATTGATGAAATGAGCTTCATTGGGCTAAAAATTCTCAACCACATTGAAGAACAACTCTGAGAAGCATTTCCAAGTCAAATAAACATCCCTTTCAGTGGTTGCTCGATTATATTAGTCCGTGACCTTGGGATGATCGCACCCATTAGAGGCATTCCACTATATGCTTGCACGTCACATAGAAATGCATTATGACATACCTTCAAAATAATAATCACATTGGAAACTATATTCCTTCAACAAGGCAACATCACCCCCAAAATTACTTTTAGAAACATCCTCCAAAACATTAGAAATGAAAACCCAACGATCTAAGATTGGAAACTTATCATGTCACAAACAAATTCCTTCTTGTTTGAAGATGAAATACATTCATTGCATGACACTATGCATCTATTTCCAACCGAAGATCAAACATTGCTACATAATGAACACATATTGAAATATTTAAACACTCCAATCACTTGATGTAATGTTGAACACAACAGGATAAATTCCCCCTCTTCCTTTGAATATGACCAATTAGATCCAATTGTGTTGCTATGCAAATCCCACAAATTAATTTTGACCACAAACCTATGGGTTTTAGCTTGACTTGTCAATTTTTACTTGAGAAATCTATATCTATCTTCGACAATGAATCAAATACACCTATTCAATTTCCAAACTTCGTCATTGTAAACTTTGCTAGATACATTTAACCTCCTTGGGATCAAAACAACCCTAATCATTTTCTCGTTCCACCAATAATAATAAATGGACGTATAGAAATTCCCCTCAAAATGGCTTGAGATTTAACTATGGATAATTCCAAAGCCATGATATTATTAAAATCTACAATACACATTGGACAAACTGAACATCAAGGTCTTACATTCACAACAATATCAAGAGTTCCTTCCTTACAAGATCTCCACATTTACTTTCAATCGTTAATAACATAATACAAGACAACAATCATGTCACGTAGAGGAAACTTGCAGAAGAACTCCTTCATTCAATGCCTCCACTAGAGGAGCTACTTTAATGCCGACATTAAAATCTCCATTAGGTTTCACATAATCAATAATATCTCTTTATTTTTATACCATATTTTACCTATTTATGAATTGTTCTTTCCTTATTTGATTATTAATAGATCTTTACATATCTTCAATTATTAATATATTTTCATTGAAGCTCGCAGAATAACTTCATTGTTCAATGCCTCCACCATAGGATCTAATTTAATTCCTACATTAACATCTACAACATGCTTTTTATCTGTTTATTAACCGTCCTTTCCTTGTCGCACTATTAATAAATATTTACATATCTTCTATTATTATTATATTTTCATTTCTTATTTATGACATTAAATATTTACATATCTTCTATTATTATCATATTTTTGTTTACTTATTTATGACATTCTCTCCCTCTTGGAGTGGGAATTATGGATTCCTCAAACATATTAACGTTGTATAGATACTACACTGAAATAGAAGTAGAAGAAATTGCACTGCACTATATACAAAGAAGGATTTTACCCGCACCAAATCCAAACATTCCACTATAACACCTTCAGACAACTTTATATCTATTTTAAAATCAAATGTATAATCCATATGCATGAATGCGACACCATGCGAGCAATGAATGCTGATCGGAAATCTAGACATATGCATCTTCCCCAATGCATAAATAATCTTCAATGGTTCTCCTTGTATTTATGACTAATAACATTATTTTTGTTTGATCTCTCTCTCTCTCTCTCTCTCTCTCTATATATATATATATATATATATATATATATATATATATATATTCCAAACGTATAAATATTCAGTGTTGTTGTATATGTTTCAACTATATCACATCTTTCATTACTTACTCCTTAATTCAACAATAATACAAACCATGAAATCAATTTATTCTAAGCTTTTGTTCCATTGATCCAAAGGAATATACCCTTGATGATTTGTCCTCATGTTTTTAAGATTAGAGTTGTGTTTGTAGATTATTATTATAAATTTTTTTTATGAATTCAAGTATGTAGATTTACCATCATTCATATATCTAAAATATTTAATTCTTTATTTGAATTTTCACTTGATAAAGGAAAGACAAAGGTGCCAATTATAAAAGGTTACCCAACAACAAAAACATTAATATTTCTCTTTCACTAAAATTGGGCTACATTTTGATCACATAAAATATCACATTTGTCTACATCTATGCTCTTCTTCCATATGATACCCACTAACGATGTTTCCTTTGCAACATTTGGTGCAATTGCTAGTTAAAATAATATTTTAATGTGGATATTTATTTAATGAGTAAGGAATACAATTGAAATAACTTATGTTTTGGGCATAATTTTTAGTTAACCATAATTTTCATATACCTAGTGGCCATATAGGGAAATTGAGCCAAATTGTATATGCTAATTTAGTTCTTAAGTTTAATCACAAGAGGAATTAGTTTGTTAGTAATTATATGTTAAAAGGAAATTATAAGAGAATTATAGTATTACACTGCAAAGATAAGGACAGATGGTGAGAAGATAATGGATTTGTGTTAATTAAAGTCACTATGAAAAGGACACAATGAATATAAGCTATTACATCTGATAGTGTTTCTCCAAGAGACAAGGATCAAAGATCCATAAGATTGTTATCCTATACCATTTAATCACAAATACACTCCTTTTGATAAGGGAGTTTTTTTTCAAAAAATCTCCACAGGTACACACAAAAAAAATATCCTAACAAAAAATTAAATTTACAATCGATAAAAGGGTTGTATTTTACTGATTGGAAGGAGACTCCTTTGGATATTTCATATTATCTATCTCCTCAGGTTCAATTGTATCCATCAGGTATTCAATCTATAGTTTTTATGTAGAAATTATACAAACAATATGTATATCATGGATTCAATCCGATCTAAGAATGTACTAAAGCTAGATACTGATTCGCTTCTACAAATCAATTGCGGAAATTAAAACACAATCGCCAATCACATGAAGCAAACAAGAATTAATCAAAACACAACACAGATAATTTCCCGGGGAAAGCTTGCTGCTCAAAGCCCCACTATCTTCTATTGTATATTCAAAATGGATACATAAAACAATTACAATACAAATCTTCTCACAAGAGCCTCTTGTACTCAAATAATTGTCTCACACTGTGCTGGACAAAAGCTGACCAACACTTAGCCAATTCTCAGCCTCTAAATAGCCCGCCTTGCTTGCGCAATTCATGTGGAATGCAATCCCTAGTCACTTAGGAATTTTGGCATTCCTTGACTGCGCAAGGATCATCAGCAATCCAACGAGTGTTTGGTTGCATGGGTGCAAACCAATAATCCTGCAACTGATAGTTAACATCCCTTTCACCTATATCTCAACTAGGTCTCCACTGGAACTGACTTGCATGCAACTAATAATATTAAATCATCAGTTGCATGTTATATCACTAATTGTGAATTAAATAATATTTAATTCACTTTATCTCTCACTAGTTCAACAGCAGTTCATTCTTTCTTTATTTTAACTCACTTAGCTGATTCCTTGAACTCATATATGCATTAACTAATGCACCAAGCGCATCGAACTCTGTTACAACTAGAATTACTCTGCATGCCTCACCAAATACCCTCAACTCGAAATTCATGAGCTAACTGAGTTTATCACACTCAGTTAACTATTACAAGTGATTATGAGATAAGATTACATTTTATTGTCCATTTTAATTAAGGGAAAATTAAAATAGACATTGCACCAAATTTAGCCCACACTAGTGTAGGTGTTGCTAAGACCCATTGTTCCCACACTAGTGTAGGTGCTGCTTGGACCTATTGGTCCCACACTAGTGTAGGTGCTGCAATTTCTTGTTGGACTTCAACACTCCCTCTCAACAACAAAGGGATTATCTACCACCCTGATCCTGCCTCTATGGTATTCGAATTTTCTCCTGGTGAGCACCTTCGTCAAAATATCTACATCCTGATCTTCCATAGGAATGTAATAATGTAACATTATGCGCCTCTGAACACAATATTTGAGATGGTGGTACTGGATGTCTATGTGCTTGGAATTATCATGAAACACGGGATTAATCGAGAGTTTAATGCAACTCTGGTTATCACAATGTATCACGGTCGGATCCATCTGACAACCAAACAAACCAATGAGGATAAAGTTCTTCTGCTGTTTCCACATGCGGCTTGGCTTGCTACCATGTGTCCTTTCCGTTGAATTGGGCTGCCCACCAGTTGCTTCTTCTGTTTGTACCAAGGAAACTAAATAGAATCTGCTTTAGAAGATCCCTCCTGATGTGATCTTTCTTTCTGATGCATTTCCTGGCCAATCCGAATCTGTGAAGCCTTGAAACTTCACTCCCTCTATCTGTATGTACCATAATCTATACTATGTAGTGCCTCAAAGATATCTCAAGACATGCTTCCCCGCCTTCCAAAAGAGCTTTGTAGGCTTAACCATAGCTTGAATCAACTGGTTAACTTCGTAGAAAATGTCTAGTTTGGTGTTCATGAAGTACATCAGTGAACCTACTAGCTACTTGTAGATAGTAGCATCCAATAATTCTCTTGAAGTAGCATCCTCTTTCCTCCAATTTCCTGGAAGAGGAGTGTCCATGGGTTTACAACTCTCCATTTCAAACTTACCCATTATATCTTCGGCATACTTGCCTTGAGAAACAAAAATTTCACCATCCTACTGCCATATTTCCAAACCAAGGAAATAATGAAGGAGTCCCATGTCCTTCATTTCGAACTCCCTTGCAAGATCCTCCTCTCCGAATTCCTTCTTTTCTGCAGAATTTCTTGAATTCATTGGAGATGTACTCACCACAATTGTCACTCCTAAGAGCCTTCAGTTGCTTCCCCGTGTCTTTCTCCACCAGTGCTTTGAACTCAAGAAACTTTGAGAACATCTGATCTTTCTTCTGCATGAAGTAGATGCAGCACTTTTGATAAAATTCATCAACAAATATCACATAGTACTTATGCTTTTTTGTCGAAGTAGTAGAGAATGGTCCACACATGCCTAAGTGAACTCTCTTAGGGATCCCCGAGGCTCAGTTCTCCTTCTCATGAAAGGTGGCCTTTGCATATTTTCCCATAGTACATCCCTTGCATGTGTTTGACTGCACAAGTGTACCCTTTGGAAGACCTGTAGAAATCTGTTGCATGAATTTTAAGGCTCTGTGGTGAAGATGGCCCAATCTCCTGTGCCATAACTCACCCTCATCTCAACTCATCACTTTGTCCACCTTACCCATCAACGTTGCACAAACATCTACATCAAGTTTATAAAGATTCTTAACTCAAATCCCAATATTATTGGCTTGTACTATTGTTTTGTGTCGCAAGAACACTTTTCCTTCACTGAAAACAAAATCATAGCCTCTATCCTCCAACATTGCAACTGAGACTAAATTTTTCTTCAAGCCTGGTACATGCCTTACATCTTTTAATTGAAAGGGTTTACCTGAATGTCTCTGGAAGGTAATGGTACCAATCCCGGTAGCACTGTACCACCCGTCATCACCCATTTCGATATGCATCTGTAGGTCCTTCTCCTCCAAGCTACTGAAAATTTTCTTATCTCTCGTCATGTGAAAGGATACACCACTATCCAAATACCACACCAATCGTTACACTTGACACCATGCATGCAATGAGAAAGAAGTCAAGCTCAAATTGCGAGGCCAAATCCTCACCAGCTGTAGATCCTGAAGCCTTCTTGTTCTTCTTCTTTTGTGGACAGTTAGTGGCATAATACCCATGCTCGTGACAGTGGGAACACTTCACTTTGGACATGTCGTGCTTCTTTCCATCTTTACTGGACTCAGATTTGGAATAGAATTTAAGTGATTATGAGATAAGATTACATTTTATTGTCCATATTAATTAAGGGAAAATGAAAATAGAAACTGCGCCAAATATAGCCCACACCAGTGTAGGTGCTGTTAAGACCTCCTGGTCCCACACTAGTGCAGGTGTTGCTTGGACCTCCTGGTCTCACACTAGTGTAGGTGTTGCAATTTCTTATTGGACTTCAATATTTTCTACTTGCTTTCTCCTCCTTTGAGTCAATTCCTCTAATTGGCTTTTGAGATCTTCCATCTTATCCTCTAAGCACCAAAATCTTTCTTTTTTTCCTGAAATTATTTCCATGATCATTTGTATACTAGTTGGAAACTGGTTAATCTTGGAAATGAGACTGATGATCCCTGTTGAAGGTTACTTAAAATCATTTCCCAATTTCTTGAAGGGCTAGATTTATTCATATTAGTGAGACCTTTCGATGAGTTAGAGACTAGATGAAAAATATAGCTTGTTGAGGCAAGCTCAACCTGAAAGGTGAGTTGAAAGGGCCACTTAAATGGGGGTGTGAAATGTGCCCTCTAATACCCAGAAGCCAACATAACCTTCACCACATAAAAAAAAGTATAGATACACCATCTTTCTTTCCACAACAATAATAAAACTTAAGAGACTAGAGCTCATTAAGCCAGGAGAATGATCCCATTTAATAACACAAAGGTCTCTTCCTAGTTGAACAACCAACATAGATGCCTCATAGAAATTACCATTGATCCAAGGAGAAGCAATAATGGAAGGATAGAACATATGATAACATTCCACACCAAAATCTTCATAAAAATACCAAGATATCTAAGAGTAACAAAAGAAAAAGAAACTTGATGACAAAGCTCCAACAAACTAACAAGCGCATAACAATCCCTATTGGGGGGGAGTCAAATATACCAAGCCTGATTTCAGAAATAAAAATCCCCACTTACTAAGGGTCAAGCTTACCTAAAACCTCCCAATACTTCTGGTTATGCCATTCCCAACAGGAATAAAATCCAACCTAGGGAAGTCACCTCACGTATGAACAACACTAAGGAGAGACACCATCTAGCCAACATATAATGTCTCCATGTTCAAATCTAGAATAATTTTTTTTCTAGACATTTATAGAGTCCCCCCACAACTAGGATGACATAAAAACCACCTTGTAAGATATTATGGAGATATTGACCTACTTCAAGAAGTATAATCATTGATGATTGCCTTCTCCTGAGGCCAAGTACAATATTAATGTCACCCTGATATCTATTTTTGTACTTATAAGGAATTACCATTGTCATCCAACCTCCAATGAATTTGATTAGACTAGCAACTTAAGGGATTGATCCTATTTGTTATTAGTCCTCACATCACCATAAATTATCATCATAGCTATCCATTCCTTTCCAGAAACTTCTATTCATACCTTCCCCTATCCTTCTCATGATTGAGTGTAATGTCATTAAATTCCCATTGATGAGGAGAGATTGGTTGTATGTCCTATTTAAACCTGCGACCGATCCATTTAAAATGCAGCCTACGAAAGACTCATGGCACCTACTGACTACCTTGAGGGAGTACCACCTATCAATCCCTAAATGAGACATAAAAATATAGCTAGGGATTTGCGACATAGCCCTTTACCTTTCTCCACACCAATCACCATTTTTCAAATTCATGCTTATATTTGCCATGTTATGAGCTACTCAAGATATCTTATGTACTATAATAATTAACTATTATGTATTATAATATTTAACTATTAAATTTTGGAATTGTGAACTATTATGATAGGTGTTTGTGATATTTAATGACCACTTAAAAGTTAGAATTAGTCTTCCGTTCAATCAATAAGTGAAGTTAAAGTGGAGAATTTAATATATAGCATTATATGTTATTCTCTTATAAGTAATATGTGGAAATATTTAATTAAATTTTAATTTGTTAATATATCACCAATCCAAAGATCAAATGAAAGGAACAAATAAGTTATGGCTACAATTTATTATACATCTTTTAAAGTAAAAATTAATTTATGTGTAAATATTAAAGAAGTTATTGAATGAGTAAAAATAATATATAAAATATAATTTTAAGAGGCCACACATGCATTTAGATTTACATCTTGATTGGTCATAATTGATAGATCGATTTGAGCTCCCATAAATGGCTCATGATGAACTTATAACATGATATGATAAATGTAAGCAAATGCAATTATTATTATGTTTGATGACGAATGGAGTCATGATGAACTTATAACATGATATGATAAATGTAAGCAAATGCAATTATTATTATGTTTGATGACGAATGGAGTCATGATGAACTTATAACATGATATGATAAATGTAAGTAAATGCAATTATTATTATGTTTGATGACGAATAGAGTGCCCTTATCATAGGAACAAAAGAAAACCTCATTATCTCTTTAGAATATACTATATCAAGGGAACAATGACATTGAAAGTGTAAGATTTTGCTAAAAACTAGATTAGTAAGAAAATTAAAAGTATTCATGATCATCTAAGAAAAATCCCTTTAATGACATTTTAAGAGGAGTAATTTGTCTTAATATAACTTAATATAAGTATTAAACATCATGAATTTAACCTTCACTAGGATGTAAGACCTAACTAGAAAATGAAGAAAATATATCTAGAATCTAGATGTGTTGAAAAGTCAACAAGAAATGTGTGTCTAATTTAATTTTCCCTTAATTAAATTGGACAATAAAATATAATCTTATCTCATAATCACTTGTAATAGTTAACTGAGTGTGATAAACTTAGTTAGCTCATGAATTTTGAGTTGAGGGTGGTTGGTGAGGCATGCATAGTGATTCTATTAGTTATTGAGTCCAAGTTGTAGTTAGTGCATTAGTTTAATGCATGAGAAATCAGTTAACTCAATTAATTGAGTTAAAATCAGTTTAACTAGTTGTAACTATTTGTTGCACTAGTGAGAGGTCAAGTGAATTAAATCATATTTAATTCACATGCAGTGATCTGTCATGTAATTGGTGATTTACTATTAATAGTTGCATGCATGTCAGTTCTGATGGAGACCCAGTTGAGACAGAGGTTAAAGGGATGTTAAATGTCACTTATATTATTAGAAAATTGTTTTCATGTAGTAATAGACCCATAGGATTTCCCATCAACATTGCACAGTTTTGGAAGGTTGAAATTCCTAAAGAAAAGGGATTGCATTCCACATGAATTGTGCAAGCAAGGTAGGCTGAGCAGAGTCTGAAAATTTGCTAAGTGTTGGTCGATTTTGTCCGCATCAATGTGAGAGCATTGTGAGAGTGTAGGAGACTCTTATGAGAAATTGTTTCATGGTTCCTTGATGAATATACAATAGAAGAGAGAGGGGTTTTGAGAAGCAATATTTCCCTGGAAAAATATCTGTGTTGTGGATTGATTTGCTTCTTTCTTTACTTGTGATTGGCGATCGTGTTTATTTTCCACAATTTATTTGTAGAAGGATTCAATATCTTTCTTTAGCATATCGCATGATCGAATTGAATCCATTGGTATAAATATTGTTAGTATAATTTATTCATGGTATCAGAGCGCAAGAAATAACTATAGTGAAGAAGAAATTGAGTTTGTGCTGACTCAACATTCGAATTTGCAAAAATATTCTTTGGTGTGACAGGTGGATCAAGATGGATTTCAATGGCTTAAGATTGGAATATGAAGTCGAGGGAAATTATAATTATATTTCATGGAAATACATAATGGAGGTAGTTCTGGAAAACAATGGGTTGAAAGAATTCATTGATAATGACATTACCAAGCTTGCAGCAACAAACACCGCTCTTCTTGATGCTTGGCAAAAGAAGGTTGCAAAGGTGAGGAGGATCTTATTAGAGGAAGTAGGAGACCACATTGTCTCGAGTCTCCATGGAAAAGTGACTCCATATGAAATTTGCAAGGCTTTGACAGATCTGTTTTAGAGTAGCAATGACCACAGAAAATTGGCACTGAAGGACAAGCTCAGGAAAATCAGAATGGAGAAAGGCGACACTATTCCGAAATATCTAACCAAGTTCATCCCATGTCAAGATGAGTTTGGGAGTGTCAGAATTATTGTAGCATATTATGACTTGGTGAGCCATCTCTTCTTGGCCTTCCTAAGAGTTGGCATAGTTATCAGGACTCTATCAATGGGAGGGAGAAGCTACCAGATTGGGGGCGACTTTGGTTGGATTTGGTACAATAATAATTCAGGCAGAATACCAGGGATGGATCCTCATCTAAGACAAATGATGAGGAAAATTTCACCTTGGATGGTAAGGCAAGGAAGGGGAAGGGAAAAAAATCCTATTCTTAGTCCGAGACTGGAAAAGAAGGCAAGAAGTGTGACATTTCCAAAGTGAAATGTTTTCACTGTTACGAGCATGGACATTATGCCACTAATTGTCCACAGAAGAAGAAGAACAAGAAGGCTTTAAGATCTGTAGCTGGTGAGGATTTGGCCTCACAATTTGAGTTGGAATTCTTTCTCATCGCATGCATGGTTTCTAGTGCGATGGGATCAGTGTCGTACTTGGATAGTGGTGCATATTTCCACATGACGGGAGACAAATAACTTTTCAGCAGCTTGGAGGAGAAGGATCTCCAGATGCATATCGAAATGGGTGATGATGGGAGGTATAGTGTTGCCAGGATTGGTACAGTTACTGATGCCAGGATACTGGGTTAAACAGATCCTAGCATATAAAAACTTGTGTGCTTCCTTTAGAAATAAAAATCTCATCTAATTCTTCATAAAAAAAAAAACATTTGATTCAGCTTCAAACAGACATAACGGAAAGAGAGCTATACAACAAAATACTGATTGATATTAACACAAAATTTCAGACTCAATCATTGGCCGAATATTACAATGGATGGCATCTCGGCTCTCGACCCTCTTACAAAAGCTCTCAAACCATTTATCTCACTCTCTCTGTATTCCTCACTTCCTCACTTGTTTTTCATCCTCACTCAATCCTCCTATTTATACATAAATATGAATTTATTCCACTCCATAATTTCCTCCACACAAATCTCAACTAAAATCTAAATTAGATTTATCTTTTTTTGGACCCAACTAAGTCCTGTTTATGGAATTCCTAATCCCTAGATTATTTACTTAATTCAACTCCACTCATATCCTTAATTTATGAAAAGAATATTTATAATAGTCCTCACTTTACAATTTTCTCTCTTAATTTATTAAAATGAGAAAAATAATTAAAACACCTCACCCCCTAAATCACACAAATGAATAATGAAAATTTAGCTTTGATGCTCCTGCATCAGACTCCCCATGTATAGAAGTTTCCATAGACTCCTGTCTATGAGGTCTGTCGCTTTTCTGTAATAATGCGACAACCACAAGTCCTAATGAATTTCTCCCTCCAGGATTCCAAACTTTGTTCTGCTGCTGGTCCTTCAAAGTATCAACTCGATTTGGTAACTCATCACTCACTCTGTCGATCAGATTCCATCGGCCTTTATAAAAATTGCTTTCGCCAATTCCTTGGAGTAATTCCTCTTTGTTTAATTCTTTCGTCTCCAACTAAGCTGAACACTCAAGTTTCTGCAATGAATAATAAACAAGAACTCCTTCTTGATTACAACTATAGTCATTGATTGCTTTTGTAGCAACAATTTCCTCATCCGGTGTTGTACCTGCATTCATCAACAAACTGTTAGTTTGATAAAGATAAGACCTTTCAGTCTCTTTTGATGCTTCAAGCACAAATCTCCCATTATCGACTTTCTGGATTTCAGTAGATATTGTTTTGAACTGCTGACTACTTTTATCTTTATCCTGCTGGATCAATATATTTGTCTCCTTTATGTCTCTATGGGCATAAATTTCTTGTTTCCCCTGATCTTCCATCTCAACTCCAAATAATTTCTGCTCAATTTCTTTGATTTCGACATCATATATGTTAATGTCGTTTTCTGTACCTATAGTCACATTATTATCTGAAAATTTATAACATTCATTCAACTCTATATATGTTAAAAAAATTTCATCCCTATCATGCATAGTAACTGCAATCTCTTCTGGATCAGATTCTGCAAGCTTCATTTCTCCCTCAGGTTCCTTAAGCCACCATTCCAAGAACTCGATTTCCATGTGAAATCTTTCCAGCACTTCATCACAACCTTCATTCCCAGCTTCATTCTTCTTCTGGAAATCTTCCTGAGTTGCCCTGGTTTCAACATCATCACATTGTAAAATTCTGTCAGCAAATTCACTATAAAAATACATTTGTTTACATCCCTGGAATATCTCTTCGACATTTTTATTATGCTCCTGCTCGATAATAGCTTCAACTGGTTATCTTACCCCAAACAAGAATTCATTTATGATTTCTTCCTGCTGCAACAAATTAGTACCTTCCTCCTTTGAAAGGTATTCTCCATCACACTTCACCTCAAGAGTTTCCTTCATCTCTGTGATAATTTCACCAGACTATCCACCATATTTCGCACATCCTGCAAACATACATAAACTGTGAGATTTAAAAATGCAAGGCTTCATAGCCTCATCTGCTTCTCTCATCAACCCATCTTCAGATTCTTTTGAACTATCTCAATAGTTCATGAGATCTTCCTCATTGATCTCTTCACCCATAATTTCACCCTGTTCTGGGCCACAAATTAAAACATCCATTTTTAACTCAGCCTCTCTGAGTTCTTCACACCTCATTTGAGCACTTATCATCTGCTCGAGCTTCCTTAGCTCTTTTGTCAGCTGTATGTTTACTTGTTGTTCCCTCTTTGCGTGTAGTCTCTGCCACTTCACTTTCTTCCTCATGGTCCATCCATGTGTCTGGTCTTTCACATTCATCTGCAATAACTCCATCAACAATTCAAGGTGAACTGTTATCTCAACCTTTACCCGCTCATAATATTCATCCGTCAACTGCTCACGTATGCCATTTGCCTTGGAATTTTCCTTCTTCTTCCTTCTATTGTGGTCTTTATTAGACCTTCTGGAATGACTATCACCAGTAATCCTCTCCTCCTTTGTGAAGTCCATTTGTTCACGTGTGGATTTTGTTCAATCCCCTTTTCAGCAAGTCTTTCCACTTGCCACTCAACATTACAAGCTTTCTTCCTGCGCTTGATCACTTTCAGTTCTCTGTCTTGGAACCATCTCTGGACAATTCTCTTGCTTCACTTTGCTGCAAACAACACTTTAGTAATTCCTGTGTTACAATGACCAAACTCTTTGGGTGTCGGGCTCGACTGATCATGCACCCAATTACATTCAAACCTTTGACTTTGGTTTATGACTCTTTGACTTCAGAATTTACATCAACTCTTCATCTTGGATGAAAATACTTAATCTTAACTCAAACTATCCAAACTTTCATTTGACCCTAACATATGTTTTGACTTCAAGGCTTGCCCCAATAATTATGATAGTGGATATTTTGACTTAATTCAAGTTATAAAATCTTCCAACGAACATACATCCCTAATAAATTTTTAGGATGTAAAATATTCACTCTCTTTCATACTCCATTCTTATGAAAAATCATCAGTTTCCCATTATCCTTTCACATGATGCTGAAGTCTTTAATCGAAATGCATTCAGTGTTTTCCAAGATTTATTTTATGGTGAAAATAAATAAACCACTCAATTTCTAACATTCAAAAATACCTTCTCGAAATGATGTATCATACCTTATGCTCCCATTAAGGTTATCAATAAACCTTCTTTTTGCAATTGCAACTCTCTGGACTCCACTGTTCTGTGCTGTCTTTGTCACTATGACTACTCGCATGCCCTTCATACCATAAGATCATCATTTTAGTGCAAACGTTTTCCTGCAATTTTATGCACCATACAACATCAATTCACATCTCTTCACCTGTGTACAGAGAACAAGTTTTCAACCTCTTTGATGAATAATTTCCAACTCGTACATTGTGTCCATCCTGAATAACACTTCCTTAGGTGCCGCCACATGATGGTAAAAACAAAGGTTTCTACAACATCAAGCAATTGTGTTTTCAACCTTAAACACAAATCAAAAGAATTCTCCCATTCCAACTACAAGCTTTGGTCCAAAATGACTTAACCAAAACTGCAAAGAATCCACATTATGCATAATAAACCCTCTCATATAAAAATGCATGATTCTTTTTATATCACCCACGATAGCGCATTTTTCATTCAGTTTCCATTCATTTATACCTCCGCATTTGCAACATTTTCACTCTTTCATAACATTTAAAAAATATCAACTTCTTGAGTATGGAAAGGAAATTTAATCATCTAGATTTTAAAATACCTCTACTCAATGAATATTGATTCATTCAATGAGCACTTACCTTGAGTCTTCTTGTTGAAATTATCCAACCCTTCTCTCGCATATTATTTTAGGAATACATTCAAGCGTCTACAGACTTACTTTGAACGCACAAGGTCCATTTTCTCCCCAACAAATAAATCTCTTTCGAACAATTTTCTAACATAAATCTTTTCCCAACAAATAATGTTAGAAACCTTCAAAGTACGCACAATCTCCCCTCTTAGCTTAAGCCAAATTCCGTCATCTCAATCTCTCGGGTTTTTCTTCAATTTCAATTTCTTGGCTTTGAAAACATGAAACCTTAATGTAACATAAATCCTTCCAAGATTACATTCTCCAAAAAATGTACATGAAATATTTGCAAAAACTTTACCTCGATCAATCCTAGTGACCTTTTCTTACGCTAGAAGGTGGTACCATGGAAATATTGGATCCATAATTTGAATATTCTACTGGAACCACACCTCTTTCACAAGCCAACACATGCCTTTTTTAAAGTGCATTGATACGAATGGCTTCCACAAGAGATCATTGTTATATATACAACAATGGGAATCAAAATTCGTTGCATTTCAAATGTGGAATTCTGTTTTAAAACAAAATGATGCCTTTTTGTTTGAGCCCACTCTTCACACAAACCATCATTCAATCAATAATGAAATTGTTATTCCATGCCAAATAACGATCCAAGCAGACAAGGAAATAACCCACTGTCCACACAACAATTATATTACACTTGAAAAATAAAATACTGATAACCCACGATATCTTAACGCAATTACCATGCCATTGCAATGCCAACAAAGAGAGATGTCAGAACAGAGAAGAAAAATGTCGTATGCATTTCTTTGCCTTATTGAAGCGCTGCCATATGAGCGTCTTACCAATTGCTATACTGTGCTGCGGTCAAGGAGCATAACGCATATGCCAACACACATGCCTAATGTATCTTTGGCCTCTTTCCCAAGTGACTGCCTTGGCTTCACAATCCAAAATTTATTCTTCACGACAACATACAACAATATCAAAATCGAAATCATTGTGTTTACCAAGTATGGAATCCAATTAAAAAAAAAAAACAACGCAACCTTTATGATTTGAACCCACGGTTCATACAAATCACATCGCTATCAAACCAAATGTTACCACAGAATCCACAAGCCCAACTCATAACAATCACCACCGGCCTTTCAAGCGACTATGGCTTTTACGACCTGTGGCTTTGACACTACACGACTTGCAAACGATGATGTGATAAACAACGCCATGCATAGATTCAAAAAATACTGTGATAAACAACGCCGTGCAGGGATTCAAGCAATATCGTGATAAATAACACCTGGATGCCGCAAACTCCCAAAATTTATATCATACCTGTGATAAATGATACGCGGCTTACCAGTTGCTAACACTGTGGCTATTTGTCACGATCGCCTGTGGGGTGTCTATGCCGTGGAATGTTGCAGATATCATATGCCTGCACTCTTCATATGTGATGTTGCCTTCACAAAGGGCTGAAATTGCATTTACCAACGAGATTCTCTGGCCCAAAACTGCATTCGCAGCAAGCTTTGAAAGCTCTACAGACCACATATTTGTAGAAATAATCCTATCTTGAGGAACCTAGTTGGCATAAACTGCCTTCAAAGATCCCACTGCTTTCTGTCCTTCTAGAGTTTCCCGGTCTCCAATAAGGACACGATTAGGGTATAGAAGGTCTTGAATTGCAGTTCCTTCAGCAATAAACTCTGGATTTGAAAGAATTTGGAAATTAATTCCCTTGGTATTATGTGTGAGGATTTTCTCAATTGCGTCTGCTATTTTTACTGGAACTGTAGACTTCTCCACAAAAAAATTGCCATATTTTGAAACATCTGCAATCATTCGAGCTGCACTTTCCCAATATGTTAGATCTGCAGCCTTCCCAGCCTTCAAGGACTCCGTTCTTTATCATTGGCCTCGTCCCTCGTACAACAACGATCTGTAGCAATTTATCACACAACAAACTTAATGACACTACAACTGAGTTATAACCTTGGCTCTGATACCAAATGATGCCAGGATACTGAGTTAAACAGATCCTAGCATATAAAACATTGTGTGCTTCCTTCAGAAATAAAAATATCATCTAATTCTTCATAAAAAAAACATTTGATTCAGCTTCAAACATACATAACAAAAAGAGAGCTATACAACAAAATACTGATTGATATTAACACAAAATTTCAGACTCAATCATTGGCTGAATATTACAATGGATGGCCTCTCAGCTCTCGACCCTCTTACAAAAGCTCTCAAACCATTTCTCTCACTCTCTTTGTATTCCTCACTTCTTCACTTGTTTTTCATCCTCACTCAATCCTCCTATTTATACATAAATATGAATTTATTCCACTCCATAATTTCAACCACACAAATATCAACTAAAATCTAAATTAGATTTATCTTTTTTTGGACCCAACTAAGTCCCGTTTATGGAATTCCTAATCCTTAGATTATCTACCTAATTCAACTCCACTCATATCCTTAATTTATGAAAAAAATATTTACAATAATCCTCACTTTACAATTTTCTCTCTTAATTTATTAAAATGAGAAAAATAATTAAAACACCTCACCCCCTAAATCACACAAATGAATAATGAAAATTTAGCTTTGATGCTCCTGCATCAGTTACTTTCTAGAGACAGTCAGGTAATCCCTTCTTATTAAAAGATGTCATGCATGTACCAAGCTTGAAAAATAACTTAGTTTCAGTTGCTATGTTGGAGGATAGAGGTTATGATGTGGTTTTCAGTGAATGGAAAGCATTCCTTCATCACAAAGCCACAGGACAAGCCACTAAGATTGGGATTCGTGTGAAGAATCTCTACAAACTTGATGTAGATGGCTGCACAACATTGATGGGTAAATCAGACAAAGTGGTGAGTCGGGATGAGGGTGAATTATGGCACAGGAGATTGGGCCATCTACACCACGGAGCTTTGAAGGTCACACAACATATTTCTACGGGGTTTCCAAAGGGTACTCTTGCAGACATACACATGCAAGGGATGTACCATGGGGAAGTATGCAAAGGCCACTTTTCACGAGAAGGAGAACTGAGCAGCGGAAATATTTGAGAGAGTTCACTTATACATGTGTGGACCATTCTCTATAGCTTCGAAAATAAAGCACATGTATTATGTGATTTTTGTAGAAAGTGTTGGATCTACTTCATGCCGAAGAAAGATTAGACGTTCTCAAAATTTTGTGAGTTTAAAGCACTGGTTGAGAAAGACACGGGGAAGCTTGTGAAGGCTCTAAGGAGCGAAAATAATGGTGAGTACATCTACAATTAATTCAAGAACTTCTGTAGAAAAGAATGAATTCAAAGAGACTTGATTGTGCCTCATAACCCACAATGGAATGGGGTCACAAAAAGAAAGAACAAAACAATTGTGGGTGTGACACAAGCGATGTTGCATGACCAGGGCATACCGTTGCATCTATGGGTAGAGGCATGCAACACAATGGTATTTGTGCTGAAACGTAGTCCTCATCAGATACTTGGCATGAGTACACTAGAGGAGGCTTTTTCTGGTAAGAAACCTGATGTTTCATATTTTAATTTTTTTGGCTCATCTATCTATTGCCATGTGACCAAAGATTCCAGTTTGAAGCTAGAACCAACAACTGAGATTGATATATTTGTGGGGTACACTAATACTCCCCACAACTATTGGGTGTATTTGCCAAATATCAAGATGACTATTGTGAGATGGGATATAAAATTTGATGAGGAGAAAGCCATGTGATTGTCCCTTGAGAGAGAGATTTATTTGGATGCAGATGAGGAACTCTTGGTTCCAAAGGATGAACCTCAAGATGTGGAGCAGCCACATGCGGAGGATCATGGAGGGGCATAAACCTCTCATGTAGAGCCATCCACCAGACATGGTAGAAGGTGCAACACTGAAGCTGACAGATTGAGACTTGATGTGGAAAAACATGTAGGAGCACCTACATCACTGCACAAACTGAGACAACCTCCAGATATGTTTACTGGATACATGGCTTTTATGAGCAAGTGTATTGTGACAAAACCATCCTCTTTTGAGGAAGCAGTGTAGCAACCAATTTGGGTTGATGCCATGGTTGAGGAGTATGACTCCATCGTCAAGAACAGTGCATGGGAAGTTGTCCCAAGACCAGTCGGAAAATCAGTGGTTGGACCTAGATGGATCTATAAGGTGAATCAGGTGGCAAATGGGAGTGTGGAGAAGTACAAGGCTAGATTTGTAGCTTGAGGATTCTCAAAACTTGAGGGGATTGACTATGAGGATAATTTCACACTAGTTGCGAGGTACTCATCGATTAGATCTATTCTTGCACTCTCAACACATATGGGATAGAAGATACATTAGATGGATGTGAAGACTACATTTCTCAATGGAGTTATTGAGGAAGAAGTGTACATTGAGCAGCCAAAATGTTTTCAGACCTTTGACAGTGAGTCGCATGTGTGCAGACTCAAGAGAGCACTGTATGGGCTGAAGCAAGCACCTTGTGCTCGGTACACCAAGTTTGAAAACTATTTCATAGGGTTGGGCTTCACGAAGAGTGAAGCAAATGCGAACCTATACCAGATTGTGGTTGATGGTAAGATTTTGATTATCGCACTTAATGTTGATGATCTCATTTTGAAAGGTGATGAGCAACTCATGACTTCTTGCAAAGAGGATCTTGCAAGAGAGTTTCAGATGAAGGACATGGGACTCCTTCACTATTTCCTTGGTTTGGAGATATGGCAGCGGGATGGGGAGCTATTTGTTTCTCAAGGCAAGTATGCCATAGATATTCTGAGAAAGTTTTACATGGAGAGCTATAAACCCATAGAGACTCCTCTTGCAGGAAACTGGAGGAAGGAGGATGCTACTTCAGGTAAGTAGTGGACAATACTGTTTATAGGCAGCTTGTGGGTTCACTCATGTACTTGGTGAACACTGGACTAGACATTTTCTACACAGTTAACCAACTGATTCAAGCTATGGTTAAGTCGACCAAGCTATTTTGGAAGGCAGGGAAGCATTTCTTGAGATATCTTAGGGGAACTATAGAGTATGGATTATGGTATAGACAGACAGAGGGAGTGAAGCTTCAAGGCTTCACCGATGCAGATTAGGCATGCGACCCATCAGACAGAAAGATCACATTAGGAGGGATCTTCAGCATATGATCGATAACATTTTCTTGGTACAATATGAAGCAGAGATATATTGCACTCAGTTCATCCGAGGCAGAGTACATGGAAGCTAGTCAGGTTGCATGTGAGGCCATATGTATGAGGAAGATTCTTGTTGGTTTTTTTGGTCATCAGATGGATCTGATGGTGATACATTGTGATAACCAGAGTTCCATTAAACTCTCGGTTAATCCGGTATTTCATGATAGGTCCAAGCATATAGACATCTAGTACCACCGTCTCACAGATTGTGTTCAGAGACACATTATGTTACTTCAGTACATTCCCACGAAGGATCATGATGCAAATATTCTGACGAAGGAGCTCGCCAGGAGCAAATTCAAATACCATAGAGGCAGGATCCAGGTAGCTGATAATCTAATTTCTTGTTGAGAGGGAGTGTTGAAAAGTCAACAAGAAATGTGTGTCTAATTTAATTTTCCCTTAATTAAATTGGACATAAATGTAATCTTATCTCATAATCACTTGTAATAGTTAACTGAGTGTGATAAACTTAGTTAGCTCACGAATTTTGAGTTGAGGGTGGTTGGTGAGGCATGTAGAGTGATTCTATTAGTTATTGAGTCCAAGTTGCAGTTAGTGCATTAGTTTAATGCATGAGAAATCAGTTAACTCAATTAATTGAGTTAAAATCAGTTTAACTAGTTGTACCTATTTGTTGCACTAGTGAGAGGCCAAGTGAATTAAATCAGATTTAATTCACATGCAGTGATCTGTCAAGTAGTTGATGATTTACTATTAATAGCTGCATGCATGCCGGTTCTGATAGAGACCCAGTTGAGATAGAGGTTAAAGGGATGTTAACTATCATTTGTATTATTAGCGAACTGTTTTCATGCAGTAATAAACACACAGGATTGCCCATGAGTATTGGGTAGTTTTGGAAGGCTGAAATTCCTAAAGAATAGGGATTTCATTCCACATGAATTGAGCAAGCAAGGCAGGCTGAGCAGAGGCTGAAAATTGGCTAAGTGTTGGTTGATTTTATCTAGATCACTGTGAGACAATTGTGAGAGTGCAGCAACCTCTTGTGAGAAGAGTGCATTGTAATTGTTTCATGATTCCTTGGTGAATATACAATAGAAGATAAAGGGGTTTTGAGCAGCAAGATTTCCCTGGGAAAATATCTATGTTGTGGATTGATTTTCTTCTTTCTTTACTTGTTGTGATTGGCGATCATGTTTATTTTCTGCAATTGATTTCTAGAAGGAACCAGTATCTTGCTTTAGCATATCGCATGATCAGATTGAATCCATTGGTATACATATTGTTTGTATAATTTCTACAAGATGTAGGATACGATATAACTTGATACATGCACATGATGAGAAATACAATGTATTCAAAAATATATCGTGATATATTGATCAAATTAATTTGTAAAATAGGATAACAAGTACTTTATGAGTTAAAATAGAAATCACTAATGCAAGCTCAAGGAATGGGGCATAAAGGATGTGTAGAGGAATAAAATGGATTATTTTTCTTGAATATTAGAAATATTTCTAAGGCCAAACAAAGGTTAACCAGTCATGCTTGGAATACTCCTAGAACATGTATTCTTCATGCAAACTATTGTGATAAATGAAAATGTCCCTAGATATCACATTTGGTAGCAGATGCTTTTAATCACCTAGTCTGAGTTAAATAAATCTAACATAATGACACATAAGACTAAAATCATAATCCAATGTATCGAATTCATGATGAAATTGGTTATATGTTCTTCAAGAAAATGATTGATTCTATTTGATGAATAATTAAGGGTGAAGTTAAACCTCTTATTATAACTAGTGGATTGCTCTTATATTCCTTTCATACATGATGCAATTGATAACTTGACAACCAAAGCTTTGGTTTTGATGAAATAAACTGACTAGTCAAAACAACATGATCAATTTACTTTGCTGTGGTGATTAATTAAACTATATTTTTTCATATTGTAATCACCATGATTGTATACTTAGAGAAAATGATTCTTTGCTAAAAATATCAAGTGTTAATGAAGAGAAGAAAATACATCATAGCATGCCAACTATTTTAATGCAATTGTCAAGTGAGTTAAGACAACTAAGATGTTTGTTCTTTGGGTAAAACAAATTGTAATTTGCAATAGTAACCAATCAAAAATTGTACATGTAAATTTTAATAATAGAGAAGAACGTCCCAAAATAAACATTTTTAGTGTATCTTTAAAATAAAAAGTTACAATTGTAAGGGTGAACCCCTACTTATACCAAAGAGATAAAATTAACACTTATTTAAATATTATGTTATTACTAAAAATGACAAGGTCACTTTATCAAATTATATGGACCTAACACTAGAAATTTTCTATAAAATTATAAGTTGCACATAAAAAACTCATTTATATACAATTTATTGGCTACTATAGATGTTTTGGTTAGGTACATAGATGTTGTGGTTAGGTGCACAACATATGATAGGTTCCTTGGCATAAGTGATACAATATGGAGTAGCTAAATGAGAACACGTAATTAAATCTCGTGTTCCTCACTTTTATGTGTTCACATCATATTGAACTTCTTAAGGAGATGTGTAAATTGTGGAAACAACTCTAGGGAAAATTGATTTAATGATAAAGATGGGATGTTTATCGCTCTTGATCATGAGATGTAAGATTTCTAGCTTGTATAATATATATGTTTAGGTTTTTAGGGCATCAAAATAGGGATCTTATGTCTATAATTTGAATAAAAAAATCCTTTTATTACTAATTGAAGCTAGCTTCAAGTGCATGTAAAAGGTTCTTGTTGGCTCATGTCAAGATGGGATGAGCGTATGTTCTTATTGTCAAATCTAAAAGAGAAAGAATTGACCTTTTTGACATTGATTTTTTTTTGGCAAAAGCATTTACGGAAAGCTACCGATTTATAAATTTAAAAGAAATAACTAGCGCTTGTGGCTATTATAAGTTAGAAAATATATCTTATGATGAAGTTGTTATCTTACTACTAATGAAATGCAATCAACAGCATGTGGTTCCATGATAATTACATTTTATCCTTGGAGGAGCATGAATATAGGTGGTTTATGTAATGCCCTGAAAAGGTGGTGTATTTAATGCCCTAACTATGTCATAGTGAATTAGGATTGATAGACCCATCATGCACTAACCCAATACTATAATATTTTGATATTTTGAGATGGTATTTTTCTATAACATCAAATAGCATATCCATGTTCTGATGAGCTTATATTCTCATGCATTGATAGTTATTATGTCTCTATATATGTTTTTGTTGTTGTTGTTGTGTTGAATACCATGCCAAGGTGTATTTCACAATGTTATGCAAATTTATGCTTTTTATAATTTTTCCATGTAATTATATGCTACTCGTGATGACATATGCTTATATGATGCTCAAGTGATGTTATATTCTTAATATGACATACAACAATTAGCTGTACTTCTTAACTATTCATGATGTTGTAATTATGTTATAATTCTCATGATGGTATGTGGTTGTTAGCAAGTTCTGCTTTGATATTTATGTTATGATGATGATATATTCTCATGATGACATGTGATAGCATGAAATTATTTTTTATTCATAATGACATGATGGTTTCATGATTATAACTAGTGTTTGGCTTCATAATATGAGGTGGATCTGGATAGGAGAACCACTTCATAGTCTTGGAGGGCTAGTTTATTAAATATCTAGTGGGAGTCCACAACCATGAAGCAAATATATATACAAAAGATGAAGAAAATTTGATCACTAATGCTACATGAATGTTTCATTTACCTCCACTAATATTAGAAGCCTTAGAGGAGGGTTGGAGTTATACTCATCTATCAGTTGTGGTGATGGAATTTCAATGCCTAGGGCTATAATGGCTATCAATTTGGACTTGTACAGATCTTATGATAGGAAAAGTTGGATTTATATAAGAATATTGATTACACACTTAGGGTTTTGTATCCACTTTGTCAATTTAATAATGAACTATGTGACCTTTGTATCTTTTGAAGTTCTAAGATGGATCTTGAATTAACTAACCACATACATGAAATAGATACCAAAACATAAAAATAGTCATGAAATCAAAACCAACAGACATTACGAAATGAAAAATGCACGTTGTAGTTGTGGAAGAAGTTTATTCTATAATTTTGAGATGCTTTGGGTCAACATGCCTATTAGATGCTTACTACACTCTAGATGAGGCCTGGGGCCATAGAGCTTAGCATAGGTTGAGAGGCCACAAAGTTTGATGTCAAAATTCAAGGAGATGAATGAAGTTGTACTTGCAATCCCTTGAAGTTGTGATGTGGAATTTCAGAGTTAGTTGTACTCACATCATGATGAGTGACTCTTATACTAGTTGCAACAAAGCATTTGTGTCATCAAGTTCAAAACCATCTAGAGGACTGGGGGATGATTTGGAGATAATATAGATGGTATGATTCTCAGTGAGGGTGCACAAAGGGGGAAGTAAACTCATGTGACTGAGTTGATTTGATACATGATAATATGTGATTCTTGCATATTAGGCATTCATGACATATAATCAAAAACACATACTAATATAAGGGAACCATGGTTGATTAGTAATGCAAATGTGAGATTTACTTGTGGTGGACACATGAGAAAATCTCTCATGCATACAATAGTACTAGTATATTTAGGAAAATCTTTTGTGATGATTGTGCGTATCAAATATTTCCTTGTATGAGAAACACATATATAGGCATATATGCGTGTGTGCATGCAAACTAAAAGAAGATTAATGAGAAAATAAAAAACAAATGAGTTGCAAGATAATGGCATGTGGAGGTATGAATGTTGTTAAAATAATATTTTTTTTTTTGAATTTTTACTCAAATGTGGGAATATATAAAGGATGAAGGAGAATTGAAGTGGGTTCCATTTTCTCGAGTTGTTTTTCACTTTGCATTTAAGGCGATTTCTATTTAGAGGGATATGAAAGGCTAGTAGTCATAAGGGGAATTATTAAGCATTAGCTAGCATAGCCTTAGTGGCTGGGGTATCATAGGTCTCAATATTTGATTGATCGGTTGGTTAGGATGAGATTTTGTCCGAAAAAAAAACGTTGCCCATCTTTGCTAATGTTTCTTGGTTGCTACTAATGGAAGTTGGTCTATGGTTTTCTTCTTCTTATTGTTCTTAACTTTTTGTAAATCAAATTCAACTTGTTACTTCCAAGTGTTCCTTCAATATTTCTCTTCATTGTTGGTACATTATGTTATTTAATTTCTTTTAAACTAATAAAGTGCATTGCTATGATTTTTGATATTAGATGCCAACAATCTTGCTAGTTAGTGGTAGCATTAATGGTTAATTTATGAATCATTTTTTTGTCAGAGGCACGTCTAAATTTTTATGTTTAAATGATTTCTATTAGATTCATATTGTTGGTATTTATATTGCAATAAGTTATTAAAAAGAAATATTATTTTTTTGGGTTAATTTCACCATAAACAACTAGAAATTGAAGAAACTTCTTAGTGTCATTGTTATTATTATTGAATGATTTGGATCCTTATATTTTGTTGTTGTTTTTATCAAATAATATAAATATGTATTACATATCCCCCTTGGAGAAACAAAATCTATATGTAGCTCGAGATTAAAACAAAAATGGGTATGCTTCCTTGATAGCATCCTCCAAATCACATGTAGCATCATCAATACCAAAGAGCTAACATTATAGCTTTCCCTATTAGACAAATTGGTTCTAGAACAATGCTATTTTATTTTCAAGGATGCTTAATGGAATTACTTTGAACTATCCCCCTTGTTCCACTTGTATCATAATCCAATCAATCAAATTGGTTCTAGAACAATGCTATTTTATTTTCAAGGATGCTTAATGGAATTACTTTGAACTATCCCCCTTGTTCCACTTGTATCATAATCCAATCACATGGTTAGGATAATTTACCTTTTTCTTAAACAAAAAAAATGGAAAACATTGTGAGCCCTTATCAGTGGGAAACATAATTCTATATGAAATTGTCTCTATCCTAGCAAGGAAGTTAAATGGCTCATAAATATTTAGATGCTATCTTAGCACAATTCCTAATCTTCAAGTTATATTTTCCTCGTCTTCACTCTGGTGGAGGTATGATCCCCAATACTAAGTTCTTTGTTCACCTTATTCTTATCTACATATTTTTTTATACTTGTTTTGTGCTATGTGCAAATTCTGTATGATTCTATTGACTTCTTGCTCCATTTCCTTGAGCATTCCCAAACCAATTACAATTTTATCACTAAATTATCCTAGCTCATTTGGGTATTGCATATTTTCCCATATAAAGCATAAAAAATAATAATTTCCAATGACACCTGATGCCCATCGTTAAATACAAACTCCACCACTTGAAACAATAATCTTCCCACTTGGATGATTTATTTATCACATACATGAAAATATTGTCTTCATTTACTCGATTCAAGATTTTAGTAATTCCATCCATTTGTGGATGGAAGGTAGTAGTAAAATTTATCTTAGTACAAAATTCCAATAAATGCTCTTCCAAAAATTAGGAGTGAACTTTGTAGCTCCATAAAATACAATTGTATACAGTACCTAATGTAATTTGAAAATTTCTCTCATGAATATTTTTGCAATTTTAGTAAGCTTATGAGTATATTTAATAGGAATAAGGAGTTTCATTAGTTGGTTTATCAAAAAAAGCCACACTAGAATCATATTGCCTCACTGTCCTTGACAACCTCATAATAAAACCCATGGTTATGTCTTCGTATAAAGATTGTAAGAAATTTAGAAACTTGTCAGGTGTTTGTTCTTGGCCTTAACTTGTTAGAAATTTATACATATGACAATGTATTCAAAAATGTATTTCATCATACTAGGACAAAAGTATTGTTTTTTGACCATAGGAATTATTCTCCAATAACTTGCATGGATAGAATATTCCATCTTATGTATTATCGAAGATAATTCTTCTCAATTCTAAAGAGTTAGAAATGTACACTTTAATTTATAAATGAGAATCCCATCATCGTTAAATTTATAACCTTCATACATGTTTTCTAATTTCTCTTACTTCAATCCGTATTTCAATTGAATATACTGTTCTTCTTTAGAAAGAGAATCAGTAAGTCTCATCTTCAAATCTAATTTGCAAATGATAACAAATACTACATGCATCTTTATATTAAATGCATCAACAACTTTGTTTTCTTTTCATCTTATGTGCTTGACATAAAAATCAAGCTTACAAATGAATTTCATCCATCTAGATTTCTTGGCATTTAAGTTTGGTTGGTAAAATAAATACTCGGAGTTATTATGATCAATTTTAACTTATATATTCCCATAGGGTATAAAATAGTTGGTGAATTGGTGCATTGTTAAGGCACTCCTTGCATGATGGTCACCAATTTGAAACCCCATGGGTAGTACCATCAAATTGCCTTCAAAAAATAAAAATAATAACTTGTATCTCTTTCCATTAAGTACTGCACCAATAATTTTAGGGGATGAACAATTGCAACAACTTCTAGATCATGAGTAACATAAATTTCTCAATTTCTTTCAATTTTTGTGGCTTACAACATATTAAATAAGTACCTTGCATGGGAGCTCCACCAAATCCTTCAATACATGCATCAATGGACATGACAAAAATAGTTTGTTGGATCTACAATTTTTAGAATTGGGGCACTTGTAAGAAGTGTTTCAACAATTGAATTTTTTAGTCACATTCTTGGGGCCATTCAAAGTTCACCCATTTCTTTTGCAATGAACTAATTCGGTGTTCAATTCTAGAAAATCCCCTTATAAATATTTGGTAATAACCAAAAAGACCCATTAAGGATCTCACATCTACTACATTCCTTGGAGTAGGAAAATTCATCATGGACAATCTTTTTAGAACCCATGGGAATTCTTTCTTCTAAAAGAATGTGACCCAAATAGTGAATTTGTTTCAAATAAAAGTCACATTTTATTACTTCTGTAAACAATTTATTCTCCCTCAACATTAGCAACAACATCCCTAATTGATTCTCATGCACTTCTTCATTCTTGGAATATATTAATATATCATCAAAAAAGATAAGTACAAGTACATCCAAGAATTTACTGAAAACACAATTCATGAAACATTTGAATATAGACAATGCATTTGTGAGATAAAATGGCACAACCACATTTCATAATGCACATACCTTGTTTGAATTTTTTCTTATGGATGTTTTATTATTTAATTATGAGTTGATGATATACTGATCTCAAATCAATATTTGAGACTACCTTTTCCCCTCCCATTTTATCAAATGAGTCATCAATTCAAGGAAGTGGGCACTTATTCTATACTATGAATTTATTTAATTGTTTACAATCAACACAAAAATAAAGAGTTCCATCCTCCTTCTTCACATCCCCATGGCAATACTTGCTCAAGTGAATCATTTTATAGAAACTCTTGTAGTTACATTTTATCTATTATAATTATGGGGTTGTAACTACCCCCTCCCACATTTACCTAATTTCATGAGAAAGCCAGGGTAAAAATGAGACAAAGAGTTACTGTGACATGACCCAACCTCCAACTTTTAGTATGAAAGTGGGTATGATAACTAACAACTCACAAACATTCCTGAAGACTTACAAGACACTTAGGGCCATAGAACCACCCTAGGTGACCAAACTTTGAGCTTAGGCTGATTTTCTCTAACTTAACAGCCTAATCGCACACACAAGCCTGCAAGGGTGCAATTATAGGGCTCCAATTGCATGCATGACATTGATTTCATGTAGTTATAGCCCAAAATTTCCAGTTCAGAGGGCGTGGTCCTGATATCTGAGCCACAATTCCAGGCCAACCTCCATACCACTACCAAAAACTGTCTGATACTTTCGAGAATCATTATTGACATGAGGAAAAATATAATCATTCAAACTCGAATAAAGCACTTTACCTAGACTGCCTAGAACACACTAGACATTTCTTCAAACACATGGAAAACATATAAGCTATAGGTAATGAATGCATATCTGATAATGATTGTCTGAGATTCATCCAAGGATCATCAAGAAAGCTCTATGTCCTCTCCACATAGTTGCAACAACACTTATTAGTCCATATATTCATCAACTAATTAATAAATAAATAATTCATAACAAGAGCCATGAATGGTACACATCATATAATCAACATATAACCATAAAATTACCAACATAGAAACCATAACCATAATATCGCTAACATAATAACTGCTCATAGATCACAATAAGAAAAAGTCTCATATTAACATATGAAAATAACAACCAAGTCAGGGACTTCCACGTACCACTCGACCATAGATTGGGCTGAACCAAATCTCTCTTTCAACCAATCACCCCCACACCATATTCAAAGCATGTATGTGGGATATCATGGAATAAGCCAAGCCAAAACCAAACCAGGGCTTCCAAAATCTAAACCACCTCAACCCTTAACTACAATGATTCCACCTCCATGGTCAGACATCACTGACACCAACGAGATTGGTCTCTACCCAAGTTTTCCAGGGCTCCAGGAACTAGTATCTCAACCCACAACCTTCTAGGGCTCCAAAGAGTTTGTTTAACCTGATTCCAAGGACTATTAGCTCACACCATCAAGGGAACCAAAGCGTTTGTCCCAACCAAGGCTTCAGGACTAGTAACTCAACCCAAGTTGTTCCATGACTTCCAAAGCATTTATTCCAACCCACAACCATTAGGAACCTAAGCACCAATCAGAAAAACAACAAGTGGAAAAACCCACAACACCATGGATATCACGGAAATGGCCAGGAAAGGATAAAACCACTATCAATCCAGAAAAATATCCATGCAAATGGCAATTCATAACTAATAAATCACATGCATATACCATGTATCCATAAATAAACAAGGAAATCACACATGTAATTTGTTTGCAAAGCAATCTAGCTGTAGCTGCTGATCCAACTATTCCCTTGCACATTCTTGCTTTTCCTTTGTCTTCTTTCTCCAAATCCAAGTGAATACACAATTTCTCAAGAATGCTCCAAGAATACTCTAAGTGCGCAAGAGTGTGAGAGAGTCAGAGAATGGAAGATAGCTCCAAAGCTAAACTGCAAAAGGTTAAGTTGACCAAAGTTGTGAATTGATCCTCAGAAGAATTTTTATTGTTGAGGCCTCTATTTTTATTCAGTTTCCTTCAATTTCCTCTCATGAAAATATGTGTCTCTTCACCTTCTTTTTCTCCTATTTTCCTTTATTTCATAAATAAATGCCAATTAATGCCTCTTTGCCTTTGCCAATTCCTTTTCCAATTTCCATAAACATAAATTGATCACTTGTTATACCCATCACTATGTTTTCCCAACATTCATCTTGGAATACGTGTCCCATGACCTTGGCCTTATTTTTATTTACATGGAAAATAAACCATAGGCCGTTACAAACCCCTCTCCCTTGGGGGATCACCATCCTCGATGTTCAATGACACTTATAAACCAACAAAACACATGTTGCCCATGGACCTTTATAACATAGCTCGATGTAAAATTTATGTCATATCATACTACCAAGATCATGATCATCATAACATAAAGATCATACCTCTTATTGGAGCTTTATAAACTCGATGCAATATTTACAACATACATATGCATATACATAAAACCAACACAACATAAAACACATATAATAGGGTACATATGCTCAACCGAAGAATAGAGAAGGGTACATACCCCACATTTGATTAGCCATCCCCCATGTAGCTTCATCGGGCCTAAAGTGGTTCCAATGCACTTTAACCTACTCAATTTCTATATTCCTGAGCATGAGTTGTTTCCGCTACAATATGTATTGTGGCTCTCGCTGAAATTATCCCTCTGGTTTCGCTTGTAATACATACTAGTCAATCACATGATAAACATCCTGGAGATGCTTCTTAAGCAATGAAACATGGAAAACATCATGAAATTTCACTTTTGAAGGTAGTGCAAGTCTATAGTCCACTAGTCCAATCCTCTCAAGGATCTCAAAATGCGTGCAATACCTAGGTGCCAACTTGGCAAATGAACCAATCCTCAAGTATATCCTCTTGGGTTTGATGCATAAATACACATGTTCCCCAACCTGAAACTCCTTAAATACCATGTGCTTATCCACATAACACTACAAGGAAAAGACCCTCTAGCGGAGTTTATAAAGGAGGTTTTTAGTGTTATAAAATTGGCCAAAATTGTCAAAAAACGTTTGCTACAACATCTGTTTATGGTTACGGAGGTTTTGGCAGAGCTTTTAACGTAAATTTATCACAACTAAAAAAAATGGGCGACCGAAGGTTATTACGAATGTTTTTTCATCGGTGCACTAATTAGGATTTAACGCGCTGGCGCGTACCTATAGCCGGTGCCCCGTGGCGGTCGAAGCAGAATGCATCGGGCCGTTAAGGTATAAAACAACATCAAGCGTAGTGTTGGTGATACAATGCATGGGGCCATTCTAATTGGTCTTGGGATTTGAGCAGTGCCCATAGGTCGTATCAACACACTGGTGTGCAGTATCACACAAATGCACTGAGATTTATAATTGGTATCGGTATTCGTGCAGTGCCCATAGGTCGTACAAATGCACCGGTGTGTATAGACACTTAAATGCCCCGGTCCGTAGTATCACACAAATGCACCGAGATTTATAATTGGTATCGGTATTCGTGCGGTGCCTATAGGTTGTACAAAAGCACTGGTATGTATAGACACAAAAGCGCCCCGGTGCATAGTATCACACAAACGCACCGAGATTTATAATTGGTGCGGTATTCGTGCAGTGCCCATAGGTCGTAAAATGACACCAGTGTGTATAGAGACATAAACGCACCGGCGCACCGTACCACACAAATGCCTCAATATTTTTAATTGGTTTTGGTATTTGTGCGGTGCCCATAGTTCGTAAAAATGCACTAGGGCGCTTAAGAATATAAACACACCGGTGTACAGTAACTGACACGCACCGATTTTCATTTTCTATTTTTTAGAAACATTGACCCGTGATAGTGCAATTATTGTGATTGTTTTAAATTCATTATTCATCAAAAGTCGACACATCTTATAACAATATTCATATTAATCAAAATTTTATTAATGCATTTGAATGTGATGTCTGGATTAATTTGTTATATCATATCATAATTATTGTGGTTTTTAAAAATTCATTATTCATCAAAAGTCGACACATATATATCTTATAACAATATTCATATGAATTAAATTTTTATTAGTGCATTTGAGAATGACAATGGAGAACACAATAAGAATAAATTAAAACATATATATATATATATATATATATATATATATATATATATATATATATATATATATATATATATATATATAAGACATAATTTTTCATACGAAATGGGACAGTTATTGGTATCCCTTTATCTTTCAATTGGGACACTATGTCCATTACATTAAAAAAAATGTCTAATTTCACAAACATTTTTCAAAAAATACAACACCTTGCTTTGATATCCAAACATAGTGATCATCATTCTTCGCTTGAACTGCTATCACTGCTAGAGCTACTTCCATGACTTGGGTTATTTTCAGGAATGTTTTGTTCACGGTGTTGATTGTTTTCTTCTTCTTCACCTTCCATCTGCAAACAAAAAAAAAAACTATAATGAGTGTGTATACATTGGTGAGAATAATGAAAATTGCAATATTAAATAATATACATCAATGTAAATCGAAAAGAAATGACGTACCAATGCAAAAATTGACTCATAAACTATACACATTCTTTCAAAACCATGTAACATGCCATCTTTCAAGATTTCATCTATTGGCGCAATTCCATACTTTGTTTCCTGCAAGTTTTATACCCCATAACAAATCATATATTTAATATAAAAGATTTATTTTTCTATTAATTATAGACGGAGCTAAGTAAAACAAGATCGATAGATGTTTACAAATTCCACAATTAAGTTCTGATATGCCAACATATACTCACAACCCATATTTAACCCAATTTCAATCAATTCCTCTGATGGTTCTTCTTTGTACATTAGCACCTGTTTGAAGACATTCAATGATGATTTTTGTAAAACAACTTAAAAAATACAAAAGTGAAATCTAGTAAAGTTGTTATAAGGAAGTGATAATTACTCACAAACTTAGATATCAATCCTTTTCTTTCTTGTCATCTTGTTTTATGTGCTGAATGGGTTCCATTTTCTTTTCTTTTCTGCAAGAAAATACTTGAAAATTAATATTTAATGCTAAATTGTTTATTTATTGTAGCTAATGAACGGAAAATTCAATGATTACATATTACATTTGAAGCACATTGTTGTTGAGATGGCTCCTCCCGCGATGCAATTTTGTCCATTTCTTTGACCATCTCCTTGTACACCTTTTGGGACATTCCTACTGGCATATTTCTGATATCAACTCGTTCATATTTTGAGATTTTCTAAATATTCCTGAAAATATAACATGAAAATAAACTATTTAATTTTTATATTGATATATGAAAAGTAAGTATAACAAAAGTGATATTTATAAGTAATTCTAGACAAACATTTAAAGGAATATTACTTTTTAATTCTTTCTTTTTTGTTGTTGTACATTTTTGCTATTAAAAGTCTAACATGTCTCATTGACCAATTCTCTCGAAACTCTTCCTGTAGTTTAGATAAAATTTGGTTCTTGGAATGATTGGATTGGTTTTTGTATTGTAAGTGGAAATAACGTCTATACATTCATTCCACTAGATCCCTCAAACTTTTGTAAAAGTTTTTCTCCCTTTCGTTAACCTCCAACACCACTCTAGATGAACTAAGGAGGAATTCATTTTCATTTGCATGTTCTATTTTTTTCTTTTCTTAGAACAACATTCCTTTACTGAGTTGTTGGTCCTTATAGAACATTAAACATATGTGAATTAATAGACTGTTTGACACATGTTATTTAATAATTTTAATTATAATATTAATGAAAACTAAAAAAAGAAACTCAATATTGGATCGATAGTATTTTTTCATTCACCTGATTCATCCTTTAGCAATTTTTCCATCAAGATTTTACGCTCTTTTGGTCCTAGATCAAAAATAATTTTATTAAGCTTTGTCATTTTGTGGCTATGCATGATACACAATAAACAATACATATTATTTAAACTTACATATAGTTCAAAAAAATATTTTTTGTAAATAATTTACAAAGAACTTGCATTTTTTCTTTTCTTGATGTGTTATCAGTATTTTTGTTACTTGATCTCTTGTCAGTCATTTCTTTGTCAATCTCAAACCTGTACCATATCATTCATTAATATATTTATAAATAAATTGTCAACTTTTCAAGTAAAAAAAAAAACTCAAGAAACCGGTGTGCCATTCATGGTGTACGCACCGACGGCGGTGCGTGGGTGTCTTAGAAACGCACCGCACAAACAGTATAATAGACCGTACAGTGCTCTATGTCAACAAGGAGCACCAGTGCATTACATGTCAATCACCGCACCGATTAACCATGATAAAATAATAAAAATCGTCCAGTGTTAGTTTTTGTAGCATAAACCGGTGCCATATTTTACATATGGCACACCGATATTTTTGTTTTTTGTTTTTTAATGTTTTATCACATTAATTATGCGATGCGCTTGTAAAATACAGAGCACTGGTGTGCTAGGTTATGTCGGGCGCACCAATGAAAAACAAATTGTTTTTTTTAAATTCACGCAAGGGCCGACATGGATTGGGATCTGACTATGCAAGTCGTCCCGTTGGTTGGATGTATTAGGTCTATATTTAGCAATACAAACCCTATAAATATAAATTGAAAAGCCTTAATTCTGGAATCACAGAAAGAGGGAGAAGAAATGGCAAAAAAAAAAATAAAAAAATAAAAAAATTAGCATTGGGGGGGGGGGGGGGGGGGGGGGGGGATACTTACGCGGTCTTGTGGGATAATAGAGCGCACCGGTGTGCTCAGGTACATAGGGTGGACCGAATATATATATATATATATATATATATATATACGCAAGGGCTGACATGGATTGTGATCCAACTATGCAAGTCGTCCCGTGGGTTGGATGTCTTAGGATTATATTTATAAATACAAACCCTATAAATATAAATTGAAAAACCCTAATTCTGAAATCACAGAAAGAGGGAGAAGAAAGGGTAGAAACAAAAAGAATGTACGGTTTGTTTCTAAAATGGATTTTTTTTACGAAATAACACGTTCGCGGTGTGACATAATGAAATAGTACACCGGTGCCATATGTTACATATGGCGCACTTATAAAAACATATTTTTTTATTTTTTTGTTTTTATCACTGTACTTTCGCGGTGCGTTATGTTATGCAGGGCGCACCGAGGAAAAGAAATTTGTTTTTTGTTTTTTAAATTCACGCAAGGGCTAACATGGATTACGATCCGACTATGAAAGTCATCCCATGGGTTGGATGCCTTATGACTATACAAACCCTATAAATCTAAATTGAAAAGCCCTAATTCTGAAATTACAAAAAGAGGGAGAAGAAAGGGCAGAAACAAAACGAATCTAGGGTTTTTGTTTCTAAAAATGGATTTTTTTTTTTTTTGTTTGTTTGTTTCTAAAAACTGTAGAGAAAGTAAAAAAAACTGCAGAAAAAGTAAAAAAAAACAATAAACTTTGATTTTGTTCTTTTACTACATAAAAAGTAAAAAAAAACAATAAAATTTGATTTTTTTCTTTTATTGCATAAAAAAATTGCAGAAAAAAAGTAAAAAAAAGTAAACTTTACTCACATCGTTTGAAATTCTATAGTACAAGGTTTGAATCACCAGAGGTTTGGAATTCTGATTTTCTGAATGCTTCTGTTTGAATGTATTTCCCTGCTCCACAATGCTCTCGTGCTCTGTTTGCTCCAGGTATGTATCTTGCAAATCTCTAGCTGAATTTGTTTGCAAAAATAGTGAAATAATGAAAAGTGTTTAGTATTTAAAGAAATGTTTTATGAAATTAGATTTTCAAAAATATTTTGCTGCCCATTTTTCAATTTACCGCCTTTTTTTTCCACTTAAAGAAAATAGGGCTGCGTTTTTTTTTTATTTGCGGTTATTCATCACTGGTGCGTCCCTTAATTGAATCGCACCGATGCATCGGGTTATAAAATGACACCGGTGCGCATTAAAAAAAACACATCGGTGCGATTATCTATACATTATGCACCAAAATTACATTTAGGTTTGTGCACCAAAATTTATTGTTGTTTTGCTCAAATGCAGGGAGAAAATATTATATATTATATGGAATGGACAATTCTTCAAAATCCAGCTCGTTCCATAAATTTCTCAAAGTCCATCGCGGAGTTCTCCCTATCCATATGGAGACGTAATATTTACTTCAGATTTGTTTTATATTTTCACTATCTAATTGAATTTATGTTTTTTATCCATGCAGTCAAACATGCACAACTTAATTAAATTTATAATATATACAAATTTGCAGGTTCATGCAGATTAAACATCAAGTTTAGATGCACAAAATATTCAAACTGCTCCAAAACGTCGAAAGTTCTTATCAGGAGCTGCATACCGCAAGGCGCATTTGGTAGATGAAAATGGACAGCCACTTCACCCAGCCAATTGTAACAATATTGCATCTTCTAGCCACAATCCCGGGACAATTATGGTAATTATAATTATAATTGTTTGGTATATATATTGATTAATATGTAATTATGTCAACATCAAACCAATTTATAATCATGCAATATTGTCAACGTGGTTACTAATTGATATCATATATTTTGTACTAATCATGTTCAAATATATATATTTTTTAAGTATTAGGATTTAGTGACGATGAAAGACCTACTTACCATCTTCTGCTGCACCCCACGACAATTTCAAATCGAGAGAAGACTGAATTAAGAGAAATAATCAGAGAGGAACGATACGAAGAATGGTTGAATCAACCACTGATTCAATTCCTGCTATGTCCAGATTCACCAATTAGGAATGACTACAACAATAGTAGTTCTTCACAAGCTGGAAATGGAGGCAATCAAATAGAGGTTGGTATGGATGATTACTTAAGGGATACGACTACCATGGAGACAATGTTGTTAGATGCATTCCAAAACGATGATCAGTTAGGGGATGATGCTCATATCGCTGACACCTTTTTCGAACGCCTTAAATTTGCTTCCACCACCCCTCTCTTTGGACCTGGAGGTCAATCAAAGTCTACCCAGTTGGGGACAACGATGTTATTGTACAACTTGAAAGCAAATTTTGGCTTGTCAAATGCATGTTTCTCGGAAATTTTGAGGTAAGTTACCATAAAGTACCCCCTTATATAAATTTGAAATATAATCAGTACACTGCAATGAACATTACAAATGGTAAATTTTATGAACGTTAATAATTATATCGACATTAATGTAAATTTATTAATATATTATTCTATGATCACCAACTACAGGTTATTCAAAGATAAGGTTCTTCCGAGTGATAATGTATTGCCCGGTAGCTGCGAAGAGGCAAATAAATTGTTGAAATGTTGGGTGTTGAGTACATATCATATCATGCATTTCCAAATGATTGTATTCTATATAGAGGAGAATATGCAAAAAAAGAGATGTGTTTTAAATGTGGGAATGATAGGTATGATAAATAAAAAAGAAGGGTAAATCTCGTACTGGTCCTCATTTTAAGATATTGAGGCACATGCCTATAATCCAAAGGATTCAAAGGCTCTTTCGTTGCAAATAATTAGTTATGTTGCAGGGATGGCATGCCTCACATAGAAGTGAGTTGTGAGTTATGCAAATCCTAACTGATTCAATAGCCATGAAGCATATAGATGATACATGGCCTGAAAAATTCAAGGATGAAGTACAAAGTCTACGACTCAACATAGCCATGGATGGTGTCAACCCATATTCCCTCTAGAACACCAACTATTCTGTTTGGCCTGTAGTAGTGATCAATAACAATATCCCCCCATGGTTTTCCGTGAAGAATGAACATCTTATGCTGGCTCTGATAGTCCTTAGTAGAAGACAAGTGAAGAATATGGATGTCTACTTACAACAACTGGTAGATGAATTGAAGGAATTATGGGATGGGATAAATGTATACGATGTATCAAGACCCATCGCAGCAGAGAGGATTTTTACGTTGTATGGCATATATGCTTACACGACACATGATTATCTAGGTTTAGGAGTTTGCTCTGGTAAATTACATGTTTAATTTATTGATTTGTTTATATACGTAACGATATTCTTTCACATATTAGTTATTTAGTTCGTTGTAATATTTGTTCTGATCTTCATGATATTATTTAACGTTCCATGCATATTAATTAATGTATACAAATATAATCTCACGAGTCTTGTAACAAAAGGGTATTTTGGATGTAAATGTTGTGGACCTTCTCTGAAAGCTAGATGGTCCAAGCACCTACGAAAGCCAGTGTATGATTGCTCTAGGGTATTCCTACCAGAAGAACACCCTTACAGAAGAGCAACATCTGCTTTCAATGGTAAACGAGAGAGAACCAAAAGGCCTCCAATAATGACACTAACTAAATGGCTTAGAGCATATGAGAGAGAGAAGGAGAAGGAGTTCATAGAAATGTTCGATTCAAATGGGGAGCCTATGTTCGATGATCCAGATTTCTTCAACACCTATGTTGAGAAATTGCGCATTGGGATGAAAAGGAAATCTATCTTTTATGACCTCCCATATTGGGAGCATCTTAAGATTTCCCACTTATTAGATCCCATGCATATATTTAAAAATGTTTCATCTTCTTTATGGAGGCACATATCATCGAAACAAAGTGACACATTGGTTGTTAGGAAATATCTTATTACTTCAAAAACTAAAAAGAAATATTGGCTTAGATGATTAGAAAGTACGGGATCAGAGGCAGGCACTGGTCCCTCTAATTCATGGTTTTTCAAAGAAGGTGATGTCCCATGGATTTTAAAAAAAGATGATATATCTTTGGCAAAGGAAGTTATAATGGATGTGAGGGTGCCAACTTCATATGGGTCTTCACTACGGCGCTGCTTCACCGTGGATGACCATTTGTCGAGGTTGAAATCGCATGACCATTTGAATCTTCTAAGAGTACGTATAATGTCAAAAGCATGATTTTATTATTTATTATATTAATAAATTTTATCCCATGCGGGGATCATAAAACATAACTAATTTTGTATATTATTGCACGTGTTTATAACTTTGCAGTGTCATTATCCTTTTTTCATGCGTGGGTGTGTGAAACATGAATTCTCTCAAGACCTAGGATGTGCCATATCTAAATTATCTGCATTTGTACGTTGGATCACGTTAAAGGAGATTCATGTGGCTAGCATTCCACGGTGGCGTCAAGAGATAGTTGAGATTGTTTGTATGTTTGAGAAGGAACTGTCGACAAGTTTCATGGACTTACAGGTTCATCTTCTAATCCACTTAGTAGATGAGGTTGAATTAGTTGGGGTGGTTTCTTGTCGTTGGATGTTCTTCTTAGAGATGTACATGAAGAAATTGAAAGGTTTTGTTCGACAAAGGGAAAAACCCGAGGGGTCTATGGCAGAGGGGTACATATCGTATGAGTCTTTCTATTATGCTAATGAGTACATCAAGAAGATCGACAATAGACAAAGTGCGGTGATTTGGGATGATGAAAGGGATGAAGACAAAAGATAAGGGGAGTTGCTCCAAACGAGTGGAAAAATGCGCTTGATAAAAAGTAAGCGACTTATAATTTTTCAAATTTACAAAAAGGAATTAATATTCATGTTGAACTTTCATATAATGTATATTTTGATCTCTAAGTACTATATAATGTTGTTTCATTTCATCAGCGAATGCAGAAATTGAGGTAATCAATAAATTCATTCTTTACAATTCTGAAGCAACACAACCATGGGTCGCATTGTACGAACAAAAGAGGATGAATAGTGACAGGAAAGAATTTAGATGGTTGAATGGTATAAGTGTGCCTTATCCCGATCATTTAAAAGAAAATATGGCAAAAATATGGCCCAACAGTTGGGTTGTTGACCAAGTCAGAGAGAAATACAGTGCTACCGGTTGTTACCCACGTGCCGAAGAGGATGCACGAAACGTAGGGATTGGGTGCAACAACTTGTTAATAATATTTTTAATTTATATGTAAATTTGAAACTTATATTAAGACATCTACATTTCATATTTTAACTGTTGGGTTATTATAAGACGCATGACACTATGATTTTTTAAACTTTTTTTATAATAGGTGCATTTGTTCCCATCTATGTGGGCATATGGACACCATTTTCGCATAGAAAATGCCGATTCTGGAAACATCACACAAGATTGTGGAGTGGCAGTCAAGTTCGATCAATCTAGTCGATCTAGCCATCGTGATCAAAACCTAGTACGAGGAACGTTAGGTTACATCGGAAAGATACAAGAGATCATTGAAGTGGATTTCTCTTCTTTCCAATGTGTTATTTTTAGGTGCAAGTGGTGGGACACCTTTGATCGGAATAATGTAAAGGAAGATCGTGATAGTAGGCTGATATGTATCAACTCTAGAAAGATGTGGGATGAAGCTAAGGAGCCCTATGTTTTCCCTAAACACTGCAACTAGGTGTTTTTTTACCCAGATGTGTTGGATAGGGATTGGTGGTTCGTATTGACACATGAAACTAGATCAAAACATATTTTTGAGAACAATAGTGTTATCATGCCATGCGAGCTGGAAGATAATGAGGGTGATCATGAGAACCGAGAGTGATAGGGTATATGTGTTATTTCATTAATATTTATACCTTTTAAGATGGGTTTTTCAAAACATTATAATATGTATTTTGAATTAATTGGTAATTTGCATTGTGTTAATGTTAAAATCAATAATTCACTTGATAATTATTTTCAATTATGTTGATCTCAAGAAAAATGGCGTACTGTATAAATTAGTTCTTTTTTTGTATCTAAAATCATAATAAAATAATGATAATTCTAAAGTACATGAATTTATTTGCATTATTTTCCAAACTTTATTATGTTACAATAAATAATATAATTCTAGATTTATTATTTTACAATTATTTAAAATTTACAAATTTAAAAATTTTAATAAATTCATTTCACATTAATAGAATTAAAATTTTACAAATATTTTATATACAATTGCAAGTAAAGATAGAATTACAATTAGAATTAGAATTACAATTTTACAATTTCACATACAATTACAATTACAGTCAATTCACAGTAATACAATTAAAGTTTTACAAATATTTTACATACAATTAGAATTAGAATTAGAATTAGAATTTTACGATTTCACATACAATTACAATTACAACTACAATTTTAGAATTTTACATATATACAATTACAATTTTACAAATTAAAAAATTACAATTACGATTACAATTTCACAAATTTACATATATACCATTACAATTATAATTTTAGAATTTTACATACAATTAGAATTACAAATATTACAATTTTACAATATCATGATCATTTAGTATTAAATCAATTAATAAACATCACGCTCATGATAACCATCATACAAACATCATATTTGACTAAAAAACACATTCAAAATCGCTAACATCATCGTGATCATGATCATCTAAAAAAACACAATTAACATTATATATTAACATATTCATCACAACACAAACATCAAATATACATCTCATGTCAAATAACTCATTCTATCATCACATACACATTAAATGCACATATCTAACATGACCTAACAATATACACATCATGATGATCACCAACATGTAAATTAAGTACAACTGCAACATAAACATAAAATACATGAACCATATATATATATATATATATATATATATATATATATATATATATATATATATATATATATATATATAACTGAATAATGTTAAAAATATACAATTGTAATATAAATGTCATGGATATGCTGGTGGTAGTACAACATCAATATCAGTACTAGTGGAGGCCTGCTCAGTCAATGGTGCAGCCTCGATAGTCGATGGTCCAACCTGCTCATGATCATGAGTACTGATGGATGTTGCAGGCTGTTGACTGGACGTGGCCGATGGTCTAGCCTCATCTCCATGATTACTGCTACTGGATGCTAGTGGATTCTCATGCTCAGCTGAAGACGAGGTGAACGATCATGAGATGAAGAGTCGCTGCTCGTGGATTGTCCATCACCTACTACGTCACGACCACGCCTGTAATGTTCAATAGTCCTCGTCAGTCACATAAAAGCTGTTGTAACTCCTACGACATGCCGCATCAGGCTGTATATGTCACGCGACATGTCTCTCCACATATGTAATAGCCTATCATCGACCTCTATGTCTCTGTAATGAGCAGGCTTGATGCCTACCTCAAAAATCAATCCATTGAGTTGGTCACCTAACTCCATATGGTATCTAGCATCATGTCGACCGCGCCTAACACTGGTCTCCTGGTGATCCTCGGCATCTGCCATGCCCTGATCATCATTAGCTAGATCCACACCTGGATCATGTGGTACTGGTGCTGACATCTCCTTGCCATCAAAAGAGCCAATGTCTACAAAATATATACAAGTACACAATAATAATTAGACAATTTCATTACACAATTTAATAAAAACAAGTTAAAGAACATGCTAGAATAACTTTAAATATATAAAACAATAATATTACCTCTATCATCTGGCAGCTCATCAGCTGCGAAGATTATGTTGGCACACCCTCACCAATCCAAACCCGCATAAGGACAGGGGACCATAACGAAGGGATGCTCATCAACACTGGCTAGCAAATCTAGTGCATCCTGCAATATCCTTGTGAAAAAATCAGTGTCACCCCTCTTGGGCATCATCTGACCCCATAGGTGCATATGTGTCTCAAACGTCATCCCACGAGGCTGCCGAAGAAAAGTAGGCCTCGTCTCTGGAAACCTCTCAAAAAATAAACAAAAAATCTCTAAATAAAAAGGGAAGTTCACCCTCCCTTGTGCATGAGCACGACATCTATCTAAGGCTATACAGAACTTCCGCAAAAAAATGGCAGACCACTTGACAAGTCGTGGCTCTTGTACTAAAGAATTAACATAATATATAAGTGGGAAACTAATGCATTGCCCGTCACTAGTGTTGTGCGAAATGGTCGAAATGATAAGTGAGAGACACTGCACCTCCTCCCTACCAAATGCACCAATACATAACTGACCACCAACAACCGGAGACTCTGCAGGAGACAATACATTTTCTCCAGTGTATCTCTGTGAGTAAACTAACTGACACCCTGCTGCATAGCCATCTGGAACCTCTAGGAACGAGGGAAAACCCACCACTCTCTTCAATAGCCCTGTAATGAAGTATATATCCTCCTCAGTGGGCATGTAACACTGGTTGATACCAACCTGGAAACCCTGTTGCTTGGCATTCCACCTTCGGATAAGATGTCTCAAAAACAGATTATGGCCCTTTAGGGGAGTAGCCTCCTCATAGAACTTGAAGAGGCCTACCTACCTTAGGAGCCCCTGCGTAGCTGCTATAATAGGGCGAGGGTATGCATCTCTCTCCCTCTCTCATGCCTCCCATACGCGAACCATGTTATACTACTTCGCCTGTTGTTTTTGTTGTTCCCCCTCTTCACTCCTTTCACGTCTTTGAATGGTTGACATATTAAACACTTTTTTTTATTAAATAAGACATGTATTTAGAAATACACATATATAATTTTTTTTTGAAAACAAAATACAAAAACAGTTGGCGCGCCGAAAACACAGTGACGCACCGGTACTGGTGTGTCTTTCTATGGAGTGCACCAGCCTCAGTGCACCTAATAATATTAAGCGCCCCAATGACGGTGCTCCAAAATAATTTATAGCGCACTGTTGACTATGTACGATGTCAGTAGGGCGGTGCGCTGACGAAACTCTATGTCCCAGGGCATATAGTTAAGTCAGCGGACCGACCTCCTGCCATCATGACATAGTGAATGGTGCGACATTTTATAAGGCCACACCGTTGACCCAGGTGAAATACGGAAAGCCGTGCACTGACAAAAATAGCTGCCCCGAGGCTGTTATTTTAGTCAATGCACCGCGTTGTAGCTATTCAACTAGGTCAACGGTGCAGCTCGATAATAGACCGCACCATACTTTAAAAAAATAAATTAAAATAACATGGTGCGCCTTTGGTACCACCCCAGAACCAGTGCGGATACTGTAAACACCGGTTTACTAGGCCGCACCGTTGACAATGTGGAATAGCGGCAACACGGTGCGTTGATAAAATTACCAGCACCGAGGCAGAAACTTTAGTCAACGCACTGTGTTGCCGCTATTCCACATTGTCAACGGTGAGGCCGGGTAAATGATCGCACCACAATTTTTAAAATATTTTTAAAATAACATAGTGCACCTATCGGTATTGCCTCGGAACTAGTGCAGATACCGTTAGCACTGGCTGCAGTGTGTATGGAATGCATGGTGTCCGGTGTGCCAATGTTTTGTGCATTTTGTTGGCCCTAATTTTTTTTTATTTAACCCCCTTCCAGTGCATGGAATTCTATGGACGTACTGGCGCGTTTTCGTCATTTTGCGCCGGGCGGTTTCTGTTTTTGCGTGCTTTTTATGAGGCACCATTGCGGATGCTTTGTAACGGACTGGGGCGCTAGAGTAATAAAATGCACTGGGCGGGTGTGTACAGAGCACACGATGTCCGGTGTGCCAATGTTTTGTTCGATTTTTTGGACATAATTTTTTTTTATTTAATCTCGTTCTAGTGCATCGGGTTTATGGGCGCCCCAGTGTGTTTTCGTCATTCTGCTCCGGGTGGTTTCTATTTTCGTGTGCTTTTTATGAGGCACCGATGTGGATTCTTTGTTAAGCACTGGGGCGCTACAGTAATAAAACACACTGGGCGGGTGTGTATGGAGCGTATGGTGTCTAGTGTGCCAATGTTTGGTGTGGTTTTTTTGCGTAATTTTTTTTTATTTAACCCCATTTTGGTGCACGGGTTTTATGGGAGCAATGGTGCATTTTCTTCATTTCGCATCGGACGAAATTTTTTTTTTTTTCTCGCGCACTTTTTATGAGGCACCAGTGTGGATGTGTTGTAAAGGCTTGGTGCGCTACAAAAAGGAAACGCATCGAGCGGGTGTGTACGGAGCGCACCGTGTCCGATGTGCCAATGTTTTGTGTGCACTGGTGCTTTCTCGTGTTGAACGCACCGGTGCATTTTATGGTGATAAGCGTACCATATGAAATACATCTGCAAACACCTCTGCCTGCTAACCTCCTCTAGTAACCTCCGCTAGAAACGAATGTCTGGGGTATTTTTATAAGGGGTTCCTAAAAAACATCCGCTAGAGGGTCTTTTCCTTGTAGTGTAAATATTCTTCTCTTGTGATGCTTTTAGATTAATCTTAATAACTTTCATGTCCCGTTCCAACTCTGCCAACATGCTCGATCCAATCAAAACCCCGTTCACAATATTACTCTAGTTAATAAGAGTATTACAACTTCTCCCATAAAGTACCTCAAACAGACTCATCCTTGTTTGAACAATCAAATGCCAATTTGTAAGCAGACATAAAAACATTATGAGGAAGGTTAAGTGACTGATTCATAGGGCCATGAATCCACACTCCTATTCCAACTCCTTCCTTAGCTAAGGCTCCATTAAAATCCATGGTCCAAAAACCATTTTCTTCATCGAGAAGTTGCTATTGGATGATTGATCATGTCTGGCTGCTTGAGAAATGTCTACTGTACCAACAGGTTCTATTTCTTTCACTGTTTCATCTCTCTCTTTGGCTAATGCACTTGGTTCCAAGCCACTTAGCATATTTTCTTGGTTTTATGTACTTAAAATCTTTAAAACAGAATTTGAAAATTCTGAATTTTCTATTTTTTCTTCTATAAAAATTTTCAAAGATGCTGAAAATTCATTATTTGATAAGATAAAAGACTCTAAATCCATGTGAACAACATGTATGGGGTGATTATTAGGCTTTTATTTGCTACTGATCATGTATTTCATCTTATTTTCCCGGTATAGTTTTTTGACTTGCCCAAATACCGGTATTGTAGCATAGGAAAAGTCAAGTTGCAAGGTGCCTCTAAGTTTTTCTCCCCATGACCGAGAAAGAAACATTCCATATCTGGGAGAGATATCAGCCACAAAAACATCCATGAGGATGTTCTTGGTTGGAATTTTCTCTAAAGACACCACTAGATCTTTATTGAGGCCAAGACATTTAACTCTCCTTGAATCAAAAGAGTAAAGGTCATGGTAGGGTCTTGTGATATCCAAACCTAATTTTTCCATGATGGATTTAGGCATGAGGTTGTGATATGCTCCAAAATCAAGCATGGCGTTATGGAGGATAAAATAATGGATTTTAAGGCTAAGATAAAAAGGAGTGACCTCACTATCTTCTAAGTCACCATGAACAACAAGACCAAATAAAAGTTCTGCGTGATCATCACTCACATTGACCATATCAGAGATCTGGTCTACTGTAATAAACTTGGCTGCTTGAAACTTCTACTGGTCATTATTGACTATTTTAGTTAAAGGAATGGAGACTTTCAGTTTTGAGATTTCATTTTCAAGACTAAAAAGAGCAAAATTTTTTTCTACCGCTTTGGATTGTGCATCTTTCTTCTCGATCTGATATTTGTGTAGAATCTCCTTTCTCTGTCCTCTATCTTGAAATTATTTATCTTTCTTTTGATTACTGGTAGAAGATTCATTTCCTTTCACATGATTAGGAACACCATTTCATTTATATTTTCTCTGATCTGAAGTAGCGATCTCTTATGATGAGCCTTTGTTTGAGTCTTCTATTTTTTCTGACTTGAGGTGATAGACACATTCCTATTCATCAAACCATACTGCCTCTGCACCAGAGTAAGATAATTCTGATATCCCCTCTGGTAAACTTCTGTTCTTACTGATAACATATCATCATTTGAAAAGACACATTTCTGATCGTCCGGTGCATATATTTCTGCAAAAAACTGATCTTCTTCGATGAGGAAAATAGGCTGCTAATTTTCCACAAACAAATGATTTTCGCCTAAAATTTATTCTTCTTCTTCATCAGGGCCTTTGGTCTAGTTTTGCTGAAATGGAGTGAAAATTTTCTACTGACTTTGTGGATCCTGACCGCTCAGTTCCCTTTGCTTGATCCTGTATTGAGGATGCTGATTTTGACCCCTGAAATTGGGATTTATAATTGAGGGGTCAACTTATCGATCTGCGATGGTCATTTTGTTAGTCATTTTATCCACTGTTTTGATCAAGGTGTCGAGTTTTCCCTCTGATGAAGTAGATGTTTCTTCCTTGATGGTGACCCTATTCTCTATCTTGATTTTTGACTTCTTGCTAATCAGATTCACTTCAACACTCACTACATTTCTCTGCATTTCTTCAAGGATAGACGGGTTTCTTTCTCTCAGATGGTAAGCCATATTAGGATCGAAACCATCAAGGTAATGAAGGCTCGATATTTTGAGGAATGGAATGATAAATTCTATTGAATCTAGCTGTGAATTCTTGTACAGGCTCATTAGGATTTATTTTCAAGGCATTGTATTCATCTAGAATATGTAATGGATTCTTATTCTCCTCCCATTTTTCCATAAACAAGTCAATCAATTGTTGTGAATTAGCTATTGAACTAGCTGTTAAGGAGTGAAACCATTTCTTTTCCTCTCTTGAGAAACTTTGTGCTAGGATGCACATCTTGGCGTCATCATTTTCAATCTCTTCAAGATCGATGAAATCAATTACTTTCACAATGTGTTGGTGAGTATTAACCTCTGATGTTCCATAAAAAAGAGGCAATATTTGACCATAGTTCTGAGGTAGTGCAGTGAGTTGTGGTGGTAGTATCAACAGAGAAAATTTGGCCATGACTAATGGAGTGGGTTGCGAAGATGTTGATGGAGTGAATACTTGCATACGTAATTATGGAGTGAAAGTGAGGGATGATGATCTAGATTTATGTAGGAATGCAACATAATAAATAAATAACCATAAACATGGAAATATAGTGGAAATAAGGCTTCAATTCATTAATATCAAATCACAGAAATATGCTTACAAACATGATGGAAATAAAATAGCTAGGGTGTTGGTAGCGAATCTCTGAGAAGAGATGTGGCAGCTATAGATCTCTAAACTGTGTTACAATGAGGCTCGAGGGCCTATTTATTATGGAGAAACAATGGAGAACTCTAAACGTTCAAAAACCTAACCCTAGGAGATGAAGCGCCAAAACTATGGGCCCCATTTGGGTAAATTGGTGTTTCAACTTCTCGGGGACATAACTTTGGCATACTATCTCCGTTTGGGGCCTCAAAACGGCTCCAGAAGTTCAGGACTTGAAAAACTGCTAAAAATAGTAAGTTGTGAAAAAAACTGAAAGAGCCAATGGTGGGTGGCCACCAATATCCACCTGGATCATTCCTCCCCCCTTAGGAAGAAATGGTCCCCATTGCGTTGAGTTCATCCATGAGATGAGGAAAATTCTGTTGAACTTGGCCCCTGGTGAACCACTTGCCTTGGTGCAGGAGTTGGCCAGCTTTGACAACTCGATACAGTTGGATCTTTTTTCAGTGAGTGTTCTTGATTTGCATGTCATGATAAAGTCTGTGGTGGCCTGTTCCATGTAGTCTAGGTTTAACTCTTTTGGTTTGAGTTCTTCTGCAATGTTAGAGGTGTCCAATAGAGGTGGGAAGTAGGGATGAAGGCGGTCTACATTGAATACTGGGTGCAGACCAAGGAATGGTGGAATAATGAGCTCGAAGCATTGTTCCCTACAACCTTGGTGATGGTGTACGACCCATATCGGAGCGGGTGAATCTTGCGATGGGGTCCAGTGAGGTGCTCCTTCTCCAAATGTAGCCACACTTTTTCGCCCACCTGGAAGTTGTGTGGCACCCGATATTGATCATGTCATTGCTTGTACTTAGCATTGGCTCTGCCCAATATGTCATGAACCTATTGGCGGATGTACTAAATGCGCTCGATGAAGTTGTTTGCTTTGTCAGCTTCAGATTGGACATGAGCCGAATCGGCCTGAGTAGCTACAAATGGCATGGCTACGTCAATGGGACATAGTGGCTAGAATCCCAAGCCCACCTGAAATGGGTTGTGGTCGGTTGAGCTGTGGAGAGCCCGGTTATAACTGTGTTGTACATAGGAAAGGCTCTCATCCCATGTGTGTGGATGCTTTGAATTGTACATGCGTAGAATGTGTACAATAATCATGTTGACAACCTCTGTCTGGCCATCAGTTTGGGGATGGAAAGCTGTGGACTTGGTGAGCTTGGTGTCCAACATTGAACAGAGGTTGGACCAAAATATGCTGAGGAACCTGCTGTCACGATCTGATATGATAGACTGTGGGATCCAAAAGTGCACCCACACTCGTTCAAAGAAGAGTTTAGCAGTGGCTTCTGTTGTGATATTATTCTTACAGGCCGCCATAATGGCCATCTTTGAGAATCTATCGACGACCATGAAAACACAGTCATTTCCATGCTTAGTATAAGTAAGGCCTGATATGTAATCCATGGAGATGGATTCCCAAGGTCAACTAGGGGTAGGTAGCAGAGTATAGAGCCCTTGCTTCTTGATGGTCGGTTTGGAAATGGCACAAGAAGTGCAGGATCTGATGTACTTCCCAAAATCCTGTCAAAGGTTCGGCCAATAGAAATACTTCTATAGTACTGCCACTATTTTCTCGACCCCAAAATTCCCAATGACTCGACTGTAGTGCGCTTCCCATATCATCTTTGCACGCTCGCTTGAAGGAACACAGAGGTGTCCCAGGTGACATAATAGTGCATCTTGGAGGTGAAAATTTGGAACTTGCATACCCCCCTAGAGTGCCTTGTATGTGTAGCTGAATTCTGGTTCGCTCTTGTCGAGAGGTGACCAATCAGAAGTCTCATGCCCACAAGAGTTGAGAACGGTAGTTATGGCCACGATCGATGGTCGGCTGAGGGAGTCTGCAACATTATTGGTGCTACCCTTCTTGTACTTGATGTTCAAATGAAATTGTTGCAGATATGTGGACCAATTCTGATGGCGATCGTTCTACAACTTCCCTTGTGTCTGTATAAACTACAGGGATCGGTGGTCTGTGTGGATGATTGTCTCCTTCCCCAAATGTAATTCTTCAATTGTCGACAAGCCTGCACAATGGAATACATTTCTTTCTCATAAGTGGGATACTTTCGAACTGTGTTAGACAATGTCTCACTGTGATATGCCACTGGATGCCCCTGTTGAGTAAGAACTGCCCCAATAGCATAGTTAGAGGCATCTATCTCGATCTAAAATGGTTGTTGCAAGTCTGGTAATGTGAGCACTGGGGCAGAACAAAGGTGATCTTTCAATTCTACGAATGCCTTCTGTTGAGATTCCGACCAACAAAATTTTTCTTTCGCTCCTCCCGTGGTGACTTGACTCAAGGGCCAAGTGATATGAGAGAATCCCAACATGAACCTACGTTAGAAATTAGCAAGACCCAGAAAGCTGCAAAGCTCTGTTAGTGTGGTTGGGGCTGGCCAATCCTGAATGACTTGGATCTTGGATGGATCTACATGCACCCCCATTTCATCAATAATGTATCCCAGATATTGAACCCGGGTCATGCCAAAAGTGCACTTCTCCAAATTGGCACACAAATTGTGTTGCCGCAGTGTTTGGAGGACTTCTCGGATGTGGTGAAGGTTCTCTTCCCAAGTCTGGTTGAAGATCAGAATGTCATCCAAGTATACCACAACAAATGAGTTGGTGAATGGATGCAAGATGTCATCCATTAACCTCATGAAGGTTGCGGGAGCATTTTTCAATCTAAAAGGCACGACGAGCCATTCAAAAAGGCCCTCCTTGGCTTTGAAGGCAATCTTCCACACATCAGAGGGTTCGATTGGTACCTAGTGATACCCAGACTTCAAGTCGATCTTGCTAAAATATTTTGCCCCTTTGAGTTGGTCTAGAAGGTCATCAATTCGCGGGATCGGGTACCTATTCCGGACAGTGATCTTGTTCAGTGCCCGATAGTCAATACAGAGTCTCCAAGTCCCATCCTTCTTCTGTACCAACATGATCGGGCTCCCACAGGGCGATGAACTTGGACGGATGTGACCTTTCTACAGCAGCTCCCGAATCTAGCTCTTGATTTCATCATTATCCAAAACAGAGCACCTATATATTGGTCCATTGGGTAGCGACGCACCTGGGGTCAAGTCAATGGGGTGATTGACCTGACAGTTCAGAGGCATCCCTGTGGGAGAGGTGAAGATGTCCTCGTACTCCTCCAAAACCTTGTCCATTTGTTGTTGTCGTGCAGAGGAGCCAAGTCTAGAGGTCATGGCCACAATCTTCTTCTTGCCCTAGGGGTCGATCATCAAGAATTTTATTTATTTATTTATTTATTTATTTATTTTTTTTTTTTTTTTTTTTTTTCTGTTTTGGGAAATGAGCTTACTGCATTGTTTTGCAGTAACCAAAGAGATAGTGGGAGGTAGTGGTACCTCTAGTATTCTGTACAATTTATTTCCTAGAGTAACAATAACAACGTGAGGCCGAGACTCATACACAACATATCTCTTCCACAAGTATGGTTGGCCTAATAATACATCAGAAACATCAATAGGAGCAATGTCACACAATGCCTCATCCGTGAAGGGCTTGATGCTATAGGGAAGGAGGCACTGCTAGTTGACGCAGAGATCCCGTCCTTGGTGAAGCCACCCGATGTGTATGGTTGTGGGTGCGCTGTGGTCGGCATGCCCAATCGCTTCACGACATCTGCTGAAATGAGGTTCTTTTGGCTCCCATTGTCAACAATGAACTGTAGCGGGGAACCCTTTACCCACATCTGGGAGTGGAAGAGATGCTTTTCCTCTTTTGGATCTTCCGGTTCCTCCTTCTGGATCTTCATAGTGGCAACAATGGCGTTGGGCTCCACATCAATCATCTGCTTCCCTTTATCATTCCCCTTGTCAGGTTCTGATTCAGAGTCGGAGTCTGCCTCTGATTCGGAAGCCCTCATCTCGGCCACTAGTGACTGCTTGGCTTGACACTCACTTGTGTTGTGAGTGGAGCTCTTATGGAACTCACACCACTTTCCCGTGTCCTTCTTTGGCTTCGTGGTGTTGTTCTTTGATTGTGTCTTTGGCAGGTTATCTTGGCCCACCATGCCTTGGCTTTGTCCTTTGTTCTACGGTTTGGGGGCACCTTTCCCTTGCTTTTGATTCACAGACCAAAGTCTCACTTCTTTTGTTTGAATTTCTGCTCAATCTTGGCAGCATACCGGTATGCCGTACCAAGCGAGGAGATGTCGAGGAACTTCATTTCCTCCTGAATGTATCTGTGCAGACAACCGCGATACTTTAGCACCAAATGTTTCTCTAAATCTTTGATACCCAACTTTTTTACGCAGGGTATGGAACATATTCGTTAGCTCATGCACATCTCAATCCCTTTGTTGCTGTAGCGTGGTCCATTGTATGTACTTGTCCTCATAGCTGCCCATGGGATAATATTGTTCCTTGATGGCATCTCGGAAAGAATTCCAAGTGGGTAAAACTGAGAATAGAGAGGGTTCTGTCTCGTCCTTTTTCTCACAGTAGGTTTCCCACCAGTCCTTGACATGGGGGGTAGCTTTGAGGAGTGCAAAAATAATCTTCTCCTGGTTGGAAAAGTCATGAACCGAGAAATATCCTTATAATAGATTCAACCATCTATCTACGAAGTTTGCATCTATTTTACCCTCAAATATGGGAATGTCAAAGTTTAATTGTACCTTAAAGGGAGTCACGCCTCCAAAGTGGTTGCTGGATGCAGATGCGCCGCCGGTGGGCAGTCGTTGAAGGATCTAGGAAAAGTTATCCATCATCGCGTTCCTTTTTTTTTCGAGGGCCTCCTCGAGCAATATTTTGATAGGATCTCCTGCTCCCTCATCTTTCTTTTCGTCCACCATGGGCGTCCGTCGGGGTTTGCGAGGCTGATCTTGAAAAGTTCCACCAGATCGAGCCCTAACTCCTTATACCCCGACCTCGTTGGGGACATGCAAATAAGGATTAAGAAAAAGCAGAACGCTTTGATACCACTGATCCATATTTATGCAGGAACACAAAAGAATATAGAAATAACCATAAACATAGAAATACAATGGAAATAAGGCTTCATTTCATTAATATCAAATCACAGAAATATGCTTACAAATATGATGGAAATAAAATAGCTAGGGTGTTGGTAGCGAATCTATGAGAAGAGATGTGGCGGCTACAGACCTCTGAACTGTGTTACAATGAGGCTCGAGGGCCTATTTATTATGGAGAAACAATGGAGAACTATAGACATCCAAAAACCTAACCCTAGGATATGAAGCGCCAAAACTATGGGCCCTGTTTAGGTAAATTGGTGTTTCAACTTACCGAGGACGTAACTTTGGCATACTATCTCCGTTTGGGGCCTCAAAATGGCTCTGGAAGTTCAAGACTCGAAAATCTGCTAAAAATAGTAAGTTGTGAAAAAAACTGAAAGAGACAATGGTGGGGCCCCAAGTCGAATAGGCAGGTGGCCACTAATATCCACCTGGATCAGATGATGATGCAACTGAGTGAGAATGTGTAATAGCAGGTGGTGAAGGAAAATATTGCTATTGGTATTGGAAATAAGATTTTTTCAAAATTTACTTTAAAATTATCGACCAAACCCTGAAGTTTATGAAAATTAGACCATACTTCACTGTCAAGCTTGAAATAAGAAGTTTCAAAAAATTGCAAGTAGGTCTCAAAATCGATGGGGTTAAAGACAGTTTCTGAGAGAAAGGATTCAAACTTAGACTTGAAAAAGGATGTCTCAAATTCAAAATTAAAGGAAAAAATCTCTAGAGCCATTAGCTTCATAGGCAAGGAGTTTTATTTCACAAATGGAGGTATATCCTTTCCAACTTTTCGAGACTTTGTTTTCTTCTTTCTTAAAACACTCTCAGGGTCATTAGCAATAGGCAAGGGATTTCAGTCTAGATTTGACCTAGTGTGTCTTTTTGGAGCCAAATTTTTGAGAATGACACTTTGACTCAAACTTAGTAACTCAACCTTTTTTGAATGTTAGAAATTTTCACCCACAAGTCTAACCTTCAGTGAACTAAAATAAGTATCCCCAAGAAAAGTTTAGAAATTTCTCCTTGACAACATCACCAAAAATGTAATCACTCCCTCGTTTCCAAAGGATGAGAATGGAATTGAAGGAGATAACCTCAAACCAACCTTAAGGTCAGGTAGCTAGCCCTACCAAAACTAGAGAGGGCTCTCTCAATGTCACTTTACAGCCAATGAGATGAATAGATATATAATGATCTTAGGTTGGTTATGATGCTCATTATATTAGGGTTTCATTTGTTTGAAGTTTTTGCTAGATATGCATGACAATCAAGGAACTAGGTCTAGGGTTTAGATTTGATTTCAAAGGTTAAGTCGTAGAGCAAGGATGAGACCAGGTAGGTAAAATTAGGATCATACTTAATTTTTCATTGTGTATAAGATTTGAAAAGAGAGAGAGAGTCAGAATGAGCATGTTAAATGGATTCATTCATCAGAAGAGTAGACACATCCATGAAAATATTATAAAGCAGAGCATTTAAAGAAAGATTTCTGTTCATAGACTCAAAATATTAACATACAGAAGCATAAATGTGACTGTAAGATAACACAACATTTAACTTGATGAAGTAACAAAGAAAAAAAATTCTCAAAAGCATACCATTGGAGTCCTAGGATTATAGCTGCAACATTCTTTGATTTCACTGAAAAAAGAGTTTGTACAATATCTCCACTGCAAATAACAACTATCCAACCCTTCAAATGACTTGAGTTGGACTACATATAGAAAATATGAGTCATGAGACCTCATTGGGTCGAAATATGATCCAAAACACATCATAAATGTACTGTATTAGTCATTACCTAGAATCTAGGGAAGTTAGAAACCATTCCCTCAAATTTAGCTAATAACTAGGAGTGTGTGTCTCCTTCATTAATTACATCATTCCTCCACAAAGAAATGAAAAAAAAAATTCTCCTACCAAAAATAAACCTCATGGGATAGATAAAACTTGAATTTTATAGTTTTTCTAGCTTGACAACTATCCAAAGGAATCCAACGAAAGAAGCGTCGCACCATTTTGGAGCTGATTTTGAATGATTTTTAGGGACCCATTTGCAAATATGAGAGTTAGGATAGGTAGCCTTGTTTGTATTATTTATATTGAACCCTTAAATCTAAGAAAATACCCCATGGAATGCCTTCAAAAATTGTTTCTCCCAACCTCACTCCAGAAGCGCCACGCAGAGGCAAAATAGGTGGAAGAAGCATGAAAAAGGTGATGTTTTTTGGATTTTTCTTCAAAAATAGAAGGTGACATGAAAACTGAGGTCATATATATGATGTAGAGGTTAAAAGACATCCAAACATATAATATTTTCTCCATTTAGATGCCCTGATAAAAAGCGTGGCACCACTGCGCAACGCTTCTATAATGACCCAATTTCCAGATTTTTCAAAAAAATCATCAAAAATGGAAAAATGCTCAAAATCCTCCAAATTTGTTTCATGGTATCATGGGATGATATGCTAAATAGCTAAGGAGGCCTCAACGAGTAGATCCAAGTTTTCCTTATCCCTAACCTTCATTAGGGTTTCTTTAAGCTTCTTTCTCAAATTCTTGACCCTCACCTTGGCGATTTGATTCCTTGTGAAATAATGCCTTGCCGTATGCCTATGGAGGTTGTTATATCTTTCTTCCTTCTTCAACAGATTCTCAAGATATATTTTTACCCTATGAAGACACAACTCTTTATATTTCTCATTTTCAGCAGCTATCAATTCATCAAAGGTTAACTGAGCTAATGGTGGAGATAGCTCCCTTTCTTGCTCTTTTTGCCTAGTTAACCCTCTTGTTCTGTGCCTCCTTGGCCTTGTTTTAGTTTCTATGTCCTCTAGCTATTCAACATCCACCACTTCCTTGCCTTTACCCTTCTTTTACTTAGTACTAGCCTTTGGTTTGCTTTGGAGGATTTGTTTTACCTTCAACTACATATTCTCTTGCCGTAGGAAGGTAATCAAGAAGTTTTCCTTTGAGAGGCTGTCTTTCAAATCTGATATCTCTATATCATTTTCCATTATAATCTCCTCAGCTGTCTTGTCCTTTAATTTCTCTGCCATGTCAACCTCCACAAGCGCTTGTTCTTCATGTTGCTGAAATGGTGACTCATCCTCATGCATGAGTGGCTCACTATCATGACTAGGTGGCTGCTCTACTATTTGTCATTGTTCAACTGTATTATCAGGTATAAGCACACCTTTGATGGTCTTGGGAGCAAAAAAAATGCTCTTACCTTTGTCATAGGTTTGAGTGATCTCAACCCTAGGTGCCTTTGATACCTCTGCTTGCCTACTTGAAGAGCCAACCTCCTTTTGTTAGGGTGGTGCTGATGGTGTGCTATGGATGATGGGTGGGATAGTAGTAGGCGCTGATGCAACTTCCTTCATAAAATTTTCCTAAGAAATATTCATTGTTGAAAGATGATGCAAAACAATAATCTTGATAAATCCATGGCAGAACAAACCAGGATGATGATCTTTACCTTTGGTCTGTACCTTTTCAATCATCTTGGCCAAACTTCTGAACAAATAATTAGGAAAATTGAGTGGCTGAGTAGCAGTGAAGTGCATCAATAACCTTACATGGTACTGGTACAACCTTGAGAATATCCCTTCACATGTAAAATATTTCATAATTAAATTCATAAAAGGGGTATATTTATCAAGTAAATTCCTGAAAGGGAAGATGTGCTCAGGAGCATCTTTGCAATGAGGTTTCAAGAAAAAATTGTAGTTTTCAAGATACAATTCCATCCCTTTGAACCAGATTTCTCCATGGTTTGGACTACCTGTTGCTGAAGCAATAACATCTACTGATATGGTGAAATCAATGCCTTCTATAATGGCCTTTTCTCTTCTGAAACTAGTAGCAAAAATGGTTGTCAATTGAGCATGACAACCTACCTCCTTGACCCTCTCACAAAACCTCAAACAACCACTGTTTTCAAAAAATCTCTTGGAAAAAGGAGAGGCATTGATTTATTTCAAACTAGATGGCTCAAAACTAGAATGGTGGCCTCCCATATGAATCTTATTTTCTCCCTCCATGGTGTTTTTCAACAAGATAAAACCCTAACTAGATGAAATGGGTAGGGGAGATGGAGATTAGGAAATTAGGGGATAATGGTAGGGTGTTTTTAGGGGAAGAAATGGGGTGGAAGGAAGTTAGGGAAAAATCCCTAAAAAATTGAGGAGGTAGGGTAATGAGTTGGATTTACCCTGTAAGTGAAATTTCTGGAAATGGGCATGAGGAAGATGGCTTAAAGGTCAAAACACAGGGTTTCACTAGTTTTTCTACAAAAATGTAGCAAAAATTAGGGTTTTAATGAAATTGATGGAAAGGAGGGTTGTGAGTGATAGGGAGTATTAGGGTATGATTTATGAAGGTTGTATATGGTTATATTAGGGTTTTATCAGATGAAACAAACAAAAGATGAAAAACACCAAAAACGTAGTGGAGATGACCTAATGAAGGAAACCACTCATTTTCTAATGAATTTTGACTTGAGAGAGATATGGAGGATGTCCATTTACTATTTTGGAGGTGTATGAACCCTTATGTAGTGGTTTTGAAGCTTGGATGACTGATTTGGAGCTCAAATACAAAAAACGTAGCACATGCCAGAAGCGTAGCGCAACACCTCCAGAAGCATATCAGGAGCAATTTTGGCACAAATTTCTTGTTTTTCTTCAACCCTTGGCAGCTGTGGAGCATGATTTTGAGAAGATAGGAGCTCTATTGAACATCAAAGGATAAAATGAGTTGAAGAATCCTCCTTTTATTTTTATAAAAATCACAAAATTTCTTTTTGTCTTCTAGTGAAATCTTACAACTTTTTTGAAGAAATTTATTTTTTTGAAAAAATTTAATCAATAAACACACTTTATTTGAGGAAAGACAAAGTGACTTTATTTATTTTCCTATCTTTTCTAATTCCGTATGTAAATGACTTATATGGTGAAAATGAGGTGTTTTTCACCTTCTTTCATGACATAATTGAATCTTATTGTGGCAAAACACACGAGACCTAGACTCTAACCTAAATGGAGGTGTGGTGAATGACCTTAGACCCTAGATGATTGATGGATGACATGACCTATGAAATTATGATGACCATGAATGGAGTGAAGGGAGTAGCATTTCAAACCTAGACATGTTTAATGAACACAATTTTATTTCAAAATTGACTTGAAACATGAAATTTTGACCTAGGACCACTACCAAGTAAATATGAAAAGAGTATTTTTTATCACTGAACATTAAGACACTAAAATTGGCTCCAGTTGGGGATGGCATCTCCTTCAGGAGGTGTCAAGAACACCGTAGATCATGTATCCTCATCCATCGGGAAATGGAGTCAAAACTGGAAACTAAAAAAACTTCGACAAACAAAAATGATTAACTAGAATAGAAAATAAATTTGCTTCAAAGAATGACTTGAATTTTTGAAAATTTTAAAAGAAAAACACCAGCTGCTCATAAAAGTCTCATGGCCTTCTCCTCGGGCTTCAAACTTTTGCAACAACTTCCTTATTCTTTGGTAACCAATAAAAGCGATATTTACAATCAAAGTGAACCTTTTTATTCAAGGTTGGGTAAGGTAATGTTTGAGGAACCTACCATTCACCTGTCCTCCCAGAATTTCTTGCCCATCAAGATATTCTAACAAAAATTCCTTACTACCCTTGAATGTTTTGATCTTGTATGGACCTTTCCATAGGTTATCAAACTTACCATGCTTACCTTTGTCTTAGTTTCGAGCACCCCATCGCAAAACAACATCTTTGAACTTGAAATCATCAGCTTTGGTCTTCTTGTCATAGATATTCTTGATTTTCTCCTGAAGTTTTGAAGTGAGATTGCAAACTTCTTCTCTTGATTGCTGTAAATGAATCATTTGACCGATTCTTCACTGAATATCATTTGGATCACTGTCAATCTCTTACATAATTTTCATCACCGACACTGCTAGGGAAGTGGGAAACACTGTGTTGACATCATACACTAGATGAAAAGGTGACATGCTGATTGATCTCTTTGTGCTAACTCTTTCCACCCATAGAGAATTTAAGAGCTTCTTGTGCCAATTTCTTTTATCCTCTTGCAACAATTTCTTGATTATGTTTACCAATGATTTGTTTGACGATTTAGCCAACCCGTTTCCTTAAGGATAGTATGTTGTAGAATGCCCAAGTCTTATGTGATGTTTATCACAAAAGTCAATCATCTTTTTGGACGTGAAGGCGGCTGCATGGTCAGTTATAATTTTCTATGGGTAGCCAAAATGAGACAAGATATTTCTCTACAAAAATTGAATAATGATGGTGTATGTAGCTTTCCTTGTGGGGATGGCTTCAATCCACTTCATGAAGTAATCAGTGGAAGTGAGTATCCACTTAATGTGAGCTAATGATGGAGGATGGATGTCGCTAATGAAATCAAGACCCCATTGTTGGAAGGGTGCTTGAACTGCAATTGGTTTCAAGGGCAGCGGTAAGAGTTTTCTTTTTCCCTAAAATATTTGACACTCATGAAAACTCACGACAGTCTTATAAACATCGAAAAACAAGATTGGCCAATAAAATCTAGCCCTCAGTATCTTTTTTGCTGTAGTCTTCCAGAAAATATGACCACCACAATCATCTTTATGCAAATATTTCATCACCTTATCAACTTCTCCTTCTACCAAACAATTCAACAAAAATCCGCCCGGGGCTTTCCAATACAAAACATTATTAAGAATGCAATACTTAAGAGCCTTCAACTTCAGAGATCTACCTTTACTGCCAGGAAAGCTAGGAGGAGGATTCAAATGTTACAACACATGAATAATATTAGCATACCATGGTGATGAAGAAAAAATCTCAACTACCTGAGGTAATGGATCAGCCTCTTGCTCCTCAGATAATGCAACAATAAAATTGATGTCCCAGGCATGCAAGTTTGAGTCTGCCATGAGATTACCCAAGCCTTGGCCCTTGATAAGTTTTGTAGGTTTTATTTCCAAGTCATACTCCAGCATGGAAGCTATCTACTTGCCACGCCAACCTTCAGGATCATTCTGTGTGAGCACATATTTGACAACAACGTTTGGGACATATGCAAGAACATGAGAGTGAAGAATATACACCCATAAATACTTCAATGCTTTAACTAGATCCAAGGCTTGTTTCTCAATGATATTGTACTTCAAGGCTACATCTCTTATGGTTCTACTAAAGAAGGCGGTGGGATGCTCTGTTTTCTGATCTTTCTTTTGCATGAGGAAAAAAACTAGAGTATGTTCAGAAACAAAGTAAAAGGTGATAAAATCAAGTGTATAATCAGGGCTGATGAGTAGAGGAGCATGAGATAAGGCAAAATTAACTTGATTGAATGATTTATTTGCATCATCGGACCACTTTACCTCATTTTTTTTTTTCAACATATCAATGATTTCTCTTAAATGTTTAGCAAGGTTAGGAATAAACCCTCTCAAGAAGTTGATTTTACCATTGAATGACTGAATTTATTTCTTGCTTCTTGGATAGTTCCAATTCTGAATTGATTTAATCCTTGAAGGATCTATATGGATGTCGTATTTATATATGATATGATCAAGAAATTTCCCTTCTCCCATAGTGAAAAATCTTTTCTTTGGATTTAGTGATATGCCAAATTTTCTGCATTTCTGAAAAATTGACTTCAGATGCTGCAAGTTCTCTTCACCCGTCTTGGAAAAAATTGTGATGTTATCAAGATAAATGACCAAAAAGACATCCTTTTCATTGGCAAAGGTGATATCTATCGCTCGCTGAAAATTTTCTCCTACATTCTTCAATCCAAAGGGCATTTTAGCATACATAAAATTAGCCCATGGTGTTGTAAAGGTTTTCTTCTCTTGATCATCCAAATGAACTAAAATATGATTGTACCCAGAATATACATCCATCAATGAAAGTCTGGAAGAACCAACCACCGTTTGCAGAATATGATCCATCTTTGGAAGTGGGTAATTTTCTTTCAACGATACTTATTCAGATTTATGAAATCTATACATAAGCGAATCTCATTGGTCTTCTTTATTGCTGGCACTAAGTTCAACATCCAATTTGAAAAATGAAGAGGAACAATAATAACAGTTGTATACAACTTTTTCACCTCTTTTTGAATGGATGGCAGCAACTTGGGATTCATTATCCTTAGTTTATGGCGAAAAGGCTTCTAATCAGGGTTTAAAGGAACGGTGTGCTGAATTATGCTCTTATCATACACTTTCATATCAGAATAATCCCATGAAAAAACATCAAAAAACTGAGACATGAGTGCTGCATATTTACCTTTCGTTTCTGAGCTCAAGGATTTTGAAATCTTGACCATTTTGGGCTTTTCAGGAGTGCCAAGATTGAGGTCTTCCACTCCTACTTTTGTTGGCAGCATTGTCAGTTTCCGTGTAGCATCATATTGGTAAAAAATCTCCTCCAAAGGTACACGAGCTCTTGGAATGGAGTTATCTTTTAACTGAAGTACTTTCATTTCTGCTGCTTTCATTTTTTTGTCATTTTCATAAAACTGATCATCTATTTGTGAACTCACAAAATCCTCTTCTGTCTGCAAGAAGTCACTGATTTTCTTGTCATCTTGGAAAACTTGCGAATACTGAACATTATCTGGAACAACAGGGCGATGTTTGACTCTAATTTCATACTTTTTGTTAGGATAAAGTGGAATTTTGAACATGTTGGTTGAAGTGGAAAGAGGATCAGCAATAACATTACTATCCCTTGGAATCAATGAAAAAGTATACTCAGTGAAGGTCTTGAGGATATCTAACACTGCATTATGGTAAGCTCACATTCTAGGATTCTTGGCGTGGTATTCCCCTTTGAATTTATTTATTACCAATTCACAGTCACCATACACAGAAATTTTCTTTGCACCTAATTTCTTGAGAATTTTCAGACCGGCTATCAAAGCCTCATACTCTACTTCATTGTTTGAACAATCAAATTCCAATTTGTAAGAAGACATATGAAAATTAGGAGGAAGGTTAAGTGACTGACTCATAGGGCTATGAATCCACACTCCAATTCTAGCTGCTTCATTACCTAAGGCTCCATCGAAATCCATGGTCCACAAACCATTTTCTTCATTGGGAAGCTGCGATATTGATGATTGATCATGACTGGCTGCTTGAGAAGTTTTTGATGTACCAATAGGTTCTATTTATTTTATTGATTCATCTCTCTTTTTCGCTGATGCACTTGGCTCCAAGCCACTTAACATATTTTCTTGGTTTTTTGTACTTAAAATCTTTAAAACATAATTTGAAAATTCTGAAATTTTTTTTTTTCTTCCGTTAAAATTTATGAAGACGCTGAACATTCATCATTGAATAAGATAAAAGACTCTAAATCTGCGTGAACATCATGTATGCGGTGATTATTAAGATTTTATTTGCTACTGATCATTTATTTAATCTTATATTCCTGGTATAGTTTTATGAGTTGCCAAAAGACCGGTATTGTAGCATAGGAAAAGTCGAGTTGCAGGGTGCCTCTAAGTTTTTCTCCCCATGACCGAGAAAGCAACATTCCATATCTCAGAGGGATATCAGCCACAACAATTTCCATGAGGACATTCTTGGCTGGGATTTTCTCTAAAGACACCACTATATCTTTAACGAGGCCAAGACATTTAACTCTCCTTTAATCAAAAGAGTAAAGGTCATGGTAAGTTCTTATGATATCCAAACCTAGTTTGTCCATGATGTCTTTAGGCATGAGGTTGTGACATGCTCCGGAAAAAAGCTTGGCGTTATGAAGGACAAATCATGGATTTTAAGGCTAAAATGAAAATGAGGGACCTCACAATCTTCTAAGTCACCATCAACAACAAGACCAAATAAAAGTTTCGGGTGATCATCACTCACTTTGACCATATCAGAAATCCGATCTACCCTAAGAAACTTGGCTACTTGAAACTTATACTGGTCATTCTTAACTATTTCAGTTAAAGGAATGGAAACTTTTAGTTTTGAGATTTCATTTTGAAGACTAAAAAGAGCGGAATGTTTTCTACCTCTTTGGATGGTGCATATTTCATCTCAAGTTGATCTTTGTGTAGAATCTCCTTTCTCTGTCCTCCGTATTTAACTTCTTTATCTTTCTTTTGATTGCTGGTAGAAGCTTCATTTCCTTTCACATGATTAGGAACATCAAGTCCTTTATATTTTCTCTGATTTGAAGTAGCAGTCTCTTTATGATGAGCCTCTGTTTGAGAACTTTGTTTTTTCTTACTGAGGTGATAAACACATTCCTATTCCTCAAACCATATTGCCTCTGTACCTGAGTAAGAGCATTATGATATCCCCTCTGATAATATTCTGTTCGTACTTATAACATATCATCATTTAAAAATACATATTGGTGATCATCTGGTGCATAAAATTATGTAGAGAACTGATCTTCTTCGGTGAGGAAGATAGGCTGCTGATTTTCCTCAAACAAATGATTTTCGCGTGATACTTCTTATTCTTCTTCATTAGGGATTTCGGTGTAGTTTTACTGAAATGGAATGCGAATTTTCTACTGACTTTGTGGATCTTGATCCCTCTATTCCCTTTGCTTGATCCTGTAATGAGGTTGCTAATTTTGACCCCTGAAATTGGGATTTCTAACTGAGGGTTCAACTTGTCTATCCATGATGGTAATTTTGTCCATTGCTTTGTTCAAGGTGTCGATTTTTCCCTTTGATGAAGTAGATGTTTATTCCTTGATGGTTACCCTTTTCTCTGTCTTGATTTTTGACTTCTTGATAATCATATTCGCTTCAACGCTCACTACATTTCTCCCCATTTATTCAAGGGTAGATGGGTTTCTTTCAGGGTAATGAAGTATTGCAAGGCCTAGTGGAGGCTTGATATTTTCAGGAATGGAATCATAAATTTTTTTGAATCTAGCTGTGAAGTCTTGTACATACTCATTAGGATTTATTTTCAAGGAATTGTATTCAGCTAGAATCTGTAATGGATTCTTCTTCTCCTCCCATTTCGCCATAAACAAGTCAATTAGATGCTGCGAATTAGCTACTAAACTAGCTGGTAGGGAGTGAAACCATTTCTTTACCTCTCCTGAGAAACTCTGTGCTAGGCTGCGCATCTTGGCGTCATCATTGTCAATCTCTTCAAGATTTATGAAATCAATTACTTTGAGAATGTTTTGGTGAGAAATAACCTCTGATGTTCCATAAAAAAGAGGCAATATTTGACCATAGTTTTGAGGTAGCGCAGTGAATTGTGCCAGTAGAATCAACAGAGAAAATCTAGCCATGGCTAATGGAGGGGGTTGCGAAGGTGTTGATGGAGTGAATACTTGCAGAGGTAATGATGGAGTGAGAATGAGGGATGATGATGCAGCTGAGTGAGAAGGTGTAATAGGAGGTGGTGAAGAAAATCTTTTTGTTGTAATTAGAAATAATATTTTTTAGAAGTTACTTAAAAATTATTGACTAAGCCTTGAAGTTTATGAATATTAGACCAGAATTCACTATTAAGCTTGAAATAAGAAGTTTCAGAAAATGGAAATTAGGTCTCAAAATCGATGGGGTTAAAGATAGTTTTTGAGAGAAAGGATTCAGCCTTAGACTTGAACAAAGATGTCTCAAATTCAAAATTAAGGACGAAATTTCTGGATTAATTAGCTTCATAGGCAAGGAGTTTGATTTCACAAGTGGACGTATAGCCTTTCCAACTTTTCGAGACTTTGTTTTCTGCTTTCTTAAAATTCTCTCAGGGTCATTAACAATAGGCAAGGGATTTGGGTTTGGATTTGACCTAGTGTGTCTTTTGGGAGGTAGCTTTTTGAGAATTGGCACTTTGGCTCGAATTTAGTAACTCAACCTTCTTTGAATGTCAAAATTTTTCACCCACAATTTTAACCTTTAGTGAACTAAAATAAGTATCCCCAGGGAAAGTTTAACAATTTCTCCCCGGAAATGACGCCAAAAATGTTATCACTCCCCCTGTTTCCCAAGGCTAAGAATGGAACTGAAGAAGGTAACCTCAAACCAACCTTTAGGTCAGTAGCTAGCCCTACAAAAACTAGAGAGCTCTCTCAATGCAACTTTGCAGCCAATGAGATGATTGGATGTATAATTATCTTAGGCTAGTTATTATGCTTAGTATATTAGGGTTTTGTTTGTTTGAAGTTTTTGTTGGATAGGAATGACAATTGAGGAACTGGGTCTAGGGTTTAGGTATAATTTCAAAGGTTAAGTTGTAGAGACAAGGATGAGGCTAGGTAGGTAAAATTAGGAGCATACTTAATTTTTCATTGTGTATAGGGTTTGAAAAGAGAGAGAGAGTCAGAATGAGCATGTTAAATGAATTCATTCATCAGAAGAGTAGACACATCCATGAAAATATTATAAAACAGATCATAGAAAGAAATATTTCTGTTCATAGACTCATAATATAACATAAAGAAGCATAAATGTGATGGAAATATAACATAACATTTAAATTTATGAAGTGACAGAGAAAAAACAATGCTCAAAAGCATACCACTAGAGTCCCAGCATTATAGCTGCAACATTCTTTGATTTCACTGAAAAAAGAGTTTTTACAATAGCTCCACTATAAATAATAACTATCCAACCCTTCAAATGATTTGAGTTGGAATACATATAGAAAATAGGAGTCACAACACCTCATTGTGTCGAAATATGATCCAAAACACCTCATAAATGTACTGTATGAGTCATTACCTAGAATCTAGGGAAGTTAGAAACCATTCCCTCAAATTTAGCTAATAAATAGGAGTGTGTGTCTCCTTCATTAATTACATCATTCCTCCACAAAGAGAGGCAAAAAAAAATCTCCTACCAAAAAGACACCTCATGGTATAGCTAAACCTTGAATTTTGGAGTTTTTTTGGCTTGACAACAATCTTAAGGAATCCAATGACAGAAGCGTCGCGCCTCCCAACAGAAACATCACACCACTTTGGAGCAGATTTTGAATGAATTTTAGGGACCCATTTGAAAATATGAGAGTTAAGCTAGGTATACTTGTGTGTCTCCTTTCCATTGCACCCTTAAAACTGGAAAATAACCCCTGGAAAGCTTTTAAAAACTGATTCTCCCAACCTCACTCCAGAAGCACTGTGCAAAGGAAAAATAGGCAGAAAAAGCATGAAAAAGTGATGTTTTTTGGTTTTTTCTTCAAAACTAGAAGGTTACATGCATACATGAGGTCACATCTATGATGTAGAGGTTAAAAGGAATCCCACCATATAATATTTTCTCCATTTAGATGCACTGAGAAAAAGCGTTGCGCCACTACGCGACGCTTTTGCAATGACCCAATTTCCAAATTTTTCAAAAAAATCATCAAAAATGCTAAAAATGCTCAAAATACAAAATTTGTTTCATGGTATCCTGGGATGATAGGATAAGAAACTAAGGAGGCCTTAGAAAGCAGATCCAAGTTGTCCTTCTCCTTAAGCTTCATGAGGGTTTCCTTAAGCTTCTTTCTCAAATTCTTCACCCTCAGCTTGGCGATTTGATTCCTTGGGAAATAATGCCTCGCCATATGCCTCTAGAGGTTGTTATCTCTTTATGCCTTCTTCAACAACTTATCAAGATGAATTCTTACCGTATCAAGCCACACCTCTTTATCTTGCTGAATTTAAGAAGCTATCAATTCATGAAAGGTTAACTGAGCTAATGGTGCAGATGGCTCCCTTTCTTGCTCTTTTTTCTTAGTTAACCCTCTTGTTCTTGGCCTCCTTGGCCTTGTTTTAGTCTCTGTGTCCTCCAGCTACTCAAAATCCACCACTTCCTTTCTTTACCCTTGTATTCCTCAATACTAGCCTTTGGTTTTCTTTGAAGGAGTTGTTTTACCTTCAGTTGCATGTTCTCTTATTGTAAGAAGGTAATCAAGAAGTTTGAATTTTAGAGGCTTTCTTTCAACTCTGCTATCTCTGCATCCTTTTCCCTTACAATATCCTCATATGTCTTGTCCTTTACCTGCTCTGCCACGTCAACCTCCATAGGCGCTTGTTCTTCATGCTGCTGCAATGGTGACTCATCCTCATGCATGAGTGTCTCACTATCATGACAAGGTGACTCCTCTACTGTTTGTCTTTATTCAGCTATAGTATCAGGTGAAAGCACACCTTTGATGGTTTTGGGAGGAAAAACCATCCTCTTGCCTTTCTCATAAGTTTGAGTGATCTCGATGCTAGGTGCATGTGATACCTCTGCTTTCCTACTTGAAGAGACAACCTCCTTTTGTTGTGCCGGTGCTCATGGTGTGCTATGGATGATGGGTGGGCTGGTAGTAGGCGCTGATGCAACTTTATCCATGAAATTTTACCAATACATATTGATTGCTGAAAGATGAAGTAAAACAATAAGGTTGATCAAGCCATGGTGTAACAAACTAGGATGATGATCTTTAACTTTGCTGTAATATTCCAAAATTAGCATGCAGCTAATTGGAATATTGATTTTTGCTGTTTACACTTAGAAGATGAATAAATGGGTGAAGAGGCCCATAAATTTTAGAAATTGGAATAAAATCCCTCATAATGTGAAAAGGGATCATCATAGGAGCTGTATTTCACACCCTCATGTGTGAAAAGGGACATTTGCATGTGGACAAGGTCAAGTTTGACCAAGTCAATAGCGCTGGGATTAGAGGTGGAGATCATCTATGGAGATAGCATAGTGATAGTGGGAGGAATATTCCTTGGTGGAGGAAACCCTAATGAGTGGGACCCAAGGTTGGAGGGCTTCCATTTGTATAAAAGGAGGGAAAGGCAGCAATAGCAAGACATGTTATGAATTATTGATTTTATGGTCTGTATGACTATTTTTCATTCTCTTGCTATTTAGCAGAGTTGTTGTGCTGCTTAGCACAAGGAATTCATGTTTAGGAATTCCTTCTCTTTTCAAGAGAGGCCTCTTAAAGGATCTTGTACTTCATTTCTCCACATTCTGGCTTAAGGCCAAGCCACCTCCTTCAGCTACAACATTATTTCTGCTGAAGTGTAACGTTGTGTTGCCGGGTGTTGCAGTGGAGGGTTCACAAAACCACTTCTAGAGCTTATTTTTCAGAGGAGGAATATTTCTTCCATTTGGGACATCAGTGAGGAAGCCTTTAGGGTAGATTTCAGATCTTGGCACTTGGCCAACATATTTCCTTTCTCCTACAACGCAGACCCTCTCCTTGACTGCGTTATTTTCAGCGTGCATTTGCAGTAAGGGTTTGCAGGTTTGTTGGAGGGTGAGATCTTCAATGTTAGGATCAGCCTTTTACTTGGAAGATAAATTGGAGGAGGTCTACTTATTCATCTTATGCATCATCTTCAACCATCTCCATCCAGTTCTTGAGTTGCAGTTGCTACTCAGTCTTGTGACTGCAACTCCGACATTTTTCCACTTTTGCATAGTTTAGGAAATCCTTTCCAGATTGTCTTGAAATTCAGTTTGGGGGTTTAGATATTTTCTCCCCACATTGTATGAGTTGTATATAAGCATATCCATGTGTTGAAATACTCTAGCAACAGTTACATATAATAAACTGTGCTGTCATAGCCTTTAGCATTTTCTGTGTAGCAATGTACTTCATTTTTATGTACATATTCTCTTGAGGCTTGCATTGCCTAACTTGAGTGATTATTTCCTCAAGATATTGTATAAATTCTGCTGCTGTAACATCAATATGATGGCTATGCACTCTTCTTACATTTTATGAGTTGATTTATCACTGCTACTCTAGTTTTGTGTTCATGTATTGCTGCATCCCCATTTTGGGATATTACAGTGGTATTAGAGCATAATCTTGGCTCAGCCTGTGCATTCAAGACATTATTCCATTGGGAGGAGAAGCTTCTCACAGGAAAGAGAAGTTGTACAGAAGAAACAAAGGCATGACTCCATTATTTGGAGGAAGGAAGGAAGAGAGGATCTCCCAACTTCTTTTCCAAACTATGAGAAATATCAAAGAAGATCTCAAGGAGATGAAAGGGGAGAAGTACAGAAAAATTCCAAGGGGGTTTGGAAGTGAAGCAAGCCCTAGTTATTCACATGGTGGGTGTGGAAATTCAGCCACACATGCAGATCCACAACACAGTTTATGGCCCACATTCACTGTAAGAAGAATGGAGGAAGAAGATGCACCAAGGGAGGAGACCTTGAGTGACTATCTTCAGGAGTATGAGTCTCAATCATGGAGATTCAAAGAGCACTTGGAATTCCAAGGGTTTTTCCAACTCAAGGAAGACAGAAGATACAACAACCATAATAGAAGTAAGAGAGGTAGAATCTTTCTATCTAACTTTGATGGATCAGCAAAGTGCACAACCAAAGCTTGGGTGAAGGAGCTAGATTCCTATTTCCATCTTCACCAAGTTTCATAAGAGGAGGCCATTAGAGTAGCAATGCTGCACCTCAAAGGTATGGCCCATGATTGGTGGTTTTATATTTTTTCTTCATTTTATCATGCAAATATAAACACTTATGAAAGGTTCACTAAGAAATTAGTGAGAATATTTGATGTTAAACATTGTAAAACATATTTTGTTGAACCCAAAAAATCAAAACCTTTGCATGAGTTGGAGAGATATATTTTGCCAACTCCACTCCATATTTATGTTGAAGGTGATAAAAACATGCATGATGCCTTGCCAAGGGAAATATCCCCACTTCTTGATGAGCCCTCTTCTATAGATGAAGACATGGAGGTTCCTCCTTCAAGAGAAGACCAAGATCAAGGGTCTCTCAGTGATGATGAGGCATTCTCAAATATTGATGAAGAGGATGAGCAAAGAAGAGCTAACATCGCTGTACCACCAGGAGGAGATCCATCACCACATGGATATGGGAAGGGATTCATTTCTTCCATTAGAGGAGCCCTTGTGTCTTTGTAAGGAGTTCCAAATGATCTAAGGTGTGGGAACCAAAGCACAATTCCAGAGCAACATGCATCAGTTTTTGTGGATTGTGAGATGGAGGAAGAGAAGGATCATCATCAAGGGATGAAGAGCATTCACCCTTATCTATTTCGAGAGGTTTCTACACAAAAGAAGGAGATTGTATTGCATAGTGAAGAGAGGGACAAATCAGTCCACTCATATATACAATCCAATTTAGTTTTTGATGTCTCACTGCATGGGGGCATTCCACCTAGGAGGCCACCAGATCTAGAGTTGGTGAGAGACATTTTTCCATTTGGTTCACCACTCTTAGATTCTGGAGGGGTGAAGACCTTGGAGGAGTCTAGTACAACACAGAGAGTCTGGGGTAGACTCAAGGAGGAGGGAGACATCCTCACATTTTTTGCATCACCCACTCTCACTACATATTCTGCACTGACAGAATTTGCTGCAGTGATAGAGGATGGCACCTTCATGGTGCAAGGGAGTTGCTCCATGGGTTTGGAGAAATAGAGGGTACTTCCTTTGAGGAAGGAATCCTCCATACATTGGAGTAGATGGAGGCCACTCATGCTTACATTGGCCAAGATCAGGAGGTTCTTTTTGGATGGTAGCTTCTCATGGGAGGCCAACTTCCAAAAGTCACCACTTCTATTTGAGCATGAGCAGTTGCATGATGGGAATGGAAGAAATTTGGAGGATGACTTTGGCATGAGGGATGTCAAAGGAGCAGACAACAACATGTTGGGAGCTTCACGTTTTAGATATTCAACACTGTCTCTTAGGAGGATTGATTCATATTGGAGATCTCAACTCTTGGTAGAGTACTCCAAGGATCTTGGTGCTTTCATGATTCATGATGACCTGAATGGAGATGATAGATACATGGTGGTTGATGAGGTCATCTATTCACATGGCAGAGTCTTCTTGACTAGAGTTTCTGAGCTCAAGAAAAAAATACTGCATGCAACACATGTGGACTTTCTTTCCATGCACCTTGATGAATTTTATTCTTTGATGGAGGAGTTCACTTGGGAGGGCATCCAACATGATATATTTCAGCATATGGAGAGATGCATAGCCCGGATGGTGATAGAGTGGATGTCATAGCCACTTCCCTACTCATTGGGGATGAGGGAGAATTTTCATTTGAGCCATTTCAGCTCAAGGAACAAAGTACATGGTAGAGAAGGTACACATTTGCATTATGATTTACACTTCTTTACTTTATATGAGCAGCATGTTGTATTAAGGAGGGTCATTTCTTCTTATGCATTATATTATGATGTACTTGAGGCTTACAGTGACATTTTATCCATCTTATTTCTGATACACCCAAGTGATGGTGAGGTCTACAAGCATGAAAATGTAGCATTGAGGTTGGCTATTTTATTGGTGGTTTGTGGGGGAAGCCACATGATTCTTGGTGTGCACCATTGACACCACATTTTACATTCATGATTCCATCTTATGGGATGATTGTGGCAGAAAAAAAGTGGTTGGAAGGGCACTTGTTATTCTTTGTTTTGAGGTAGGAAAGGGATGCAGTGCGCTGGTTCCATGTGTGGAACTATGATCCACTTTCCGGTTGTCATATGGAAACTTGTTTTCATTGGTTTTTGCTCCCATATATTGCTGATGTTTCTACATTCATGGGAAGATATTTTTGGAGAGTGGGAAAAGAGTTGGAGGTTCCCATTGGGGGAATTATTCTCCCTACTTTACATGTTGCATGTTTCAGGAGAAACAATGGGCAAACCCTGATGGCCATATTAATTCTCTTTTCTTCATGTGGGAGGAACCATTTGGAGAATTTGAGTTTTTGGAGGAGGCACTTCATGGCTGATTTGTTTGGTGGGGTAAATTGGGCCATTCTTGGAGGCCATGAAATTTCAGCCCAAGATCAGCAGCATCCCCATACATACCATAAATTGAGAGAGAAACAACTTGGGTGGAATAATTTCATCTCTCCATACAACTACAATACATTGCATGAACTGGGGGTTGAGGATTCTTTTGATGAGCTACCTAGAATGGATCATTTCATTTGGATGATAGCATGGGTTTGGGAGTTTCTCATTTTGGAATGAGATCCCCTATGCTTGTCTTAACTCCTACCTTGAGGAGGCCATTGGACAACAAGAAGGTTTCCACTTATACCTTACACATTTTCATGATGTGAGACATTTGGTTTTGCATACTTGGGAGAAAAAATTGGAGGGAAAATTTATTGCAGATTATTTTTAGAAGTGGTGGGGACTATTGATGAGGAGGCCACAAGAGGAGGAGGGGAGGAATTTTTCTCTCCTTATACAGTTTCTTGAGGACAAGCAACATTTTGGAGGGGAGGACTATAATATTCCAAAAATTTAGCCTTCATCTAAATGGAATATTATAGTTGGTTTTATCACTAGGTAGGTGAATAAGTGAATGGGGAGACTCATAAAACCCCTTTAGAAGGAATAATAACACTCCTAATGTGAAAGGAGGAAGAAAAATAATATGGATTAAGCACCTTTGGGTGTGAACAGGGATTGGATCATGTTGATTCAGTCAACTTTGACCAAATCAACAACGTTGTCATGGAGGAGTGGTATTTATGATAAGACAACACAGATTTAGTGGATGACCACTTGCATGAGCTTGGTGGAAAGTATGGGTGGGACCCAATGTGAGAGGGTTTCCATGCTATATATGGAGGGGATGCAGGCAGCCATTTTTATTCATGTTTTATATTATCATTTTGATATTGGTCTGTTTAGACTTTTGCTTCCTCTTGCTGTTTAGTAGGGTTGTTGTGTTGTTTAGCACAAGGGTGTTCCTGATCAGGAATCCATACCTCATCCTCAGGGAAGGAGAGTTTATTTGAGCTAGATTTCCTTATTTTTGCATTCTAGACAAGCTACCTCCTTTAGCTACAAAGCAGTTTTTGTTTAGAGCTGGGTTGTGTTGCAGGGTGCAGCAAAGGAGGATCACATAATGCTATTTCTAAGCTTGTTTTTCAGTGGAGAGGTAGCCTATCCATGGGAGGATAAAAAAGGAGGACTTCTGGGCATATTTACACATCTTGGGCATTAGGCCAACCATCTACCATCCCTCACAGCGCAGTCACAATTCTGAATTGCGTTATTTTTGGAGGCAATTGCTGGGAGGGTTCATTGAGCTCAGCAGGAGGGTCTATTTCTGAGTAAAGGGATCTGCCTTCTATTTAGAAATACCATTGGAGGAGGACATATTCATTTCATATATGTCATAGCCTAATTATATGGAGATCCAGTTTGTAGTGACATCTCAACCCCAGGGTTATTTGTCACATTGTACATTTCTTGGTATTTCTAGCAATATTTTCCGGGTTGACTAGAAATCATGTATTAGAGCCCACATCTTCTTTCTTGGGAATTTATTTTGTTTCTATCAGCCATATTCCATTTGTGTATGTTTACAGTAGCAGCTACACTAATATAGATAGCACTGTCACTGCTCTTCGACATTATATACAGTTGCAACAACTCATGTGCTAATTGTTCTGATCATTGGAGGATTGTTATTATTGCTTGAGTGGCTTGTCCCTCATGATTGTTTTGTATATTGTTGCTGATATATTAATAAAATGATGGATGTATATTGATCCCTCTCATGTCATGATAAGATTTGATGTGTTTTACATTATTATGACTTGTATTGCTGCCATTTCCAATTTGGAATACTATAGTGGGGTAGGTTATTTTTTCTACCATTATTAGATTTTTAGCCCACCTACATTGCAGGAGCCAAAGGTGGAGGAGGGTTGGCATGAGTTTCCATTGCGGAGGGTGGCTCATTTTTCATGGATGATAGCTTGGGGATGGAGGATCCACATGGGAATTATGGTTCTCAGTACATTTTAGATCCCATTCCTTAAGGGGACCTCTAGACAACACCTTATTACCTCCTTGAGTGCTCTACTTATTCATGATGATAGCTATTCAACTAGCTTGCATGCTTGGGAGGGGAAATATGGAGATTTATTGATGAGACAACATCTAATTCCTTGGAGGAGTTTATCATATATGGATGCTATAGTAAGAGGAGGGGAGAATTCTTAGTTCTATCCTTGCAGTTGCTTGAGGACAAGCAACATTTGGGAGGGGAGGACTGTAATATTCCAAAATTAGCATGCAGCTAATTGGAATATTGAATTTTGATGTTTACACTTAGGAGATAAATAAATGGGTGAGGAGGCCCATACATTTCAGAAATAGGAATAAAATCCCTCATAATGTGAAAAGGGATCATCATAGGAGCTGGATTTCACACCCTCATGTGTGAAAAGGGACATTTGCATGTGGACAAGGTCAATTTTGACCAAGTTAAAAATGCTGGGATTAGAGGTGGATATCATATATGGAGACATCGTAGTGATAGTGGGAGGAAGTTACTTGGTGGAGGAAACCCTAATAAGTGGGACCCAAGGTTGGAGGGCTTCCATTTGTATAAAAGGAGGGAAAGGCAGCCATAGCAAGACATGTTATGAATTTTTGATTTTATGGTCTGTATGACTATTTTTCTTTCTCTTGTTGTTTAGCAGAATCGCTGTGCTGCTTAGCACAAGGAATTCCTATTTAGGAATTCCTTCTCCTTTCAAGAGAGGCCTCTTAAAGGATCTTGTACTTCATTTCTCCACATTTAGGCTTAAGGCCAAGCCACCTCCTTCAGCTACAACATTATTTTTGCTGAAGTATAACATTGTGTTGCAGGGTGTTGCAGCGGAGGGTTCACAACACCACTTCTAGAGCTTATTTTTCAGAGGAGGAAGCTTTCTTCCCTTTGGGAGATCAATGAGGAAGCCTTTAGGGTAGATTTCAGATCTTGGCACTTGGCCAACATATTTCCTTTCTCCTAAAACGCAGTCCCTCTCCTTGACTGTGTTATTTTCAGCATGCATTTGCAGTAAGGGTTTGTAGGTTTGTTGGAGGGTGAGATATTTAGTGTTAGGATCAGCCTTTCACTTGGAAGATCCATTGGAGGAGGTCTACTTATTCAACTTATGCATCATCTTCAACCATCTCCATCCAGTTCTTGAGTTGCAGCTACTACTCAATATTGGGATTGCAACTCCGACATTTTGCCACTTTTGCATAGTTCAGGAAATCCTTTCTGGATTGTCTTGAAATTAAGTTTAGGGGTTTAGATCTTTGATCCCCACATTGTATGAGCTGTATATTATCATATCCATGTGTTTACATACTCTAGCAGTATTTACATCTAATAAACTACGCTGTCATAGCCTTGAGCATTTTCTGTGTAGCAATGTACTTCATTTTTATGTACATGTTCTCTTGAGGCTTGTATTGCCTAACTTGAGTGATTATTTCCTCAAGATATTGCATACATTTTTCTGCTATAACATTAATATGATGGCTATGTGCTCTTCTTACATTTTATGAGTTTATTTATCACTGCTACTCCAGTTTTGTCTTCATGTATTGCTTCATCCCCATTTTGGGATATTACATTTTCTCTGTACCTTTTTTCAGTCATCTTGACCAAAATTCTGAACAATTAACTAGGCAAATTGAGTGATTGAGCAGCAGTGAAGTGCAACAATAACTTGATGGTACTAGTACAGCCTTGAGAATCTCCCTTCACATGTAAAATATTTCATAATTAAATTCATCAAAGGGGAATTTTTATCAAGTAAATTCCTGAAAGGGTATATGTTCTCAAGAGCATGTCTGCAATGAGGTTTCAAGAACATTTTGTAGTTTTCAAGATCCAATTCCATACCTTTGAACCAGATTTCTCCATGGTTCAGGATAACTATTGCTGAAGCAATAAAATATACTAATATGGTGAACTAAGTGCCTGCTATGATGGCCCTGTCTCTTCTGAAACTAGTAGCAAAAAGGCATGTCAATTGAACATGAAATCCTACCTCCTTGATCCTCTCACAAAACCTTAAACAACCACTGTTTTCAAAACATCTCTCGACAAAAGGAGAGACATTGATTTCTTTAAAAATAGATGGCTCAAACCTGGAATGGTGACCTCCATTATGAATATTATTTTCTCCCTCCATGGTGTTTGTCAACAAGATAAAAACCTAGCTAGATGAAATGGGTAGGGGAGATGCAGATTAGGAAAACAGGGGATAATGGTAGGTTGTTTTTAGGGGCAGAAATTGGGTGGAAGGAAGCTAGGGAAAAATCCCAAAAACTTGAGATGGAAGGTTAATGAGTTGGATTTAAACTGAAAGTGAAATTTCTGGAAATGGGCTTGAGTAAGATGGCCAAAAGGGCAAAACACAGGGTTTCACTAGTTTTTCTAGAAAAATTTAGTGAAAATTAGGTTTTTAATGAAATTGATGGAAATGAGGGCTGTGAGTAATAAGGAGTGTTAGGGTATGGTTTATGAATGTTATATGAAGGTTTTATATGGTTATATTAGGGTTTTATCAGTTGAAACAAAAAAAATATGAAAAATACCAAAAACATAGTGGAGATGAAGCTAATGAAGGAAACCACTCACTTGCTGATGAATTTTGACTTGAGAGAGGTATGGAGGATGCCCAATTAATATTTTGGAGGTGTATGAACCCTTATGTAGTGATTTTGAAGCTTGGATGACTTATTTGGATCTAAAATACCAAAAACGTAGCGCATGCCAGAAGCATAGCATAGCAACTGCGCAACACCTCCAGAAGCATAGTGTAGCACCTCTAGAAGCGTAGAAGGAGAAATTTTGGCACAAATTTATTTTTTTTCTTCAACCCTTGGCAACTGTGGAGTATGAAGGTGAGAAGAGAGGAGCTCTAGTGAACATAAAAGGGTAAAATGAGTTGAAGAATCCTCTTCTTCCTTTTATAACAATCACAAATTTACTTTTTGTCTTCTAGTGAAACCTTACAACTTTTCTGAAGAAATTTCTTTTTTTGAAAAACTTTAATCAAGAAACACACTTTATTTGAGAAAAGGAAAAGTGCCTTTATTTATTTTCCTATCTTTTCTAACTCCCTATGTAAATGACTTATATGGTTAAAATGAGGTTTTGTTCGCCTTCTTTCATGACATATTTGACTCTTATGGTGGCGAAATAAATGAGACCTAGACTTTGGCCTTAATGAAGGTATGGTGAATGACCTCAGACCCTAGATGATTGATGGATGACATGACCTTTGAAATTATTATGACCATGAATGGAGTGAAGGGAGTAGCATTTCAGTCCTAGATATATTCAGTGAACAAAATTTTATTTGAAACATGAAATTTTGACCTAGGACCACTACCAAGTAAATCTGAAAAGAGTATTTTTGATCACTGAACATTAAGACACTAACAATACCCTCGTAACCCTGTCCAACACAACCATAACAGAATCATGCTATCTAGATGTCTTCGACAAACCTATAACGAAATCCATGGAAATGACCTCCCATTTCCACTCTAGAATCAAAATCGACTGTAATAAACCACATGGATGCTTACACTCTAATTTTACCTACTAAAAATCCAAAAATTTTGCAGCAAAATCAACTAGCTCTTTCTTCAAGTTTTTCCCATGATATAATTTCTTAACTGTTGCCAATGTCTTATGATATCTTGGGTGACCTGAATATGACTTAACATAAAATTCCCTCAAGATAAGCTTCTTGAGTTCAATTTTGTTCGCCACATAGATCCTATTCCTCAATCTGAACAAGCCATATGGCGTGAGATGATAATCCACATCCTGTTCACCTGTACCTAGCTACTGTAACCTATGCTTAAGTTGCTGGTACCTGTCATCATGCTGCCTTACTTGCAAGATCCACTCCTACAAATATGTCCCATATGAACTCATAATTACAATGTGATATACCTGCACTATTTTGTGTGTGTTATATTCTTTCTTGGGGTGCAATGGGGGGTCACATGGGGGTTAGAAAAGGGGTGGTAGCCCCCCCGCACAGGGTTAGGGAAGTGCCCTGGTAATTTTTTTTATGCGGACCCAATAATATTTGGGAGGACCCAAGGAGGGTGGCAGACCTACCCATGGTTTTGTGCATGGGTTTCGCACATGGTTTTGGGCATGATGTTTTATTCCCATGGTATTTTGTAGATCCAGTCAAGGGAAATACTGTTATTTTTTAATCTAGCGTTAATGGATTGGGGTTTATGAATGCTTCGACATGTGTATATATATATATATATATATATATATATATATATATATATATATATATATATATATATATGTATGTATGTATGTATGTATGTATGTATGTATGTATGTATGTATGTATGTATGTATGTATTGTAACATTGAAAGGAATATTATGCGAAATCAATCTGGTAGTCCCAATTTTGGGATCTAGGGGAAAATATCTGTTTATATTTGTTTTATGTTCTCTCCATTGTATATTTTTCAGTTTTAAGAATTGATTTGCAAGAAATTTCTGTATAGGGTTAAAACCTAAATTTTGTGTCATAGATATTTCGGCTTCAAGGGGATGCCTTTGCTGCTAAGCGTTTTTTCTAAGGCCCATGGTAGACCATGTTCAGTGGGAGATCCCCAGGATTGATTCTTACAGTGAAAGAAGATGATGAATAATGGAAAGATGGAGTTCGAGAAATTTAATAGTCAGTGTTTTGAGCTATGGAAGCTCAAGATAGAGGATTTGTTGGTGGACCGAGATCAATGGATTGATGTAGATATAGGCACGACACTGAGAAGAATGTTGGCAGCATATTGGGGAAAGTTAGATCTAAAGGAAAAGAGAACGATACAATTGTGTCTCTCAGATTCAGTATTTTTGAATGTATCAAGGGAAGCTACGACGAAGTATTTCTGGGAAAAGTTAGGGAGTTTGTACCAATCTAAGTCTTTCATGAACAAACTATTCCCATGGAAAAATATGTTTAACCTGAGGATGAAGGATGGAGACTTGATGAAAAAGCATATGAATTCCTTTAATACTATGGTAATCTAGTTGTTATCTGTTGATATAAAAGTTTTAGACAAAAATAAGTGCATCATTTTGTTGTGTTCTCTAATAGATTCGAGGGATACTTTGTTTGTTGAAATAGGTATAAATACAACTAGATCCAGAATGGAGATGCCTTATCAATGAGAGAATGGTCCTCGAACATAAACTAAAATAAGTCCTCGAGTGGGAGATCTAAATCCAGAGGGAGATATAAATCTCCAAGAAAATTTGTAAAGGTGTGATGGAAATGCAGAAAGGAAGGGCACTACAAAAAGGACTGTAGATCTAAAGCTCCTGAGAAAGAAAAGGGATCTAATGATGCTACTTCTACAGAGGAAAAAACCACCTTTGATGAAGGTGGGGATGTGTATTTGGATTCTTCTTCAATTAGACATGTATATCATGAGGTATGGTTGATTAAATCAGGTGCATCCTTTCACTTCACTCCCCATAGGGAGTGGTTCTGCGAGTATGAGAAATATGATGGTGGTGATGTCTTCTTAGGGGATGACAGGAAGGCTAGAATCATCAAATGTGAAAAATTAAAGCTGAAGTTGCAAGGTGGACGGATTAGAACACTTATTGGTGTTCTGCATATTCCTACACTGGCTAGAAATCTGATTTCTGTAAGAAAGATAGATGATGTAAGTGTAAAAATAGTGTTCGAGAAAGATACCTGCAAGATGGTTCGAGGAGCACTAGAATTGATGTTGGGAGTTCAGATTGGAACTCTATACAAGATTATGGGTAGCACTGTTATTGATGGGTGCAATATTTATGTGGTTCCTAAAAGTGGAACTTAAAATATAGTGGTCTCTAGAGAAAATACCATGCTATGGAATCAAATGCTTGGACATATTGGAGAGAAGGGCCTTCGAATACTGCATGGTAATGGTATGATATAAGGCATGTCTAACTGGTCTTTGGATTTTGATTTTTGTGAACATTGTGTATATGGGAAGAAGAATTGGGTGAGTTTCCCCTCTAGTGCTACCTAACTCAAGGTTTTAGATTTGAAGGTGTGTTTGAGGCTGGGCTAGGCCTAGATTAGGTAAAATAGTGATTTTGGGCTTAAGGAGTGAGTGGTTGGCGCTGCTACAGGATGTCCTAAAAAGCTACAAGAAACATGCCGAGTGTATTTTGAGGCCAGAAATGGGGAGGAAAGGGTTAGGAGAGGTGGAATGAAGGTGGATCAAGGTAGAATAAGGGTATCCAACCCCTTGGTCAAGCTCAAAACTCTTCACAAAGCCTGTCTTTCACCTCCAAGGTGGATCTCGGTGTTGTGGTGGAGATTTCCAAAAAATAGGGATGAATGTGACTTGGATGGAAGTTGGTTGAAGAAGGGTGGAGACTAAAGCTAATGATGCTGGGGAAGTCCTTCTCTGCTGCTCTATTTAAACTTGCAAGAAAACTACATGTTCATGTATTCATCATTAACAAATCTATCCTAGCAATGGTGGAAAATATGAGTTGAATTTAAATAAACCTACGTATGCATTTGAAACGTAAATCGACCTCTGAATCTAGAACATGTCCATGATAAGCAAAGAAAAATATCTAACTTTTCCAAGAAGTCATAAACTAAAATAAATTTTGTTCTATGGTGAAGGTCTTCCCTCCTCAAGCTCCAATGGAAGAGGTGAGAGAGGGAGGATCTAACACACAATTTTGAGATTTTATAAGCTACTGAACTTGACATGGAAATAGATTAACTATTGCAACATGAAAGAACACACAAGTACATAAGAGAGACTGAGGCCAATGGATTGGGCCCTAACCCACAAGCTCAGTTTCCTGAAACTAACTCAGCGGAGAAGAACTCAGATGCTCATTTTATTTAATAAACAATATTGACATAACAAATGAAAGTTAGAACTACTATTAAAATAGCTAAGAGTGCTCTAACGACATCCAAAAATCGAATCCGAGTGAGCTCGTGATCTGGCCTATTTATCATAGAGGGTAGCTATCGATAAATCCCTATAAAGTAGGTGTTTTTCCCCCTTGTGACTCGAGAGAAGTGGAGCTTGGCTCCCCTTGATCTTCCACTTTCTTGGTTGTCTCTGATTTCGAGTTGTTAGAGGATAATAACGAGGAGATATTGGCTACCTTTAGGAGTTAACAAGATGGTCAACCATCCTAGAATAACTCCTTTCTGTATACTTTGAGCTATGATTGTGCAATCTTCCTAAAAAATCTCATATTCTCCTAATTTTCCTGCATTTAAACCACATTAGGCTTCGACGTATGAGAAACCCTAATACACCATCTTCACTAAGAAACATATGACAATAATGCAATTAAATGTGAGAAAGAGAGAATAATTAGGCTAAAAAGGTGACAATTAACCCCTTAAATCTACCTAATTTTGGTGCTCATCATCACCCCCCTACCAAATCGTTTCTCATCCTCTAAGAAAATTAGTCCTGTTTCTTCATTTCTTTTAATGCCCTTGTGGCCTCTCTAAAATTCCAAGGAATAATTGAAGGAGTTCCCTCAAGAGGGTAGAATCCTACATTATTTTCTGCTTCCTCCCATTCCTTTTTCTCTTCAGCTTGATATTTTCCATCACCCAGTCCTAGCAGCAAAGGTGGATTGAGTTTTAAGCCAAGCCATTGGATCTTCATTGTTTGCACGACCCTCTTGTACAAAGGTGCCATTTCTATGACAAATCTCAATCTTTCTGGAGTATGATACTCTATGTTTCTTAGGGTAAATGGGAGGCCATTCCATCTTCTCTGACATGCCATCACACACCACTCTCCCAACAGTCTAGAAATGTCATCATAGTGTGCAATTTCTTGTGCTTGGGTGTTGAGGTATTTTTCTTCAAGGTTGGAATCATTTTCTATCATTAGGTGATTTTTTTGACCCCTCTAGGGCCGAATAGCTCTGCCCTGATATGGAGAGGCTCTTTTCCTTCCCTCCTCATCACCTTTTTGACCTCCTTTGACCTGGTATCTTCATTGGTCACCCAAGAGGCTAGGGCCATCAGTTGCATATCCCCCAACCTAGAGTTAGGGTACCAAATGTTTATATCAGTCAACAAGATTATGCATATAAAATTATGCCAATTTGGCCTTATCCTCTATGTTGGACAGATTGCAAAAATCAATAATTTTTCTACAATTCCGGAAAGGTAATGACCCTTATGATGCTAGTGTTTTGATCTGGAACTGCAACCACTATTACTTCAGGTAGATGGCATAATAGTTTGAGGGATGTCTGTGTTGTATTTCCTCCAGGCACATGTCTGCCATGGTGGCAATCTACTTGTCCTTCTACTACAATTTTCTATTTAATCTTGCATTATCTGCTTGTGCCTCTTGTAGCTGCTCCTTTAACACTTCCTCCCTAAGTCTGACATCAGCCAAATATCTCCTCATATCAGTACATTTTTATTCCATGAACCACACATCTTGCACATTCTTAGTTTTGGAAATTCGCATCTAGTGGTGTTTGCGTGCTATCTCTTTCTCTAGCTCATAGAACAGGGGAATTGAGAGCTTTTGAGGGATCATATTTCCTCATTCAATGAATTTTTAATAGGAGATTAGGTTTGGCTATGGGCTAGGTTGTGGAACTGCTGTAATGTATTTTGGGATAGTTTTTGGAGAGGCAGGCTCTTCCATTGGTTCCTTTTCTTTATTCCCTTTGGCATCCTGCCATTAAATTTCTGCCTCTTTTTCATCACCTTGGGCCTCTTGCCCTTCCAAGGGTGCCTTTTTCACTTCCCCCATGACTTTTTGCTCTTCATGTAGCCCATTTTTTGTTCCCTGTAGCAACTCTATTTTTCCTTTAGCAAACCCTCCTTTCCTGGCTACCCCATCTTTTCTTTCTCTTGAAGGTCTGTAGGGGTTGGTACTTGTTTGAGGGACACTAGCCTTAAGGAGTGTCTTATTATATAAGTCACATGTGTCTTTTTAGGTGAAGTGAATTCTTGAATATTTACCTCCTCTGACCCTATATCTTCTTTCTTATTGGGTGATTCTTCAATTATATTGGGCTCTTGGTTGGAGTTTGAGGTCTCCCTTACTTCACCTTGGCACTCTTCTTGGTTCTTAAGCACATGGGGGTATGTATTTTTCTCTTTTCCTTCATAGGGGGACTTAGAGTGGCTAAGGTGGCAACCACTTCCTTTTCATTTGTCCTTGGTGGAAGACTGCTTTGTTGGGGTCTAGTATCTCCTCCTCTTCTATCTTTCCGTCCTTTTCTTCTTCTTTTTCTTCCTCCTCCTTTTAATCTTCTTATAATTTTTCATCTTTATTTTCCTCCTCCTTTTTCCCTTCACCTGATTCTATTTTTTCTATGGGTTCTGCCTCTGTTTCCACTTCCTCGTCTTCCTCTTCTTCCTCTGTCCTTTCAGTCTCTTCCTCTTCTTCTATGATACCCCTTTCTCCAAGGCAAGAGGTAGGGGTATATCTAGGAGTGATAAATTGCACCCCGATGAATGCTTCTTTGTCCATGTCTATGAAGGCGGACTGAGGTATAAGGATTTTGAGTCTGTTGAGAACATCTCCCACTATGAGTTTAATGAGACCAAGGTGAGCTAGGTGTTGATACTTTCTCTCCCTTACCCTCTGGCTCATATCTATGATTGAATGTAGGAGGAATTATGGGATTTTTAGTCTCTGATCCAGGGGAAAATATACTTTGAATGTAAGCTCATGCAATAATCTGAAATGGTATCCATAGACCACACTTATTTTTCCCTCACATAAAATACATTTCATGATATGATATACTACCTCATCCCATGGGTAAGGGAGAATTTCCCTTCTTACCCCATTCTTATCTTCAATATATCCTTAATTAGTCAAGAACAAAATCTTCTTAGAGACATTGCTAGAGAATATGTCCTCTTTGTTCCACTTAACTCCTAGAGGCAAGGTGGTGACTTTGCTAATGAGCTCAGGGGTTATGGTAATTTCTAGCCCTCTAACCACTGTGGCGGCCCTATCATCCACTTGGGAGTGCAAGGCTACTACAAATTATAGAGCCACTTCATCATCAAATCCTTTTAGGAGCTCGAAGAACCACAACCACTAGTGATTTCTAAAGATTCCAACCATAGGAGGGTGTAGTCTAATTATTTTTATGTATGTGGGCTTCCCCTTATTAAAACCTCCCCCCATGTTGTGACTGTGTTACAGAGACGGTTTTCTGGCTTGTGTCCAAAAACACTTGTGATATGGGACCCCAAAGGTTTCAACTTAACACAAATTGTGATTTCCTTACCCCTACTTCTATGAACATCCACTTAAATTTCTGAATTATGGCTTGACTGTGTGTAAATTTCCATGAATTTTTTTTACAACTTGGTGGGGTGATGTCCACTTACCTTTGCAACTATGATGTTTTCTTTCTTGAAGGATAATGTTGGGGTGTCAATACACTCTGAGGGTGGCTTTCATGATACTTTATAGAACTGTGTGGGCTTGCTAGAAACTTCCTGTAGCACCATCAAAATTTCTTGTAGCACGGGATTGCATGCACAACTCGACCATGGATCAAAGCTCCTCGGTGGCTCCTATCTCTTTCTTGCTCTAACTGATCTCGTAATGCACAATAGAATGAGGGATAATGACCCAAAGTACACCTTTTATTCCAAAATGAGTGAACTTGGAGCATAGTGGTGATGTGGACTTGGCATGACGTTTCCTCATTTAGACTGTTGGTCCCACTCGAGCCATTCATTCTGTTGAAAAATCAACAAGAAATGTGTGTCTAATTTAATTTTCCCTTAATTAAATTGGACAATAAATTGTAATCTTATCTCATAATCACTTGTAATAGTTAACTAAGTGTGATAGACTCATTTAGCTCATGAAATTCGAGTTGAGGGTGGTTGGTGAGGCATGTAGAGTGATTCTATTTGTTTTGGAGTCTAAGTTGCATTGAGTGTATTAGTTTAATGCATGAGAAATCAGTTAACTCAATTAAGTGAGTTAAATTCAGTGTAACTAGTTGTAATTGATTGTTGCACTAGTGAGAGGTTAAGTGAATTAAATCACATTCAATTCACATGCAGTGATATGTCAAGTGGATGATGATTTACTATTAATAGTTGCATGCATGTTAGTTCTGATGAAGACCCAGTTGAGACATAGGTTAAAGGGATGTTATCTATCAGTTGTATTATTAGTAAATTGTCAGTGTGCAATTAGACAACCATATGATTTCCCATGATGTATTGCACAATTTTGGAAGGTTGAATTTCCTAATTAATATGAATCAATTGTTCTTAGAATTGTGCAAGGCAGGCAGGCTGAGCAGAGGCAGGAAATTGGCTAAGTGTTGGTCGATTTTTTCCGCATCAGTGTGAGACAGTTGGTAGAGTGCAACAGACTCTTGTGAGAAGAGTGAATTGTATTGTTTTATGATTACTTGGTTGATTATACAATAAATATAGAGGGGTTTTGAGCAGCAAGCTTTCCCAGGAAAAATATCTGTGTTGTGTGATTGTTTTTCTTCTTTCTCTTACTTGGTGTGATTGTGCGATCATATTTATTTTCTACAAATATTGTAGAATGATTTAGTATCTTGTTTTAGTATATTACATGATCATATTGAATCCATTGGTGTAATTTATACATGGTATTAGAGCACCATAAATCACTATAGTGGAGAAGAAATTGAGTTTGTGTTGAACAACATTCGAATTCGGAAAAATATTCTTTGGTGCGACATAAAGATCAAGATGGATTTCAATGGATTAAGATTGGAATATGCACTCGAGGGAAGTTCTAATTATATTGCATGGAAAGACAAAATGGAGGCGGTTCTGGAGGACAATGGGTTGAAAGAATTTATCGACACTGATATTCCAAGGCCCACAGTAGTAGACGCCACTCTTTTTGATGCTTAGAAAAAGAAGGTTGGAAAGGCGAGGAGGATCTTATTAGAGGGAGTTCGAGATCACATTGTCTCGAGTCTCCATGGAAAGGAGACTCCATATGAAATGTGGAAGGCCTTGACAGATCTGTTTCAGAACATCAATGACCACAGAAAATTGGCACTAAAGGACAAGCTCAGGAAAATCAAAATCGAGAAAGGCGACACTATTCCGATACTTGACCAAGTTCATCCAATGTCGAGATGAGCTTGGAAGTGTAGGGATTATTGTAGCATATGATGATTTGGTGAGCCTAGAACTTCTAGGGCTTCCCAAGAGATGGCATAGTTATCAGGACTCTGTCAATGGGAGGGAGAAGCTACCAGATTGGGAGCAACTTTGGTTGGATTTGGTACAAGAAGAATTCATGCAGAATATTAGGGATGGATCCTCATCCAAGGAAGATGATGAGGAAAATTTCACCTTGGATGATAAGGAAAAGAAGGGGAAGGGAAAGAAATCCTATTCCAAATCTGAGACTGGAAAAGAAGGTAAGAAGTGTGACATGTCAAGAGTGAAATTTTTTCACTGCCACGAGCATGGACATTATGCCACTAATTGTCCACAGAAGAAGAAGAACAAGAAGGCTTCAGGATCTGCATAGGGTGATGCTTTGGCTTCACAGTTCGAGTTGGAATTCTCACTCATATCATGCATGGTGTCTAGTGTGATGGGATCAGTGTGGTACTTGGATAGTGGTGCATATTTCCACATGAAGGGAGACAAAGAACTCTTTAGTAGCTTGGAGGAGAAGGATCTTCATATGCACATTGAGGTGGGTGATGACGGGAGGTATAGCGCTACCGGGATTGGTACAGTTAATTTCTAGAGACAATCAGTTAAACATTCCTTATTAAAATATGTCATGCATGTACTAGGTTTGAAAAATAATTTAGTTTCAGTTGCTATGTTGGAGGATAGAGGATATGATGTGGTTTTGAGTGAAGGGAAAGCATTCCTTTGTCACAAAGCCATAGGACAGGTTAAGAAGAACGGGGTTCATGTGAAGAACCTCTACAAACGTGATGTAGATGGCTGCGCAACATTGATGAGTAAAGCAGGAAGAGTGGTGAGCCAGGATGAGGGTGAGTTATGGCACAAGGGATTGGGCCATCTACACCACAGTGCTTTGAAGGTCATGTAACTGATTTCTACGGGGCTTCCAAAGGGTAATATTGCATAGACAGACACATGCAAGGGATGTACCACGAGAAAGTATACAAAGGCCACTTTTCACAAGAATGAGAACCGAGTAGCGGAAATCATTTAGAGAGTTCACTCAGATGTGTGTGGACCATTCTATATAGCTTCTACAACAAAGCACAAGTATTATGTGAATTTCGTTAATGAATTTTCTTGAAAGTGTTGGATCTACTTCATGTAGAAGAAATATCAAAGGTTATCAAAATTTTGTGAGTTCAAAGCACTGGTTGTGAAAGATATAGGGAAGTAGGTGAAGGCTCTAAGGAGTGAAAATGGTGGTGAGTACATCTCCAATGAATTCAAGAACTTCTGTAGCAAAGAAGGAATTCAGAGAGAGTTTATTGCGCCTCATGACCCACAACATAATGGGGTTTCAGAAATAAATAACAGAACAATTGTAGGCGTGGCATGAGCTATGATACATGATTAGGGCCTATTGTTGCATTTGTGGGCATATGCATGTAACACAACGGTATTTGTGAAAAACTGTAGTCCTCATCAGATACTTGGTATGAGTACACTAGAGGATTCTTTTTTAGGTAAGAAACCTGTGTTTCATATTTTATTTTTTTTGGCTCATCGGTCTATTTACACGTGACCATAGATTCCAGAAACAAGCTAGAACCAACAAAAAAGATTGGTATATTTGTGGGGTACAATGATACTCCCCACAACTATCAGGTGTATTTTCCGAACAGGGGGATGACAGTTGTCATACGAGATGTAAAATTTTATGAGGAGAAAGCCATGAAATTGTCCCTTGAGAGGGAGCTTGATTTGCATGTAGATGAGGAACTCTTGGTTCCAAAGGGTGAACCTCAAGATGTGGAGCAACCACATGAGGAGGATCATCGAGTGGCAGAAACCACTAATGCAGAGCCATCCACCAGACATGGTAGGAGGTGGACCACCGAGGCTGACAAATTGATACATGATGTGGAAGAACATGTAGGAGCACCTACATCACAACGCAAACAAAGACAATCACCAAAAAAGTATATTGGATGCATGGCTCTCATGAGAAAGTGTATTGTGACAGAACCATCCTCTTTTGAGGAAGAAATGCAACAACAAACTTCTGTTGATGCCATGGTTGAGGATTATGACTCCATCGTTAGGAACAATGCATGGGAAGTTGTCCCAAGAACAATAAGAAAGTCAGTGGTTGGATCTAGATGGATCTATAAGGTGAATCAGGAAGTAGATGGGAGTGTGGAGAAGTACAAGTCTATATTTGTAGTCTTGGGATTCTCACAAGTTGAAGGGATTGAATATGAGGATAATTTTGCACCACTTGCATGGTATTCATTGATTAGATCTATCCTTGCACTCTCAGCACAGATGGGTTGGAAGATACATAAGATGGATCTAAAGACTACATTTCTTAATGGATTTATTGAGGAAGAAGTGTACATTGAGAAACCAAAAGGTTTTGAAACCTTTGATAAGGAGTCACATGTGTGCAGACTCAAGAGAGCACTCTATGTGTTGAAGCAAGCACCTCGTGCTTGGTACACCAGGATTGACAGTTATTTCACCAAGTTGGGCTTCATGAAGAGTGAAGCGTATGCGAACCTGTTCCAGATTGTGGTTGATGGTAAGCTTCTGATTATTGTAATTTATTTAGATGATCTTATTATGATAGGTCATGAGTAACTCATAACTTCTTGTAAAGAGTATCTTGCAAGAGAGTTTGAGATGAAAGATGTGGGACTCCACTATTTCCTCGGTTTGGAGATATGGCAGCAAGATGGGGAGCTATTTGTTTCTCAAGAAAAGTATGCCAAAGAGATTCTGAGGAAGTTCCACATGGAGAGCTGTAAACCCATGCAGACTCCTCTTGCAGGAAACTAGAGGAAGGAGGATGATACTTTAGGTGAAGTAGTGGATGCTACTATTTACAGGAAACTTGTGGGTTCACTCATGTACTTGGTGAACACATGACCAGACATATGCTACACAGTTCATAGGCTTATTCAAGCTATGGTTAAGTCGACCAAGATCTTTTGGAAGGAAAGGAAGCATGTCTTGAGATATCTCAGGGGCACTACAAAGTATGGATTATGGTACATACATACAGAGGGAGTGAAGCTTCAAGGCTTCACCAATGCAGATTGGGAAAGTAGTCCATTAGACATGAAGAGCACACGAGGAGGGATCTTCAACATAGGATCAAAAACAATTTCTTGGTACAACAGGAAGCAGAGATCAGTTGCACTCAATTCAGTCGAGGCAGAGTACATGGAAGCCAGTCAGGCAACATGAGAGGTCATTTGGATGAGGAAGATACTTTTTGGTTTGTTTGGTCATCAAATGGATCTGATGGTTATACATTGTGATAAACAGAGTTGCATAAAACTCTTGGTTAATCCCGTATTTCATGACAGGTCCAAGAATATTGACATCCGGTACCACTATCTTAGAGATTGTGTTTAGAGATGCATTATGTTACTTCAGTACATTCCCACGAAGGATCAATGTAGATATTCTAACGAAGGCGCTTGCCAAGAGAAAATTTGAATACCACAGAGGCAGGATTGGGGTAGCTGATAATCCCTTTCTTGTGGAGAGGGAGTGTTGAAAAGTCAATGAGAAATGTGTGTCTAATTTAATTTTCCCTTAATTAAATTGGACAATAAATTGTAATCTTATCTCATAATCACTTGTAATAGTTAACTGACCATGATAAACTTAGTTAGCTCATGAAATTCGAGTTGAGGGTGGTTGGTGAGGCATGTATAGTGATTCTATTTGTTTTAGAGTCTAAGTTGTAGTTAGTGTATTAGTTAATGCATGAGAAATCAGTTAACTCAATTGAGTGAGTTAAAGTCAGACTAACTAGTTGTAACTTATTGTTGTAGTAGTGAGAGGTCAAGTGAATTAAATAAGATTTAATTCACATGCAGTGATCTGTCAAGTGACTGATGATTTACTATTAATAACTACATGCATGCCAGTTCTGATGAAGACCCAGTTGAGACAAAGGTTAAAGGTATGTTATCTATTAGTTGTATTATTAGTAAATTTCCAGTGCGCGATTAGAGAACCATAGGATTTCCCATGATGTATTGCACATTTTTTGAAGGTTGAGTTTCCTAATTAATAGGGATCAATTGTTCTTAGAATTGCGCAAGCAAGTCAGGTTGAGCAGAGGTAGGAAATTGGCTAAGAATTGGTAGATTTTGTTCGGATCAGTGTGAGACAGTTGGTAGAGTGCAACAGACTCCTGTGAGAAGAGTGCATTGTATTGTTTCATGATTCCTTGGTTGATTATACAACAAATATAGAGGGGGTTTGAGCAGCAATATTTCCCCAGGAAAAATATCTGTGTTGTGTGATTTATTTGCTTCTTTCTCTTACTTGGTGTGATTGTGCGATCATGTTTATTTTCCGCAAACATTGTAGAAGGATTTAGTATCTTGTTTCAGTATATAACATGATCGGATTGAATCCATTGGTGTAGTTTCTACACATTACCATCTACCTCAGAATCACCTCCAACTCATGATCTTTCTATTAACTGATGTGACAACCCCATGTGACATGCAAACGCCACCAATTATTTACTTTAACTCTTCGAGGGTGGCCAAGTTAACTGGCCACCTTTTTTCCTATTAAACTCTCTATTCTCGACATTAACTCATTTTAGCTAAATGATGCATAGTGAGAGGGTGGGGGAGCCATACCTGAGCCTACCTGATGCTGATGAGTGGCAGGATCCTTTGACGCAGGGAATTGGAGCATGGTGATGGCCATCAATGATTTGTTTCCTTTGTTGTGTTTTTATATTTATATTTTATATTTTATTTTTTGAGTGAGCTGCTTATTGCTTTTGGTTGCTGATTCTTTTAGAAGTGCCTCATGGAGATCCTCAGGTTTTTCTCTTGCTATGGCTTCCCTTCAGGAGTCCTCTATCTAGGTTTTAACCCTGAATAGAAATTATCTACACATGAATCTTATAACATAAAATAAACAATAGCGAGAGCATAAAACATAAAACAGATAAACACAGAGATTTTCCCTTGGATCCCAAATCGGGATGAACAACTTGATATTTCATTATATTCATTTTAGTGTTACAACACATATATATACATGCCGAGGCATACATAAACCCTAATCCATTAACCCTGGATTAGATCATAACCGTAGTTCCCTTGATTGGATCTACAAAATACTAGGGGCCGAAAACCATCGTACCCCAAAACCATGCACAAAACCATGGGCGCAGAGAGCTTAGTCATTGGCCCAATTATTCAACACCCATTGTTTCTCTACACCAAGAGAACTTCTGAGTGCTCACAGACTTCGTCAATGCGTCTGAAACATTCTTCAAAGTGTCCACCTTTACCAGCAACACTCTTTTAGCCTCAACCATATCTCTAACAAAGTGATATTGAATATCAATGTGCTTTGTCTTTGAATGATAACTAGGGTTCTTAGCCAAGAAAATTTCACTTTGGCTATCACATTATATCCTTATAGCTTGCTGTACCAACCCCATACTTGGAGACAATCTCTGCAACCAAACTGCCTCCTTGCTTGCATGAGTGGCTGCCATGTATTCTGCCTCTGTAGTTGAAAGAGCCACTAAAGATTGTCTTTTACTGATCCAACTGAATGCGCCTCCAAATAGGATAAACACATACCCACTTGTAGATCTTCTTTGGTCCAGATCTCTAGCCTAGTCTACATCAACAAAACCATGAATGTCCAACATTCTTTCAAATCCTAGTCTTCCTTGGTAGCACAAGCCATAATCACTAGTGCCACGTAAATATCTGAAAACCTGCTTCACTGTTGTCCAATGCTCCTTCCTTGGGTTTGACATAAACCTGCTAAATACTCCCACTGCATGTGCAATGTCTGGTCTAGTACAGACCATTGCATACATCAGGCTACCCACTGCACTTTCATATGGAACATGGGACATATCCTCCTCTTCTTCTTGTGTCTTGGGACACTGTTCAGTAGATGGCTTTACACCTACAGGAATAGGAACATTCACTGGTTTACTATCCTGCATATTGAACCTCTGCAATATAGTCTTGACATACTTCCTCTGGTTTAACCAGAGCTTCCTCTTTGCCCAATCTCTCTTAATTTCCATGCCCAAAATATAGTTTGCAGCACCAATATTCTTCATGTTGAATTTGGAGAACAGTTGGGTCTTCAAATCTTGGATAATTTCTTTGTCATTTCCAATCAACAACATAACATCCACATACAAGACCAAATAAATAACACGGTCACCAATTAATTTAAAATAAACATAGTGATCCTCTTTTCTTCTGGTGAAGCCAAGTCCCCATATATAGGTATCAAATTTCTGATACCACATCCTTGGTGACTGTTTTAACCCATACAGAGACTTCTTCAACCTACATACCAGTTCTTTCTTACCCTTCACCATAAAGCCTTCAGGTTGCTTCATGTAGATCTCTTCTTCTAGATCCCCATGAATAAATGCTGTCTTCACATCCATCTATTCTATCTCAAAATCAAATGCAGCAGCAACAGATAAAAGTAATCTAATAGAAGTAACTTTGGCGACAGGAGAAAAAATATCACCAAAATCAATTCCCGGCACCTGGGAATAACCTTTTGCTACCAACCAAGCTTTGTATTTATGCACCTTGCCTTCTACATTCATCTTCTTCTTAAACACCCATTTGCTCCCGATGGGCTTCCTTCCAACCGGCAACTCCACCAGATCCCATGCCTCATTTTTGTGCAAGGATGCCATTTCATCAACCATGGCCTCCTTCAAGAGTTTTGCATCCTCTGAATCTACTGCCTCCCTGACAGTTCTGGGATCATCGTCAGTTATAGTTAAGGAAAAACCTGCAGAAAGAAGATGGACTATACCTTTCTGGTTGCCTTCTTTCCCGAACTGATCTTCTAATAGCTGGAGTTTGTGGCTCTTCATCTTCTGAGTCTTCTTCTTTTGTAGAGTCTGATTCATCCTCCTTTAGCTCAAAATCTATCTTCTCAGGTTCCTTTGGTAGGACTTCATGTTTAACAACATCTTTTACTTCTCTAAACACCACATCTCGGCTGTACACAACCTTCCTTGTTTTTGGGTTCCAAAGCTTGTAACCCTTTAAACCATCCTTATACCCAATAGAGATGCACCTTTCATATTTATTATCCAACTTGGTCATTTTCTGCTTTGGAACATGTACATATGCATCACATCCAAATACCCTTAGATGTGAAAGAGAGGGTTTCTTACCAGTCCATACCTCATGTGGAGTCTTATCCTCCAACACTGATGAAGGTAATCTGTTAACCAGATAGCATGCAGTATTCACTACCTCTGCCTAGAATTCTTGTCCTAACCCGGTACCACTGAGCATGCTTCTTTCCTTTTCCATCAGTGTTCTGTTCATTCTATCTACAAATCCATTTTGCTGAGGTGTGTATGGAGTAGTATTCTGCTGTGCTACACCACACTTCTTACAGAAATCTTCAAATTCCTTCTTGCAGAACTCCCCATCATTATCTGTCCTCAGCGCCTTTATCTTCTTCTCTGTCTGGTTTTCCACCAGAGCCTTAAATTCTTTAAATCTGTCAAAAGCTTCAGATTTCTTCCTCAAGAAATATATCCATGTATTCCTTGAGAAGTCATCTATGAATGAAACATAGTACACAGACTTTTCCAGTGATGGAACTGACACAGGCCCAAACACATCACTGTGCACAAGTTCTAATATCTTGTTTGCCCTCTTAGCACCAGAAGGAAAACTCACCCGATTCTGCTTCCCATATACACAATGTTCACAGAAATCGAAATCCAGAGAACAATTAGACATACCTTCTACCATACCATCTCTATGCAGTATCCTAAGGCCCTTCTCTCCAATATGTCCAAGCCTTTGATGCCATAGCATGGTCTTTTCTCCAGAGACAGCTAGGCTTTCCATCCCACTTTCAGGAACCACAGAACTGTTACACCCATCAATAACAATACTACCTTGTAGCTTGTACAGAGTTCCAGTCCGAACTCCCCGCATTAATACCAGTGCTCCCCGAACCATCTTGCAGGCATCTTTCTCGAACACTGTTTTTACACCTGCATCATCCATCTTGCTTATAGAAATCAGACTTCTGGCCAATGCAGGAATATGCAGAACACCAGGAAGTGTTCTAATCCTCCCACCTTGCAGCTTCAGCTTCACCTTTCCACGTCTGACGATTCTGGCCTTCCTATCATCCCCTAGGAAGACATCACCACCATCATATTTCTCATACTCGCAGAACCACTCCCTATGGGGAGTGAAGTGAAAGGATGCACCTGAGTCAATCAACCGTGACTCATGATCTACATGTGTATTTGAAGAAGAAGCCAAATACACATCCCCACCTTCATCCGAGGTGGTTTTTTCCTCTGCAGAAGGACCTTCATCAGATCCCTTTCCTTTCTCAGGAGCTTTAGATCTGCATTCATTTTTGTAGTGCCCTTCCTTTCCGCATTTCTAGCACACCTTTACAAACTTTCCAGGAGATTTAGATCTCCCTCTAGATTTAGATCTCCCACTCGAAACCTTATTCTTGTTTATGTTTTGGGACCTTCCTCGTACAGATAAGGCATCTCCATTTTGACCCTCCATATTTCTCCGTCTCATTTCCTCCGACAGCAAGGCTGAGACAATGTCATCAAAATTCAAGGTAGTTGTATTGCTACTTATTGCAATAACCAGACTGTCCCACGAGTCTGGTAGAGAACACAACAAACTGATGCACTTATCTTCATCTGAGATTTTAATATCAACAGATGACAGCTGACTTACCACAGTATTGAAGGCGTTCAGATGCTCTGTCACCGAGTCTCCATCCTTCATCCTCAGGTTATACAGCTTTTTCCGTAGGAACAATTTATTCACTAGAGACTTAGATTGGTACAAAGTCCCAAGTTTTTCCCACAAATTCTTCGCCGTAGCTTCCCCAGATACATTCAACAATACTGAATCTGAGACACACAACCGTATTGTACTCTTAGCCTTTCGATCCAGTTTCTTCCAGTCTTCATCTAACATTGCCGTTGGTTTAGTACCTGGATCTACCACGATCCACTGATATTTATCCACCAGTAGATCCTCCATCTTGAGCTTCCACAACTCAAAACTCTGACCATTAAATTTCTCGATCTCTATCTTTCCACCGCTCGCCATCTTCTTTCACTGGAAGAATTGATCCCGCAGATCTCCCACTGAATAGGGCCTACCTCAGGCCCGAGAAAAAAACCCTCAGCAGTAAAGGCGTCCCCATGAAGCCGAAAAAACTCTGATACCACTTGTTGGGAATCACGATTGCCGTTAGAACAAAACTCGCATGTGTTAGTCAACGATCGCATCGCCAGAGATAAGGATCCGAGAGAGGTGGTTAGTCCATGTCACGAAACACACGGGGAGTTTTGGTTTATCCAATTTCCAACAATCTCCCCCCCAACGTGAGCTGGGTGTGTATTGAACTCATGACCTACACTCTGATACCAAATGTAGGTTTTAACCCTGAACAAAAATTATCTACACACGAATCTTATAAAAGAAAATAAACAATAGCAAGAGCATAAAACATAAAATAGATAAACACAGAGATTTTCCCCTGGATCCCAAATCGGGATGACCAGCTTGATATTTCATTATATTCCTTTTAGTGTTACGACACATATATACATGCCGAAGCATACATAAACCCTAATCCATTAACCCTGGATTAGATCATAACCGTAGTTCCCTTGACCAGATCTACAAAATACCAGGGGCCGAAAACCATCGTACCCCAAAACCATGTGCAAAACATGCAAAAAACCATGGGCGTAGACCACCCACCGGAAATTAAGGACCAAAAATTTTCACCGGGGCGCTGCCCCAAACCCCAACAGGGGAGGCTACCGCCCCCCCTGTGACCCCCCCTCTTACCCCCCCCATGCGAGATTAGTTGTGGAAAGAATATAACACATACCCAACACTTTGGTTATCATATAGAGCCATCCTCATCAACTACCTCGTGCTTACTTGATGTGCTGGTTGCATTTACAAAATTTCTACAAGAAGTGATCATCTTCCTATAATAGTTCCCTTAGTGCACTTTTGGAGCTCCACTGAGCTGAGGAATGAAGAGTAGTAGTGATGTAATTCTAGGGAGGTTGTTAGGAAGTGAATGGAGTGGGGAAGTGGAGGAGGATATGAGAGGAGAGACCCCGTGAGAGGATTTAGCTAAACTTGCTCATAGTGGTGGAATAGAGGGTTTAGTGAGTGAATATTTTTGCATGGAGTGGAGTGATGGTTAGGGGTGGTAGGTATAGGTAAATTTTTTTTTTTTCATGCCTTCTTGAGGGTTAGGTGGCCTTGGGTGAGCTTGTTCCTCCTCACGTGACTTTCCTGTAGCAGTACAGGGTTTCTTGTAGCACTACAAGAAATCCTGTAGCAACCTAGGACATCCAGTAGCACTGTAGAGAGTAAGAAAAACATGGAATTTTTTCTCATCTAGAGGGAGAAGTGGATGAATGGATGCATATTGGTATTGAACATGGAGTGGATATGTAGAGGAGATAGAGAAAGAGAGAATGGATGCTTCTCCCTTTGCCTAAATTTTCCTTGATCAGAAACCTGTAAAACAAGAGTAGGTTAGCACATAGGTGTTGTTTCATTCCTTTTTTTTTCCTGAATATAGGTTGGCTGCCTCAGTAGAGGTTTTCAACCCAAAAACCTTCCTTGGGTGCCTCAAAGAGTTTTTCACCCAAGGATCTTTCATTTCTCAGTATTTTTTTTTTTTGACTTTAGGATCACCTCATGGAGATTTTCAACCCAGGAGTTGGCCTTGGATGCCATAGAAATGTTTTCACCCAAGAATATTTATTTTTTCTTGGTTTTATCTTTTTCTAGGAAGGTGAGGGGCTGGAAACTATGAATCTCCCAATTTCATTCACCTCCCTGTTTATTGAATTGATAAATTCAGCCTTAGATAGGTGTTTCTTGTACATTTTTAGCTTGTAACCATTGACAAGTAGAGGGATCAAATCCTCATATATGGTTCCGATATTAATAAATCCATTGTCATGGAATTTATCCACTTGATAAGGTCCTATCCACCTCGTCATTAGCTTTCCCTGAAGTCCTTGAATCTGGAGTCATAGAGAAACGCTTAATCTCCTTCCTGAAATGTCTTTTATTTGATGTGCTTGTCATGCCAAAATTTCCTTTGTAGCTATATTAAATTTGCATGAAGGAGGGTCTTCATTCTGAATTCATCCAAACCATTTAGCTGCAACAACCTTTCTTTTTGTGAATTTGTGATGTCCAGTTCCAACTGAGCTTCCATCCTCAGGGTGTTATACTCAAACTCAATGGAAAGAAAATATTTCTTCCCATAAAATAGATCATATGGAGTAAACCCTGTGGTTATATTCCAGGTGGTATTGTAAGCCTAAGTGGCTTCCACCAATATGTTTTCCCAATATTTCCTGTTGTTTCTCACAACCTTGGTGAGGATGTTTTCAGAGGCCTGAATTGTCACTTCCACCTGGCCATTTTCTTGAGGATGAAAGGCAGTGGAAGTATTGTGATTTATCTTGTGTTGTCTCATGAAGTTCTCAATGAGATGAGATGTAAATTGATCCCTTTGATCAATGACTACGTCTCTGGGGTATCCAAACTTGTAGAACACATTCTCTCTCAAAATCTCAGCTACCTTCTCTTCTATTACTTCCTTCACAACCATTGTTTCGGACCACTTGGTCAAGTAAACGGTGCAGAATATGATATACCTCTTCTACCTGGATGGTGGATCAATGGGTCTAATGAAGTCCATGCCCCACTTGTCAAATGGATCTAAAGCCACCTATGGTTGCAAATGAATTTCATCCCTCAGTGTAGGTCTCCCAATCCTTTGTCACTAATCACATCTACTGGTGTATCTCTTGACATCTTGGTGGAGGGTAGGCCAATAGAAACCTGCTTATAAAGCTCTGAAGGCTGTCCTCTTAGCAGTAAAGTGCCCCCCACAGGGACCATCATGACATGTTGAGAAGATTTCAATGACCTCATCTTCCCTCACACATATTCTAAGAATTTGATCGGGACCCAATTTGAAGAGATTGCCACCAATCCAAGTGAAAGGGGCACTTTTCCTGATAATATTACTCTTTTCTTTGGATGAAAGGTTTGGAGGAAACCTATCAGCAACCAAGTAGTTATCTATGTCAGAAAACCAAGGAGAGAGTGTTGAGATAAAGAATAGATGTTCATCCAGAAGCTGATCATCCACCATTCCTTCCTCATTTGTAGATAAAGTTAGTCTAGATAAGAAATCTAAAACAACATTTTCCTTTCCTGGTTTATCAATAATTGTCAAATCAAACAGCTTCAATAATAATAAACATCTAACGATTCTAGCATTAACATCTGGTTTATTAATTAAGTACTTGATGGTTGCATGGTAAGTATGTATAAAGGTCTGATAACTAGTAATATAATGTCTGAATTTTTTTAAGGAATGGATAATTGCTAAAGCTCCTTTTCAGTGACAATATAGTAAATTTTAGCTTTGGACAGATTCTTGCTAATGAAATAAATGACGTAGGGTAATTTTTATTCTAATTTCCCAAAGGTTTCCCCCATAGCTTTAGTCGATGCATCTGTGTGGATGTGGAAGGGAGAAACCTAATTGGGACTTCAAAGAATGGGGGAAATGGTTAGATTTTCCTTGATGATATCAAAAGCATCCTGACAGAGAATATACCAGAAAAAATTATAATCTTTGGCCAACAATCCAAATAATGGAGAGGTCACTTTGCTAAAGTCCTTAATGAACCTCCTATAGTAGCCAACCAAACCTAGGAAAATTCTGACATCTCTGTGCTTTTGAGGAATAGGCACCCTTTTTATGATGGAGATTTTGTTTGGGTCTACCTGTATTCCTGCTTGTGATATCGAGTGGCCTAGGACTATCCTTGACCTATTTAGAAATTCATTCTTTTCCAGACTTAGGGAGAGATTCATTTCATTGCACTTTCTCAACACTTTTCCTAGATTGGAGAGAGCGTCCTGGAAATCATACCCACAAGGTGTGAAATCGTCCATGTAGATTTATACAGATTCATGAACTAGTTTAGAAAAAATGCTCAGGACAACTCTCTGGAAAGTAGTAGGGGCATTGCACAACCCAAAGGGAAGGACTCTGTAAGAAAAAGTTCCACAGGGACATGTGAAAGTGGTCTTGTCCTGGTCCCAGGGCTGATTTGGATCTGGCTATACCGATTGAACCCATCTAGGAAAGAGAAAAACTTCTTCCCTTCAAGACCATATAGGACTTGATTGATGAGGGCAAGGGGAAATGGTCCTTCTTAGTGGCTTTGTTTAGTTCTTGGTAGTCAACACCAATTGACCACTTTCCATTTTTCTTTGGCACTAGAACACGAGGAGACATCCACTCTTTGTCTGATATGGGGTAGATGAAACCTGCATCCAACAACTTTTGTAGTTCATCCTTCACTATGTCCTTTAGAGATGGCGCACAAGCTTGCATCCATATTTAATATAAATATGATGTGTGCACATTGAGGGATGTACCCCTTTCATGTCTTTGTAGTCACAAGCAAAAGAATCTAGGTTTTCCTTCAAGAGCTGGAATAGTTTCTCTTCTTCTTTGGCTAAGAGGGATGAATTAATATTCAAGGATTTTGATGGGCCAAATTCCATAGCCTTGGTGGCTTTAGAGATTGAATCAACTAAGTGCAGCTCAATCCAAGGGTGGATTTCATATTCTCTCACTAGGTAATTGAGTGGAATGAAAGTGGGGGGCTAGCTTTGAAAGATGTGGTTGATGAGATCATCCTCATTGGGTTGCCCCCCTCTATGAAAAATATCTATGGTACAAGTGGGGTAGGGTGTGGTACTGTACAGTTCATCTTATTCTTCTTCATCCTGCAAATGCAAGGGTAGGTCATGGTCAATGGAAGGCTAGGCATGAGGATATAATACTTGATGTTTGGACAAGGGTCCATTACTTATAATCATGTTTCTGACCCTGCAAATGATATAAGAATCGATAGTGGACAACCAAGGTATTCCTAAGATGAGAGGGTATCCATTAACTTGATTTTTTGCTGGAGGACCAAAAAATCTGTGGGGTACTCTTAGGAGTCAATTGAGATCATAAGATCCTCAAAAATTCCTTCCGGAGCCACTGTGGATCTGTCTGCAAGTTACAAAACAATGGTGGTCTTTCTCCATGCTCCTTGGAGGTTGAGTTTGAGCATAGTTTCCTTGGTCATTACATTAATGGCAGCCCCGAGATCATTCAGAGTGTGGGGGACTATGACACCATCGATGTGTACATCTACTAATGGAATTCCGGGGTCTAGGTACTTCAGGAAGATAACCCTTCCCAACATTACTTTAGACAACTATCCCAAAAAATTGATCGTGGGGGTGTCTTAATTCTTTCTCCCAGGTTTCTTAAAGCACTTTTCTTTAATGAACCCAATGTAAATAGGGACATCCTTAATGGCCTGGAGAAGGGGTATTTTCACACACAAATTTTTCAATTCTCCCATAAGTTTAGTCTGTTCTGGGGTGTGCTAACTAGGATGGATTAGGAGCACATGAAAATGAGGTTGATTGATCTGAGTATTTCTCTCTTCCTTTTACTCCTCAACCTCTACAGGTGGAGATGGAGGATGATTGTCTGGGAGTACTCTTCCAGACCTGAGTTTTATCTCATGTATCTCCATATCATAAGCTGGGTAGGATGTTTCCCCACTGTAAACCTAATGTTCCTGCTTGTTTTTCGAGTTTAGATTGGGCTGGGCATGCATATGAGGCAACTTAGGTGGAGCAGAGTGGGTGAGCTGAGGTTGAGGTTGGGGTGGAAGAAATTGAGAAGGTGGTTGGTTGTGTTGGGGCCTCCAACCTTGTGATGGGTTGCTCCACTAAGGTGGTTGAGGAACATACTACTATAATGGTTGGTTCACAGTCTGAGGGTGATATGGACGGGTGTAAGTTCAAGTAGGAGGTGTAGTCCATGATGGAGGAGTGGATGTGTACCAAGACTGCATAGGTGCATTATGGTTTGTATGATAGTAGGAGTAAGGTGCACTTGCATGCCCTGCTGATATGACTGAGGCCCTTGAGGCCTCCTCTGATTTATGAAACATATTTTCTATGGTCCCGCTTCCCCACCTTCATATACAACTTTGAGCTTGGGTAATGAGGGACACTTATCTATGGGATGATTCTCTTTACGGACTAAACAAACCTTTATGACATTTAGTGGACATTCATTTTGACTATGTTTTTTGGTACATCTAGGGCAGAAGATAGCCAAGGCCCTTTCTACTTCCTCTTGCTTCCTATTGATCTGCATTGTGTCAATTTGAAAAGAAAAGGTCTGCAACATCTCACTTTTGAAGCCCTCCAACATATTTCCAATCTCACGCTTGATGGAGGTGGAAGAGGAAGGGGTGTGGGTCATGCTTTGGCTAGCTCTACCTTTCTTCCTAACTTCCCTAGAGTGGTTCCTAAAGACAATTTTGATGTCCTCATAAGCTAGCTGGTAGAAATCTACTCCGAATAACATATTGAGGGTTTCTATGACCTATTCTCTGATCCCTCGGAGAAGTACCAATTTGAGTGATCTAGGATCAAGGGTGCAGTTGGCTCTTTTATAGTTCAACAAGAATATTTCTTCATAATTGGGGATGGATTAGGTCGTAGAGTCATCCTAAATATCTCCTCTTTGGTTTCTTTGGATCTGCAGTAGTCTCTATATTTTTTGTTGAAGGAATCTTGCATCTGTGCCCAGGTAGTGATGCTGTTCCAGGGAAACCCATGAACCATCACAATGCTGCATCCTTGAGGGTGGATGGGAATAATTTTAGCTTTTGGCCATCTGAGGCATAGTCAAAGGTCCTATAGACAACAACAAAATCAAACATGAAGATGTCAGGATCTTCAGAAGTAAGGCCATCGAAATGTGGAAGGTCTGAGGGATTGGTGTTCTTCATTCTAGTTTATCCATCTGTTTCTCTAATGGTAAAGAATCCTTTGGCCCTAGTTTCATCCATGGATTGAGTTGGTGAAGCAGGTTCTTAAGGTGAAGAAAGTTCCTCTTCTTCTCCAATAGGTTCTTCAAAGTTTTTAAGTGTTTCACCTATGGTGTGTTCAAACTCACTGCCACTAAAGAAGAATGAAGGGTGATTGTGTGGGGATGTGGGGGTTTTTGGTAAGAATTTTCCTTGGTTATCCCTACTCCTATGAGGAATGAAAGTCAAACAGTTTTTTTATTTTTCAATATTTTGGAACTTAATGTAAAAGAAAAGCAGAAAATAATGCTAAATCAGAATCAAAACATCTACGTAGACATCGCCCTGAAAATGACGCCAAAAATTAGTGAGTTCCGGTATTTAAAAAAGAGTGTTGCAACTAACAGAGGCTGCTCAACTTTACTTTATCAACCTGTGATTCGTACAATATTGGCGGTGACACTCCTATATGCACAACACATGAGTTCTACTCATGCCATCCTCTTCTCATTTCTACAATGAGGTGTTACTGCTATGGTTACTTCTAGGAAAGGAAGTCTGTCACACTTCTGAATGACATCTAAAACTGGAAATAAATCATGACCATTACTCTATCAACAGGGAAAGAAAATATTCTAGATCATATAACTCATCTAGATATCTACAAGAAAGATAAATTCACACTTAAGCTAATGCAAGAAAGGAAATTAAACTAAGTGTATTAATAATTTAGATTGTTGAATTGAACTTGCAAAAAGGGAAACTAATCTAGGTACACATGCGGAACCAAATGACTAATTGAGTTGTATTTATCTCATGCTTAACTATTGTGCTTAATAATGCATCTATCAATGAGCTAATCACACTTTTAAACGACTCTGTTTTGCAGAAAAATAAGGAGACGTTGAGGTGACCTAAGAGGGTCCCTGAATCAAGGTTTCAATGATGAAGGTGTGTTGGAGGCTGGGATAGTCCTAGATGAGGTGAAATAGTGATTTTGGGCTGAAGGAGTGAGTGGTTGGCATTGCTACATGATATCGTGTAGTGCTACAGGATGTCCTTAAACACTATAGGAAACAGGCTGAGGGTATTTTGAGGCCATAAATGGGGAGGAAAGAGTTAGGAGAGGTGTAATGAAGGTGGATATAGGTAGATGAATGGTATCCAACCCCTTGGTCAAGCTCAAAACTCTTCACAAATCCTGTCTTGCACCTCCAAGGTGGCTCTCGGTGTTGTGGTGGAGATTTCCAAAAAACAGTGCTGAATGTGACTTGGAGGGAAGTTGGTTGATGAAGGGTGGAGACTAAAGTTAATGGTGCTGGGGAAGTACTTCTCTTCTTCTCTATTTGAACATGCAAGAAAAATACCTGTTCATGTATTCATCCTTAACAAATATATCATAACAATGGTAGAAAATATGAGTTGAATTTAAATAAGCCCACCTATGCATTTGAAATAGAAATCTACCTCTGCATCTACAACATATACATGATAAGAAAAGAAACCTATCTAAATTTTCCAAGAAATCATAAAATAAAATCAATTTTGGTCTGTGGTGAAGGTCTTCCCTCCTCAAGCTCCAATGGAAGAGGTTAGAGAGGGAGGCTTTAGCACACAATTTTGAGATTTTATAAGCTACTGAACATGAAATGGAAATAGATTAACTATTGCAACATGAAAGAACACAAAAGTACATAAGAGAGACTTGGACCAATGGATTTGACCCTAACCCACAAGCTCAACTCCCTGAAACTAACTCAATGGAGAAGAAACCAAATTCTCATTTTATTTCATAACCAGTCTTGTACATAACATATGAAAGTCAGAAATGTCTATTACAGGAGCTAAGAGTGCTCTAGCTACATCCAAAAATCGAATCCTAGTGAGCTCTTGCTTTGGCCTATTTATCCTAGAGGGTAGCTACCAACATCTCCCTAAAAATTAGGTGTTTTTTCCCCTTGGGACTCGAGAGAAATGGAGTTTGGCTCCCCTTGATATTCTACTTGCTTGGTTGTCTCTGATTTTGAGCTCTTGGAGGAGAATATTGAGGAGCTATTGGCTTCCTTTAGGAGTTAAGGAGGTGGTCAACCCTCCTACAATCACTCCTTGGTGTATACTATGACCCCTGATTGTGAAATCTTCCTCAAAAATCGCATATTCTCTTGGTTTTCCTGCATTTAAACCACATTATGCTTCGAAGTATGACAACCCTTAATACACCATCTTCACTAAGAAACACATGATAATAATGAAATTAAATTTGAGAAAAAGAGAATAATTAGGCTAAAAACGTGACAATTAACCCCTTAAAATGTACCTAATGATGGTGCTCATCAGCTATGATGCATATGTACATGTTCCAAAGGAAAAAAGTACTAGGCTGGATAGTGAGTTTGAAAGGTGCATCTTTATTGGGTATAAGGATGGTTTAAAAGGTTATAAGATTTGGAACCCAGAAACAAGGAAGTTTTTGTATATAATTGAGATGTGGTGTTTATAAAGGTGAAAGGTGTTATTAAACATGAATTCATACCAAAGGAAACTGAGAAGATAGAGTTCGAACTAAAGGAGGAAGAACCAAACTCTACAACAGAACAAGAATCAGAAGAGGAAGATCCCCAAACTCTAGTTATGAGAAGATTAGTTCACGAGAGAAGGAAACCAAAGAGGTATAGTCCATCTGCTTTTAGTTCAATTTTTTCTTTATCTATTACTAATGATGATCCCATAAATGTCAGGGAGGCAGTGGATTTAGAGGATAAAAAACTCTAGAAAGAGGCCATGGTTAATAAAATGGAATCTTGGACAAAAATGAGGCTTGGGATCTGGTGGAGTTGTACTTGTTGGATGGAAGGAAACCCATTGGTAGCTGTTGATTTTTGTAGCATCATAAAGTGTTCCAAGTCTCAAAATTTGTAAGGAGGCTTGTACACCAGTCCTCCAAAGAACCTAGAAACCGTTTATGGAAATTCCACTCGGTTTATGTTTTATTAAAATAATTAATTATTTTAATGTAGACCCTAAGTCTAAAATTAGGGAAATTAAAAAATTAATGTGTATTAATAAAACATAGTGTGAATCTTCTAGAGAATGAAGATCAAGTCAAGTTTTAATCTTGGCCATTGATTAGAATTCTAATATGGACCGTTGATTCATCAATGAGAAGATTATAAAAGAAGGTTGGAGGGTCATTTGGAAGGCAAGTTGTAACCCAAAGGAAGTTGATTATGAAGGAGTATAATTTGATTCCAGAGGGAGAGTTGTAGGGCAGAGTTGCAGAGGCAAAATATGGAGAGGGAGTCAGCAGTGACAAAGAAGGAGAGAGGGACGCAGAGGGCCACAGGTAGCAACGCAGAGCAGCAACATAATGTTCCCACATAGAGCCCACACAAAGTGAGATATATAAACCCTCATCTGCTGCACCAATTTTCCTGCATTGGGTTTTTCCGGGGACAATTGTCCAAAATTAAGTGTGTACATGTGATTGTTTCTTATGCTTATATTTCTTACTGTTCCTTTCTTTGCATATACATAAGTGCATGCTGCAGTAGTATTTATTTCAAAATTTACTGGAATAATTTTGTAAATAAATTATTGAAATAATAAGTAGGAGAAATAAATATATCACTGCAGAACTATTTTCTGGATTGAAATTTTCATAGCAAAAAATGGGTGTTTAAGAATAATATGAATGCATAAGGAGAGGTGGAGAAATACAAATCTCGATTGGTAGAAAAAGGTTATTCCCAGGTGTCTGGAATTGATTTTAGTGATATATTTTCTTCTGTTTCCAAGTTAGATTAAATTAGATTACTTTTATATGTTGTTGCTGCTTTTAATTTTGAGGTAGAACAAATGGATGTGAAGACAACATTTATTCATGGGGATCTGGAATAATATATGTACATGAAGCAACCGAAAGGATTTGTGGTGAAGGGTAAGAAATAACTGGTATTCAGGTTAAAAAACTATTTGTATGGGTTAAAATAGTCACCAAGGATGTGGTATCAGAACTTTGATACATATATACAGGGACTTGGTTGGAAAAGGACAAAAGCATATCACTATGTGTATTTTAAATTAATTGGAAACTGTGTTATTTATTTGGTCTTGTATGTGGATGATATGTTGCTGATTGGAAATAACAAATATATTGTCCAGGATTTGAAGACCCAATTGTCCTCCAAATTTGACATGAAGGATCTTGGTGCTACAAAATATATTTTGGGCATGGAAATTAAACAAGATCAGGCAAAGAGGAAGCTCTTGTTAAACCAGAGGAAGTATGTGGATACAATATTGTAGAGGTTTAATATGTAGGATAGTAAACCGGTGAAGGTTCCAATACCTGCAGGTGTAAAGTTATTTGCTGAACAGTGTCCCAAGACACAAGAAGAGGAAAAGGGCATGTCCCATGTTCCATATGCAAGTACAGTTTATAGCCTGATGTATGCAGGGGTCTGTACTATACTAGAAATTACATGTAGTAGGATTATTGAGCAGGTTTATGTAAACAAGGGAAGGAGAATTAGACAACAATGGAACGAGTTTTGAGGTATTTGTGAGGCACTAATGATTATGGTTTGTGCTACCAAGGAAGACCAGGATTGGACATAGTTTTTGACATATGCGTATTTGTTGATGCAGACAAGGATGGAAATCTAGATCAGATAAGATCTACAAGTGGGTATGTGTTTAACCTATTTGGAGGAGCAGTCAGTTGAATGAGAAATTTGTAGTCTGTAGTGTTTATTTCAACTACAAAGGCTAAATACATGGCAACCACTCATGCAAGTAAGGAATAATTTGGTTGCAAGGATTATGTTCAAGTACGGGGTTGGTACAACAAGCTATAAGGATACACTGTGATAGCCAAATTGCAATTTTCTTGGAAAATAACCCTACTTATAATTCAAAGACAAAGAACATTGATGTTCAGTATCACTTTGTGAGGGATATGGATGAGGATAAATAGGTATTGTTGGTAAATGTGGACACTTTGAAGAATGTTTAAGATAGACCAATGATTAAGCTCTCCCGTGACCCCCTGTGTGGAAAGAAAAAAATAAGTGGGAGAATGTTGGGTGTGTGTTATATTCCTTCCACGACTAGCCCCACACACTGTGCATTGCATCAGGTGTACCGGGGGGTCACAGTGGGGTGGTAGCTCCCCTGCATGAGTTTTGGGGCATATGCAATATAATGATTCAAAACAAGCTTAATATTATGATCAAGGAGATTAGAAATTGATATCATCTTAATGAATACATAAAAGGAACACGAATAATTCATCATTTCAGTAAGACAATACAATGGAAAAAATGATTCATTTGTATTAATTCAGAGATAAAGAACAACCTTAAAACATTTGCCTTGATTTCATGAGGTTCCTCCCAAATGCCTCAAATCCTCTCCTTGGATGATAAGCTTCCCAATATAAATTCACTAGCATAAGACTACCTTTTGTGAACTCCTTGAACCCTCTAGCCTCTACTCAATTTATTGGCCAAATAGAAGAGCACAATTCTGCACAGAATTCAATGTAAGAAACTGCACATGTGCAAAAACTAACTAGGAAAAGCGCATAGGTCATATTAAACAGGTTAAAAGGCCATGTCACCCAAAATTCATAATTTATTCAAGGGTTTAAGATTTTTGACTTGCAAGGGAGTGCATTGAAACATGTATATGCATGGTGATAGATCCATTTTACTGTCAAGTGTCATGGTGACAAAATGACGTGTAACAAATTCCCCCCTAAAGTGAGAAGTATGGAAAGTCATTAAAAGATTGAAGTGCTTTATCAAGCCAAGGATTGGATCCGAGATAATGGTTGGAAACCTGCAACAAACATTCAAGGATTACAATGCAATATATATAATCATCACTAAGGTATGTATTCCCATAATTAGAGTAAAAATAACTCAATGAAAAAGTACAGAAATAACCTAGAATAATATCAATAGTAGACACAATATGGACACAACCATATGTTATGAATATGTCTACATAATAATTAATACATAACTCCTTGCAGCCTAGATGGATGAAAATATATCCAGGGTCTTGATCTCCATCTCTCGATCTGTAGCACGAATCTCACGATGTGAAAAAATGTGTTGAAGTCGAACATGATAGATACCACTTGATTACTAGTTAATGATGGGAACCCTTAACAAGTGTGATAGAAACCACCAATAATGACAATGGCTCTCAATATACTCTCAGTACAATCTATGAAGTGTGATTGGGTGATATGAACTCGAACACTCATAAAATCGCTTGATCGAAGGCCAATGATTAGAACCTGTTGTCGAAGGCGAGAAACTTGCCATTAAGGCATGCATACCTCAAGGTACTGTAAAGTGTTTCTAGATAACCTTCCTAGATAGTGAGTTGAAGTCTATAAGAAGCGATTCGTCATAGGAGGGCCGATGACATGAAACTTCATTTCAAGTTTTGAAGATCTGTTTTGCAAGGAATGACGCAGAGATGGCCCATGCGATTGAGGGAAAAAATTTGCAAAGGAATATGAACTGAGGTTGAACTTCTCTTGAACACATGTCGACATGAAAATTGACTTGGAAAAGTTTGACTTCATGATAATAACCAAAACTAGTTGAAGACGTTTAATGAGGTTTTACTACCTGTAAGACAAATGGATTACCCAACCCAGATAGATGTGTGACATAATTTTATGTTCAGGAGAAACATACTTTCATATAATCTGTTAGCACTGAAAATGTTAATTGTGTAATTTCCATTGTGTCAGTGTTCTCAAATTTTTATTGTGTCTTAGTCCATGTCTAAAGTTTGAGTCATTTCCAATAAAAGTAAAAAAAGAGTCCCAAAATCAAGGTATTTTTAAGTGAATGGGTGTCATAGTGTTTTAGAGTCCTAAAATAAGTTAAAATATCTGTTTTGGCTCATTTTAGTGTTGAAGGTTAGTTGATGTTTGGGTAATAAAATTACAGTCATCTAGTCTGGAATAATAGCTACTTTTGTTGCAAATTTATGGTCAAAACAATAAAGGGAATCTTTTCAAAAATGGAAGTCATATATTCCACATAGTGAAAAACACAAATATTTCACCGTGATTTTGGTTATCTCAGAAAAGAGGCTATGGGTAAACAGGTAATCAATTTTCGAAGTAGGCAAATTAAGGCTTCATGGCAACCAAATTTCTTTAAAATCAAAGCGCGCAGCCAGAATAAAACAACTTAACCAATAGAGTGGGAGATCCGGAGAAGAGCAACATAAAATATTTAAAGGAAGCTGGTCAAGAAATAGACTAAGGAATGAAGAAATAGAGAAGAATCACGTGCAAAAGGAACGGATGGCCATGATCTAATCGCAGGTCCAAAGGGGAGCAGACCGAGACTGCGATTAAAGCACATATGGAGTAACTTCACAGAATGTAGTTTTTAAAGTTTATTGTTAAGTCAAATCGCATGGCATGTTAAGTAATTTGCGATGCGATGAGGTGAAGAGTGAGCAAGGAAGACCGTCAGATCTAGGCGCAGATCAACTGTGGAGATTAAAGCACAGATGAAGCGATTTCGCAAATTGCAATTTTTAAAGCTTATCATTAAAGCGATCGCATGGTATGTTAAGAAATTTGTGATGCGATAAGGCGAGGGACATGTGTCGGCGTAGCACGATTTCAAAAATTATAGAGTTTATGGTTTAGTTGTTATCAGTGTAAAGTTAAATTTGCGGGCGGCCAATCTGCGATTTCTTCCTATTGGTCAATTGGTTGTGGGGCCCAAGAACCACAATTCCGCCTGAATGCATATTGTTTGGGAGAAATTGTGCTTTTGTTTAAAGTTCTAATAAACGTTGCTGATTGCACGTGTATGTATGTTTATAAAAATTCCGATGTAGGATCTGCGATTGGTCCCACTTCTTCGCCACATCACCACCCCCTCGCTTATCATTTATTCTTCTCCATGTCTCCTCTCTCAATTAAACCTATTTCAAAGGATTTTATTTGTAATTTGTCATAAAATGAACCTCCGTCATTCTATCCAAAAGTTTCATGTTTTTCCTCCATTACAAAGGGTTTTCAACCAAAAAAGGGAAAGGAACAGCAGAACAACGACAAAGTTTCTCTCAAACAGTTTTCTACCACAACTCCCCATTTTTACCAGGCACCGGGCAACATTCAAGGAATATCCACACACCATTTTACTACTATTTTCATTTTTTATGGAGTTGGTTGCACCAGAATGGAAGAGGAGTCTTCCCATAAAACTGGCACATCATACAAACCACTTCAAATTGTCAGCCTTAATGTTGTTATTGTTTTTAAAGTAGCAATTTTTAATTAAGATTAAGGGATAAGCCTCACCTCTTGCACGAGGTTGTAATGACTTTTGAAATAGATTTACCTTTTTCTGTGGAAGATGACAATATCATATTTTGTTTATATATGCCAAACTGATATGAAGTCAGGGTTGGTTGGTGGTTATATAATTTTGACTTATATGAACTGTAATTTTTGTGTGTGAATGAAATAGAATAATACTACTGAGGATTTATTACCAATTTGCTATGTGTATTGTCGACTTTAATTGCATATCCATATCTCCTTTCTTCCAGTTCTAATTTTCAAATCATCATACTGTTATGTGTTTTTATTTGTCTCTTAAGTTTTTATGTGTTTTATCGGTTTTTGTTAGTCTCACACAGTGAGCATTCCTGATAAAATATATATTATAATAGTGGAAGAGCATCACTCATGATAGTTAATCTTCATGATATTTCAATGAGAACCTTGTCTGAATAGAAATAGATTTCTCTCAATGGAATATTGTCAAATTGCTACTTTTGTGAATTTCTACTAAATTATTAGATTTCTGTTTTACAGACCTACTAATTCTTCTCTCATCTTACAGTTTCCTCTCCTCATAGACTACAAAGTTGCACCTTGCTACTACATCAAGTTACAATACCATCATTAGTAGAGATGTGGATTTGACTGAAATCTCTTTTCACTGAATCAAAGTTTGTACCACCTACCAATCTCAAAAAACAAATCATTAAATTGATTTATAGTTTAAGATGTGTTTGGTTAGGTACTTGTTGCAGTCCAAGTGCTGATTCCAGCACCAACATAATGAATGCAAAATTGAATACCTTTTCTGAATTCGCCCCCCATTACTAGCAAGTACCTCTTTATTTTTTTCAAGCTTGAGGAGGGTAACATTTATTTGTTCAGTAAGCTCATCCTTCGGATGAGTCATTCGAAGTATTTTTAATGAACCCTAGGAAGGAGTGGTTTGGTCTCGTCATGATTGGCGAGTCCTACAGAGTTTAGATTTTACGAGTCTAGTGTAGGGTTAACTCAATGTCGTTTTCATGTTTAAAGAGTTTGAAAAGATACAAAAAGAAAACTCATTTAGTTCTTTCAACATAGATTTTTAATGAGCCCGAACAAAGTAAAACTCGGTCTTTTTCAGTTTTAAGGAGTTAGGAGAAAAACATAAGTAAAATACATAGTGTTATTTTTCGTAAATTTAGTCTCTCAAGCCTAAAAAAGGATAAAATATTGCAGGAGAGAACTCTATTGACCATGGTTAGGCAACGTATACCTTTTTCATAAATAGTCTAATTTAGTCCGAAAAAGGGGTAAACTTATACTGAGTAGATGAGTGTTCATTTACTTTTACGAGTTTGAATAGTCAAGTACTCGACGATATTTTCATGTTTAGAGACTTTAAAAAGGTCTTAAAAGGGAACTCTAGGGTTTCACTTTTTCAAATGTCCGAGAGCCTGAAAAAGTGATAAAAGTTCGCTCATAGTCAAAATGGTCCATTTTTATGTTGTAACTTGTATTCTACATATTACACAATAAATTATCATAACTTTTCAAAACTATGGTAAAAACATCATAAATTGACTTCTAAAAGGTCAAAGGCATAAACAATAACATTTTATGGACCTAAAAACCTATAAAAGTTGAAAAAGTAATTTCATTTTTATCATTTTTAGTTTTAACGAATTTGAGAGCAGAAAAGAGGGATTTTACCACAAATATTCATAGGTTTATTCTGATCAAACTAGTGGACCAATCCGTGATCTGTTTCTCAAGGTAAGAGATCTCTTCATTATCTTGATTTTCATATGATTTCTTTTTAATTTTAACCGTTAGTGTGATTTTTTTGGGGGGATTTCAAGTTTTTAGAATCCACCCATGGATGTGCGCGGTTTCCCTTCATCGGGACCGTGCACATTGATAATTTTTTACATGTCGAGAAATGCGATTTGCGTGGTTACTCTACTGAGAAACTGTGCAGATGCACTATGTCTATAAAGAAAAATCATGCAAGGTGCCGAGGGTTTTAAAAAATAAATAAAAATACACCCCAAAATTTGCAAATTTCTCTCAATCAATGTTCTAACATTCCTTAATTCTAATTTCCAGGACTTTTGGTCAATCATGTTGGAGTGGAGAGAGAGAACATGAAAATCATGATGTAGAAGCTATGGATGATCTAACAAATCTGCAAGCTTTGAAAAATTGTGGCCTCTACAAATATTGGATTATTTCGGGAATGAAAGCTCAAATGGAGCTCATGACATCGATGGTGAGGACTTGGAATGTCCAAGAACAATGTTTCGCGATAAGGGATCATCGCCTCACCATAGATGCTGATGATATGTACTTATTGTCTGGGCTATCCCATAGAGGGCTTGACATTTCTCTATTTGGCCATATACCAAGTGGAGAGTGTAGAAATTATACAAACATATGTATATCAATAGATTCAATCTGATCAAGAAATGTACTAAAGCTAGATGCAAAATCCGTCTACAAATCGATTTCGGAAAATAAACATTATTTCCAATCACAACAAGTAAAGAAAGAAGAAAAACAAACCACAACACATATATTTTCTCGGGGAAATCTTGCTGTTCAAAACCCCTCTATCTTCTATTGTATATTCAACATGGAATCATGAAATAATTACAATGCACTCTTCTCACAAGAGTCTCCTGCACCCTCACAACTATCTCACACTGACCCAGACAAAATCGACCAACACTTAGCCAATTCTCAACCTATAGGCAACCTTCCTTGCTTGCGCAATTCAAGTGGAATGAAATCCCTATTATTTAGGAATTTCATCCTTCCGAAACTGCGCAAGGATCATGGGAAATCTAATGGATTTGTAGTTGCATGCAGGCAACCTAATAATGATACAACTGATAGTTAACATCCCTTTAACCTTGTCTCAACTAGGTCTCCACTAGAACTGACATGCATGCAAATATTAATAGTAAATCATCAGTTGCATGGAAGATCACTGATTGTGAATTAAATATGATTTAATTCACTTGATCTCTCATTAGTGCAACAAACAGTTACAACTAGTTCAACTAACTTTAACTCACCTAAATGAGTTAACTGATTACTCATGCGTTAAACTAATGCACCAACTGAAATTTGAACTCCATAACTAATAGAATCACTCTGCATGCCTCACCAACCACCCTCAACTCGTAATTCATGAGCTAACCGAGTTTATCACACTTAGTTAATTATTACAAGTGATTACGAGATAAGATTACATTTTATTGTCCAATTTAATCAAGGGATAATTAAATTAGACACTGCACCAATTTATTAAATTAAATTGGCTTTCACACTAATGTATCGCTAGGACCTGTGGTCCCACACTATTGTGTGTGTTGCAATTTATTGTTGAATTTCAACACTCCCTCACAACAAGAAAGGGATTATCTTCCACCCCGATGCTGGCTCTATGGTATTTGAATATTGCTCCTGGCGAGCGCCTTTGTCAGAATATCTGCATCCCAATCTTTCGTGGGAATGTACTGAAGTAACATAATGTGCCTCTGAACACAATCTCTAAGATGGTGGTACCAGATTTCTATGTGATTGGACCTATCATTGAATACCGAATTAACCCAGAGTTTAATGCAACTCTGGTTATCAAAATGTATCACTGTCAGATCAATCTGAGAACCAAAAAAACCGACCAGGATCTTTCTCATCCAAATGGCCTCACATGTAGCTTGAATTTCTTCCATGTACTCTGCCTCGACTGAACTGAGTGCCACAAATCGCTTCTTCCTGCTGTACCAAGAAACTGTTGTCGATCCTATGCTGAAGATCCCTCCTGATGTGCTCTTTCTGTGTGATGGTCTGCCTGCCCAATATGCATCAGTGAAGCCTTGAAGCTTCACTCCCTCTATCCGTCTGTACCATAATCCATACTCTGTAGTGCCCCTGTGATATCTCAACACATGCTTCCTCGCCTTCAAAAATATCTTGGTCAGCTTAACCATAGATTGACTCAACTAGTTAACTGTGTAGCAAATGTATGGTCTGGTGTTCACCAAGTACACCAGTGAACCCAATAGCTATCTGTAGACAATGACATCCACTACTTCTCCTAAAGTAGCATCCTCTTTCCTCCAATTTCCTGGAAGAGGAGTATTCATGGGCTTACAGATACCCATGTGAAACTTATGCATAATCTCTTTGGCATACTTTCCTTGAGAAACAAATAGCTGACCATCCTGCTGCCATATTTCTAAACCAAGGAAATAGTAAAGGAGTCCCATGTCCTTCATTTCAAACTCCCTTTCAAGATCCTCCTTCCAAGAAGTTATCAATTTATCATCACTTGTCAAAATTATATCATCAACATAAAAGTACGATAATCAAGAGCTTACCATCAACCACAATCTAGTATAGATTCACATCCCCTTCATTTTTGGAGAAGCCCAACTCGATGAAATAACTATCAATCTAAGTGTACCAAACAAGAAGTGCTTGCTTCAACCCATACAGTGCTCTCTTGAGTCGGCGCACATGTGACTCACTGTCAAAGATCTCAAAACCTTATGGCTTCTCTATGTACACTTCCTCCTCAATAAATCCATTGAGAAACCTAGTTTTCACATCCATCTAATGAACGTGCCACCCCATCTGCGCTGAGAGTGCAAGGATAGGTCTAATCGATGAGTATATCACAACCGGTGTGAAAGTCTCCTCATAATCAATCCCCTCAAATTGTGAGAATCCCAGAGCCACAAATTTGGCCTTGTAATTCTCCACACTCCCATCTGCTGCTTGCTTCACCTTAGAGATCCATCTAGATCCAACCACTGATTTTCTGACTGATCTTGGGACAACTTCCTATGCACTTTTCTTGATGATGGAGTCATACTCCTCAACCATATTGTCAACCCAAATTGGTTACTGCACTGCTTCCTCAAAGGAGGATGGTTTTTTCACAATACACTTGCTCATAAGAGCCATGTATCCAGTAAACCTGCCTGGAGACTATCTCTGTCTGCTTAGTGAAGTCGATGCTCCTACATGCTCTTCCGCATCAAGTCTTAATCTATCAACTTCCATGGTGTGCCTTCTACCATTTATGGTGGATGGCTCTGCATGAGTGTTTTCTGCCACTCCATGATCCTCCAGATGTGGCTAATCCACATATTGAGGTTCATTATTTGGAACCAAGAGTTCCTCATCTGCATGCAAATCTAGCTCCCTCTCAAGGGAAAATCACATGGATTTATCCTCATCAAATTTTATCTCCCATCTCATAACATTCATCCTTCTGTTTGGAAAATACACCTGATAGTTGTGGGGAGTATTAGCATACCCCAAAAATATCCCAATCTCAGTTGTTGCTTCGAGCTTATTCCTGGCGTATTTGGTCACATGCACATAAACATATGAGCCAAAAATTTTAAAATATGAAACATCAGGTTTCTTACTAGAAAAATCCTCCTTTGGTGTACTCATGCCAAGTATCCGATGAGGAATATGTTTTTTCACAAATACCTCTGTGTTGCATTCCTCTGTGCACAGATGCAACGGTAGGCCCTGATCATGCAACATCACTCGTGCTACACCCACAATTGTAAATTTTTCTTCAAGCCTGGTATATGCATTACATATTTTAATAAGAAGGGTTTACCCAACTGTCTCTGGAAGGTATCTATACCAATATTGGTAGCACTTTATCGCTCGTCATCACCCATTTCGATATGCATTTGGAGGTCCTTATCTTCCAAGCTACTGAAAAGTTCTTTGTCTATCGTCATGTGGAAAGATGCACCACTATCCAAGTACCACATTGATCCCATTACACTTGACAAAATTCATGCAATGAGCGAGAAGTCAAGCTCAAATTGTGAGGCAAAAGCCTCACCGGCTGCTGATCTTGAAGCCTTCTTGTTCTTCTTTTGTGGACAATTAGTGGCATAATGTACATGCTTGTGACAGTGAAAACAATTCACTCTGGACATGTCGCGCTTCTTGCCATCTTTGCCTGACTCAGGTTTGGAATATAATTTATTTCCTTTCCCCTTCTTCGCCTTAGCAGCCAAAGCACAAATTTCTTCATCATCTGTCTTAGATGAAGATCCATCCCTGGTATTCCACCTGAATTCTTATTCCACCAAATCCGACCAAAGTCGTTCCTAATCTGGCAGCTTCTCCCTCCCATGGATGGAGTCCTGATAACTATGCCAACTCTTGGGAAGTCCTAGAAGAGTGAGGCTCACCAAGTCATCATCCAAAATAGTAATTTCGACACTCCCAAGCTCATCTCGACATTGGAAAAACTTTGTTAAATATTTCAGAATAGTGTCGCCTTTCTCCATTTTGATTTTGATGAGCTTGTCCTTTAGTGCCAATTTTAGATGATCACTGCTTCTCTGAAATAGATCTATCAAATATTTCGACATTGCATATGGTGTCACTTTTCCATGGAGACTTGAGACAGTGTGGTCTCTTACTCCCTCCAATAAGATCCTCCTCGCCTTTGCAACCTTCTTTTGCCAAGAATCAAGATTTACGGCATCTGCTGCAGTGGGTTTGGGAATGTCATTATCAATGAATTATTTCAACCCATTGTCCTCTAGTATTTCCTCCATCCTTTCTTTCCACGCAATATAATTGGAGCTGCCCTCGAGTGCATAGTCCAATCTAAGGCCATTGAAATCCATTTCAATCTTGATTTGCCTCTCGCACCAAGAATAATTTTGCAAATTCAAATTCTATTCAGTCACAAACTCAGCTTATCCTCCACTATAGTGATTTCCTGTGTTATGATACCATGTATAAATTATTCAAACATATGTATATCAATAGATTCAATCTGATTAAGTAATATAATAAAGCTAGATACTAAATTATTCCACGAATCAATTGCGGAAAATAAACACGATCGCCAATCACAACAAGTAAAGAAAGAAGAAAATCAAACCACAACACAGATATTTTCCTGGGGAAATCTTGCTGCTCAAAACCCCTCTATATTCTATTGTATATTCACCATGAGATCATGAAACAATTACAATGCACTCTTGTCACAAGAGTCTCCTACACTCTCACAACTATCTCACACTAACCCGGACAAAATTGACCAACACTTAGCCAATTCTCAGCCTCTAATCAATCTGCCTTGCTTGCGCAATTCATGTGGAATGAAATCCCTATTCTTTAGGAATTTCAGCCTTCCAAAAATGCGCAAGGATCATGGGAAATCCAATGAATGTCTGGTTGCATGTGGGAAACCTACTAATGATACAACTGATAGTTAACATCCCTTTAACCTTTGTCTCAACTGGGTCTCCATTGGAACTGACATGTATGCAAATATTAATAGTAAATCATCAATTACATGGAAGATCACTGATTGTGAATTAAATATGATTTAATTCACTTGATCTCTCACTAGTGCAACAAACAGTTACAATTAGTTCAACTGACTTTAACTCACCTACCTGAGTTAACTGATTACTCTGCATTAAACTAATGCACCAACTACAGTTCTAACTCCATAACTAATAGAACCACTCTGCATGCCTCACCAATCACCCTCAACTCAAAATTCATGAGCTAATTGAGTTTATCACACTCAGTTAACTATTACAAGTGATGACGAGATAAGATTACATTTTATTGTCCAATTTAATTAAGGGATAATTAAATTAGACACTACACCAATTTATTAAATTAAATTGGCTTTCACACTAATGTATCGCTAGGACCCGTGGTCCCACACTAGTGTGTGTGCTACAATTTCTTGTTGACTTTCAATAGAGAGACTACTGCTTCATATTTGAGGCAATATTGTGTTGATGGTGTTGAGCTCAAGTATGGTAGGATTGATATCAGAATCATCGAGCGACTTGATTTGAGAACCATTTTTTTCACAATCTCCAAAATATGTGGAAGCGCAACACCTCATGTGGCCACAAAGGCCCAGATGCAGATTGCAGTGGAGTGTTCACAATCCACTATTTTCAATTAGTGTGAAGGAGTAGTCAAAATGAAAGGACAACTGATTAGAGCCAAGAATGGTAAACTGAATAATTTCAGTTATGGTGCCATTCTCATTTCATTTTCTCTAGAGAGGATTTTTCTCCTTATCCCACTACAGATTCTTGTTGAAGAGACAAGACCCCAAGTTCCATGTATGCTGCAGTGGGTTTCGTTGATGGCTCGCCATGGTGGCGGCCCAGTAGTAAAGTATACTCCTCAGTTTTTTTGGGGGCCTATGAATTAGTTGAATATGATGGTGTTTCTTTAGGAGATCCCAAAAATGGTATCCACCTTAAGAGATATTATGCATTATTATCTCGTGATGCGAAACCAGGTATTCTGGGTTCGATACCCAGTGGACTTGCCGATTTGTTACACATACAAATCCCTCTTGCAGACAAGAGCAATCTCTCTAGATTCCTAAGGGAAAAATAGAAATAAACAGACAAGTGAATAACTCTTTCCCTAAGCTTACTTTGTTTGAATCATAAAAACAAGAGAAGGAGGATGGTGACTTTACCTATTTGTGAAATGCTTGATGGAGATCCCCGATCTGTCCCAATGAAGCTCCTCAATTCTTGATAAGATCTGCAATCATAGACATAAAAGAGATCAAAGGCATATACAATATAATGATTCAAAAAAATCTTAATACAATGATCAAGGAGATTATAAATTGATATAATATTAATGAATACATAAAAGGAAGATGAATCATTCATCATTTCAGTAAGAAAATACATTGGAAAGAAGGATTCATTTGTATTAATTCCGAGATAAAGAAGGGCCTTACAACCTTTGCCTTAATTCATGAGGTTCCTACCAAATGCCTCAAATCCTCTCCTTGGATGATAAGCTTCCTAATCTAAATTCGCCAGCAGAAGAATACCTTTTGTGAACTCCCTAAACCCTCTAGCCTCTACTCAATTTACATGCCAAATAGAGGAGGTTTCATATCCAAAAGAGGAGGATGAGATCCACTGATATTGGGATTAGGGTTCCTTGATGAAAAGGAATTAGCTCCATAGTTTGAGGGGTAAGGTTCGAATATATATGACCAAGAAGCTTCTAGTTGGGATATATTCTCCCAAAAAGGCTTCTAGAACTTACTTTTTGTTTTTATTTTTCATTGAGTCATGTGTGCAATCTACAGTGGAAGATAGAGTGCAGTTTTGCACAAGTTTCAATGGAAGAAACTGCACATCCACAAAACTTGGTTAAAAAGCCATGTTACCTAAAATTCATAATTTCTTCAAGGGTTTAAGATGTTTGACTTGTAAAGGATTGCATTGAAACATGTATATGGATGGTGAGAGATTCATTTTAACTGTCAAGTGTCATGGTGACAAAACGACGTGTAACAAAGTGTTTGTAAGCAACTACTTCAACTACTCAAAATAGTTGCACATTCCTCTATCCATTCAAAATTATTTCCTTTTCGCTGCAAAGATGTAATAGGATAGGAAATCCATGAAAAGTTCCCGATGAACCTCCTGTAATAACATACTAATCCCATAAATGATATGATGTCATCCACATTCCTAGAAGTTTCCCATTCCATGATAGCTCTGATATTTTTAGGCTCCACTGCTATAGCTTCCTTGGAAACAACATGCCCCAAGTAATGAACTTCTGTCTGAAAGAAACTACACTTAATAAGCTTGGCATATAACTGACGCTCTCTAAAAAATATTAACACTTCTTCTAGGTGTTCTACATGCTCTTCCTAATTATTAAAATATATCAATATGTCATCAATGAATATTATCATGAACTTGCGCATCTAAAGACACAACACACTATTTAGCAAACACATGAAATTAGTTGGAGCATTAGTCAAACCAAAAGGAACCACAACTAACTCATAATGCCCATACCCGTTTCAGAAAGTAGGGTTTTAAATTTCCTCTTCTTTGATGCGTACTTGATGATATCATGATCTAAAATCAATCTTTGAGAACAATGCTGATCCCTTTAACTGATCAAACAAGTCATCAATCCACGACAAAGGGTACATGTTCTTGATCGCCACCTTGTTCAACTACCTATAGTAAATACACAACCTAAGAGTACCATACTCATTCTTATTCAAAAATAATATTGGTGCACCCCAAGGAGACACACTTGGCCTAATGTATCCCTTGTCAAGCATTTCCTTAAGTTGCAACTTAAATTCCACCAACTATGGAGTGCTCATCTTGTACGGTTCTTAAATGCTCGTGCTGATCCCAAAATCAACTCAATAGAAAAGTCCACTTCTCTATGAGGTGGTAACTTTGAAATCTCTGTTGGAAACACATCATGAAACTACTGCAAAATAAAATACCTCTTCAATAGTTAAACATCCTCAACATCCTTCCCTTGGTCACTGGAGACATGAATTACACACAAGAAACATCCTTTCCTACTATTGTGCTTTGCCTGCATAGTTTTAACCATTCTCACTTACGTAGGCTTATTATTACCTTGCAATATTATCTTCTCTCCATCATCATCCAAGCACTCGATAGCCTTTTCATAACAATCCACCTTAGTTTTATGAAGGTACAACCAATCCATAACCAGAAGTAGACTATATGATCCCAATGTAAGAAAATTTAGATGCACTGATGTAGGCATACCATTCATCTCAAATGCACAAGCTCTCACCCAATGATGAATTTTTTTCTTAGTACCTATCACCAACTGCACCAACCAAGAATCTATAGAAATTTGAATAACTGATATTTTATCCACCGAGATTCTCCTGATCACACACTATTTTATCTTTATGCACAATACAAAATCTCTTCTACCATTGATCATTACATGCGGAAATAAAATCAATTGCATGCACACATTAAAACCATAAAAATTCACACATATGAACATAGTATTTCATGGGAAAGCTTAAAGCTGAAAACCCCAACTATCTCAGAGTATTATAGATGTTATAGAGATCATGCAGAATCATCATCATATAATAAAGCTCCCTCACAAGCTCTGTAAAGATAACTTCACCACACACACTAATCAGCCCATCACAAATCAGTTGCACCTGAAATTGTTCAATTCTTTAGTTCTGTCATCACAATCCGTCAAGAAGGTTCTTCACGTTGAGAATGTTCTCCCACTCTGCTCTTGCGCATTTAGCATCTCTACTAAGTGTTGGATGCAAACCATGCATCACTTATAGTCACAACTGATAGTCACACTTGCCCTTTCACTTATCTTTGCACTGGTCTCCACTGAAACTGTCCATGCACTGAAGTTAACTCATGTATTATTTAGTTGATTAATGAGTTTATAATTAGTGAATTAATTAATAATTAATTCACACCACTCTCACTAATTGTATCAATTAGTTAAACTAGATACAAATAGCTCAACTATGTTTAGATTAGTTAAACTGAACACAACTCCATTAACTTTCTCAATCAACTCCACCAAACTCTGTCACATGAGTTCTAACTGAAGTATCCATGCAATAGCTCCACTTAACCCTCAGGAATAGCGTAATTCCTTCTGTCAGCTCCTGTGCCACATCTGTGCACTTAACTGAAGTGCTCCAAGAGAATAAGATAATGTTTAAAGTCCAAATATTATTAAGAGCTAATAATATTTGACATATCTATTTTTAGACTGGTAATCTAAAAATAGATTCCGCCCAATATGTCTAAAAATAGAAGTCCATCTATTTTTCCAACTTGACCAACCATCCACAAATAGCATCCTGCAACTCATAGAATATGATCGACATGTCTAAAAATAGACATAGTCTAAAAATAGACTTTGTGACAAAAATCACTTGTGTGGCCCCCACCTAGTTTTGGTGATCACTTTCCAACTAGGATCAGGAATGATGTTTCAGGATGCCTCCTTCACTATTTCTTGTTGCAATCTTCAACACTCCCTCTCAACAAGAAAGGACTGTATTTGCATGTGACATGCAACTCCATGCATTCGCCCTGAAACCTTCACAAGCGCCATGCAACTCCATGCATCTGCTCTGCAACTCCTCTGAAACTGAATAGGCTCCAAACAAATCAATTAGTCTGATGCATCTATCATCAACATCTTCGACTTCTGCTGGTACCAATTGCACATGTCATCAGGAACCACTGCGCTGTTGAACTCTTGCACCCATGCACTCTGCACTTGCTGTCAACTCTGATTCGCACTTTAAAACATCTACACTCTCACTTGACTCCAAAAACTAACCAACACTATGCCAATGATTATATTTGGGCACTGGAGTTAGTTCTTGTGCCAAGAGATCCACACCATCTCATGAATCCTGCCCAGAAATCTCCTCTTGGGATTATTCATGCATGTCGCCCCACTTCTCACCTGGTGGTATAGCTGCATGCACTCCCTCTGCCCATCTGGCACGAAATTTCTCCGCATGAGTGGTTTCTTCCACTCCATGATCCTCATCTTGTGGCTGCTCCACATCCTAGTCTAATATTGACTATGGGCACCTTTCCTCCTCAAGATTTAACTGTATATGGTTTTCTTCTTCATGCAAGAGGGAAGCCTGGTGAGAAATCCCATCTACTTCAAGTCTGTAGAGATTCTTTGCTCGAATCCCAACCTTCTTGACTTGTCCTTCTTCATCCACACTAAATCCTACACTCCCAAGCTCATCCCTGCAGTGGAAAAACTTTTTCAAGTATACAGGAATAGTGTCATTCTTCTCCATTTTTATTTTCCTGAGTTTATCCTTGAGCGCCAACTTCCTTTGGTCACTCAATACAAAAACTCAACTGCTTCAATGCAATTTCTCCAATGATCAATATCCCTCTGATACCATGTAGAAATTTGAATAACTGATATATTATGCACCGAGATTCTTCTGATCACACACTATTTGACTTCATGCACAATACAAAATCTCTTCTACCAGTGATCATCACATGTGGAAACAAAATCAATTGCATGCACACATTAAAACCATAAAAATTCACACATATGAACATAGTATTTCATGGGAAAGCTTAAAGCTGAAAACCCCAACTATCTGTATATTATATATGTCATATAGATCATGTAACAATCATAATACAAAGCTCCTTACAAGCTCTCAGTATAATCTCCACTTGCTACACACTAATCAGGCCCGATCTTGCAAATCCAATGCACCGATCTTTTCCAGCCTTTAGCCTGCCTCTACTGCGCAATCCCTGCTGAAGAATGCCTCTTGATGAGAATGTGTTCTCCCAGCCTTTCTCACACAGTCTTTATAGGCATCTATACTAAGTGTTGGATGCAAACCATGCATCAATTATAGTCACAACTGATAGCCACACTTGCCCTTTCACCTATCTCTACACTAGTCTCCACTGAAACTGTCCATGCACTGAAGTTAACTGATGTATTCTTTAGTTGATTAATGAGTTTATAATTAGTGAATTAATTAATAATTAATTCACACCACTCTCACTAATTTTATCAATTAGTTAAACTAGATACAAATAGCTCAACTATGTTTAGATTAGTTAAACTGAATACAAATCCATTAACTTCCTCAATCAACTCCACCAAACTCTCTCACATGAGTTCTAACTGAAGTCTTCATGCAATAGCTCCACTTAACCCTTAGGAATAGCGTAATTACTTCTGTCAGCTCCTGTGCCACATCTGTGCACTTAACTGAAGTGCTCCAAGAGAATAAGATAATGTTTAGAGTCCAAATATTATTAAGAGCTAATAATATTCGACATATCTATTTTTAGACTGGAAATCTAAAAATAGATTCTACCCAATATGTCTAAAAATAGAAGTCCATCTATTTTTCCAACTTGACCAACTATCCACAAATAGCATCCTGCAACTCATAGAATATGATCGACATGTCTAAAAATAGACATAGTCTAAAAATAGACTTTGCGACAAAAATCACCTGTGTGGGCCCCACCTAGTTTAGATGATCACTTTCCAACTAGGATTAGGACTGATGTTTCAGGATGCCTCCTTCACTGTTCTTGTTGCAATCTTCTGGCCGTAATTCGCATGCACTTCCTCGATCTCGAAATTGTGAGAACAGTATTTTATATGTAATTGCAATAGGGTTTTCACCAGTTATTTCACCTTTACTAGAAAGGATGAAACCAGAAGCTTCTGGCCCACAAACTGGCTCTGCCTAAAGAAATAAAATGTAAACAATGAAATAGATCCGATCAATGAAAGTATTTTTTTATGTGCAAAGTATTCATTAATCAAAATTTTATGTGTGAATAAGCAAGTTCAAGTATTTTGCAAATGAAGTAATGTGGTTTGAAGTTGAACTAATGAGTTTTGTTCACTGTATAAGTCTGCTTGGGAAAAGTGTACGTATGAAAAGTTACTGTTTAATGTAGCAGAATCTGAAATATAACAACAAAAAAGCACAACATAACAGTAAGCATTTGTTTAAGCAGTTCACCCCTCTCTTGGGCTACCTCTGCTGGGTCCAAAAGCCTCTAATTAGGCTTTTCCCTCTTTCATTAATGCTCAAATTATGAATTACACTGTGTAGAAAGCCTCAAAAGGAAAAATAAGCTACAAATTCAGAAACAGAAGGCCGAAATCAGTATAAATCGACTATTCATTCACCTCCAATGGATGAGTATAGTCCAACACAGCTGATCTTTCATTAGGCCCTGGTGGCTCCACAACCAAAATTGCTGATAAAATCACTGATAGAGCACCCTGATGGCTCTGCAACCTGTCCCAACAGCTCCAGAATACTTCAATACCCCAAAATCAATTTTTTTTTTGTCCCAAATGGACTTCCCTAGCCAAATTTATGCCACATTTACTCAGACTGCCAGTTTGGCCTAAACAAGCTCCACTAAATGTGGAGACACTGCCAATTAACTTAACTAAACTGGCACATCCGCCTAATTTGGTGGAATCGGTGCTAAATTGGTGGCAGCATTAAATTTGACTGTTTCATAATCTCGCGTTCACATGCGAAATTTTGGGCTAACCTAACTGTTTGAATGACATCCGCTGGTTTTTGATTTAAGGCCACAGTTCTGGTGGCTGGTCACATTGAATGGGGAGGGGGCTAGCCGAAGCCCCTCCGTAACCTCCGCTCCACTCCATAGCACGTGCTTTACCCATGTGGCTTTACCTTACCATACGTTATGCCATACGATATTACACCTTTGTTACGTGGGTTGTAACGGTTAATAAACATTGCCCATGTGATTTTAAATATATAACCCAAACTTTAGGCTTGTGGGTTTTAACATTTTTTCATATTTCAAATTTTGTTTAATATATAATATGGTTTAATATTTAGTTTTTAATAAGGTTTAATTAATTTTTTTAAAATAATTAATTAAAATATATAATTAATAATATAATATATGATTTAATAAAAAACCATATAAAATATTAAAACTATATAATTTAATTAATTTATTAAACCTTAATAAAAAATAAAATTATCCCAACACATAATATTAAAAAAATTTCCTTTCAAAATTGAAGGTTATTGGGCGATTTCAAAATGAAATATCTCCTCCATACAGTAACGGATTTGAGTGCTGTTCACGGCTACAGGATCGTTTTCCCGATATCTTTCCAGTCGTTCTGGTTCGGACCAATTCTGAGCAACTTCATTTTTGAGCATTTTTCTACAAGAGACTTGATTTCCTGATCAACCTCTTTATTCAAGCAACACTTATCCACCAGGTCAAGAACGATATAAATATAGTTAGATCCAGGGTTAATAAAAATATAAAAATATTGATCACAAATATTTTATTCCATATTGATAATAGATGCCTGATGATTAACCTGCATATTATCCAATGCTGCATAAATTCGAGATACTATGCCCAACATCCTCAACTGTATGTGCTTCTTGACCACTGTAAATTTGAGGTCTGCCATGTCGATGTTATGGATAATATCTCTTGCGATGATCCTTTCCACAAGTCCAACACCGCAAAGGCTTCCTTCCCTCACCCTTGTTTTGATCCTCAGACTGAAATCCTAGTCCTCTATCAATTGCATTGAATCTACTGTACAACACTACATTTTCCACGTTACCTATATCTTGCAATATTCCTCGCTTCTTATCCCACTTTTACTTAGTCTTGTCATTACCTTTCCAACCCTTCTTAGGCTCCGTCTTAAGCTCAAAATGTTCATAACAATGCTTTAAGTTCCCAATTAGTTCCGCTAATGTTTGAGGCTCATCATACTCAATCCAATATTTAGATGCTAAGGGAAATCCATTAAAAAATATTTGAACCTTCGTCTTCTCATCCTTAAGATATGGAACATAAATCAAAAACTCCAAAAAAATAGTCATATACTCTTCATTTATCATATATCCCTTCTTCAATTAGTATAACTCCTTAACCTTACCTTCATAGTATCTCTCTGACAAATAATTCTTCCCGAAAAGTCTCTTGAATTCATGTAAACTCAACTCCTTTGTCTTGATGCTTCTAACACACTTCACATATTCTCACCAAATTTAAACTTTCCATTTGGGACTAAAAATGGCTATCATGGATTTCTTATTATTTATATAACCATGAAACTCAAAGAAATTCTTCATCCCAAGCAACCATGCTTCTGCATCTTCCAGTTTCTTTAGTTATCCATCAAAGGTAGGAGGCTTGGATTTATTGAACTCATCCGGAAAGTATTGCTTCTTCTTCCTCCTATAAGGATGATAACGATGATGACCATTTTGTCTCTCTGATCCACAAATAGAATAGAATCCATAACCACTACCTCTCATGTTAGGTCTATCCATCCATCTACCACCTCTAACTATGTCATCTCTATTCGACACGTGTCTTTCATGAGACCTACTACCATATGCCCCATTTTTCCTTTCCCCCTTTCGACAAATGATTCTTGGCTGTCTCTGTCTCTGTTAATATGATAAACTCTGAAGAATCACTAAAGTGACCTTTGTTTGTTTTTCTTGTACCTTGGCAAGTCTTTCCTATGACTGAATGATTCTGTCATAATCCCGCTTGCAACTTCTGATATTTTCCAGTAAATTTCTCAAAGTATCTACTACGTTAGGAGAGTACTCATCTCTTTGCTACTCATATGATCTATAAGGAGATTCATGTGAATTGTATTCCACCATTTTTCTTGTCATATCTGATCTTCTACTTCCTACAAACATACCATGTCAGATAAACAAAATATAAACATAATCAAACATACCTTAGTGAAGTTCAGGGGATTCTATCTCGTCGGATTAGCACAACATATGTATATATAATTAAATAAACATATAAATCATCAAAAAATCAACATCATCAAACTATACACGATGACACAACTACAACAATTACCATCACAATGCATGCATAACAAACACATCAAAAACTAACATGCATGCAAGATAAACACATTCCACACATCCAGTCCAAGTGTTTGAACCTGGAAGATCTGATACCACCCTGTAACCACCCCCTCCCACATTTACTCAATTTCAATGGATTTCTAGGGTAAACATGAGATGAAGAGTTATCATGACAATACCCAACCTCCAAGCTTCTGTTATGAAATTGGGGCCGACAACTGAAAACTCACATACATTCCTTAAGGCTTACGAGGCACTCAGGTCCAAAGAACCACCCCAAGTGACCAAAACCTTAGCTAGGGCTATTTTTATATGAATTAAAAACCCAAAAACATGCAAAAGCTTGCAAGGGTGTGATTATTGGGCTCCAACTGCACATATGACACGACTTCCATGCAGTTATAACCTAAAATTTCCAGTTCAGATGGTGCAGTCCTGATATATGATCCATAGTTCCAGGCCAACCTTCAGACCACTACCCTGAACTATCTAGGTCTGTATAGAACCATTATTGACATGAGGACAAAGCTAATCATTCAAACTCGAATCAAGCACTTGACCTAGACTTCCTAGAACACACTAGACATTTCGTCAAACATAGAAGCTACAAGTCAGGAATGCATATATGACATCATATTCTGAGATTCATCCGAGAATCACCACTAAGGCTATATTCCTTCTCCAAATAGCTACAAAAACACTTATTAGTCCATATATTTATCAACCAATCAATAAATAAATAATTCATGACAAGATCCATAGATGGTACACATCATATAATCAACATATACCTAGAAAATAACCAACATAGAAACCATGGAAACTTAGCAATAATATATCCAACATAATCACTACAAATTCTCATAGATCACAATAATAAAAAGTCTCATATTAACATATGAAAATACCAACCAAGTTAGGGAATTATATGTACCACTCGACCATAGATTGGGCTGAACCAAATCTATCTTTTATCCAATAACCCCCACACCATATTCCAAGAATGAATGTGGAAAATCATGGAATAAACCAAGACAAAACCAAACCATGGATTCTAGTGGCTAAACCACCTCAACCCTCAACCACAACGATTCCAAATCCATGGTAAAAAATCACTAACACCAACTAGATCGATCTCTACCCAAAATCTCTAGGGCTCCAGGAACTAGTAACTCAAGCCACAACCTTCCACGGCTCCAGAGTTTGTCCAATCCAGCCCTGGGGACTAGTAGCTAAATCCACTAAGGGATATAGAGAATTTTTCCCAACCTAGGATCTAGGACTAGTAACTCAATCCAAGCGATTCCAGGGCTTCTAGAGTTTTTTTTCATCCCATAACCATCGAGAACCTAGGAACCAATTAGAAAAAAAAAAGTGGGAAAACCCACAACACCATGGATATCCAAGAAATGGAAAGGAAAGGCTAAAACCACTGCCAATCTAGGAAAATATCCATGCCAATGAAAACACATAACCAATAAATCACATGCATATACCATGCATCTAGAAATCAATAAGGAAATCACACAAGCAACCTGTTACCTACAAAGAAATCCAACTATAGCTACCGATCCAATTGTTCCCTTGCACTTTACTGCCTTTCCTTTGCCTTATTTTACCAAATCCAAGTGAATAACCAAGTACTCAAGAATGCTCCAAGAATACTCTAAGTAAAGAGTATGAGAGACTGAGAGAATAGAAGAGAGAACCAAAGCTAAATTGAAATAAGGTTAAATTGACCAACACTATGAATTGGTCATAAGAAGCCTTTTTATCATTGAGGCCTCTACTTTATACATTTTCCTTCAATTTATCTCTCTTGCAAATATGTGTCCCTTCACCTTCATTTTCTCCTATTTTCCTTTATTTCATAAATAAAGTGCCAATTATAACTCTTTTCCTTTGAAAATTCCTTTTCCAATTTCCATAGCCATAAATTATCACTAGTGATACCCATCATTATGTTTTTCACGACATGTAGCTTGGAATATGTGTCCCATGACATTGGTATTATTTTTATTTACATGGAAAATCAACCAAGGGTTGTTACATGGGTAATCATCCAATAAGGGATCTTGGACATAGGTGTAGTTCATGGTACAAGGTCAATTGAAAAAATATTGTTCCTATCTAGAGGAATTCTTCACATTTCATCTAGAAATGCCTCACTTAACTCTTTCAATACAATATAGTCCTCAAGATTTGGACCTTTGTCTTCTAATGATTTTGATATATGGGATACATACAATTATCATCATTTTCTAAAATATTTTTTCAATTGCAAGGATGCAATATTCCTAATAGAGATTACCTTTGGAATTTCTCTCACTATCCTTGAGTTTCCATCCTCCTCAATGCTATTGAAAATCCTATTGCAACAATCAAGTTTAACTCAATGTGCTTCTAATTAGTGCATACCTAAAAAGACATAATAGGAACCAAATGGAAAAGTATTCAATTTTTCTCATGAAAAGAGTCAATTAAGCTCTAATGGGCACTCCATGATTTCATCAACCTTACTCTTGGTTCTAAGGGCTAACTTGACTAGCCATGACTTAATATGTTTTCATACTTCTTATGAGAACATGGTTCAACAACCCTAAGAGTAATATAATTGTGACTAGATCCTATATTAAGTAAAATGGAAATTGATTATTTAGAATTATTACATTGAAATTAAGTTACAGTTGATTGAATATTTTCCTAACAATCATCTAATGAAGAATAAGTATGAGGAATTGTTTGTGCCACATCATTCAGAATATTAATGGTTTCCTACATGTTGCGAGAATTACTGGTGTTATCCTTCTATTGAGTGTTTAGTATGCACTATATTCTTTGAAATAATATCCCCACATGCAACTAATGTGTACCAAATGTGGTGGGGGGGTGGGGGGGGGGGGTTGTCAAGTGGGGAAGAAACCCTTACAAAAGAAAATAAAAAAACCCAGTGGTTTTATTTGTTTGTTTTTGGTAGTTTTCGACACATAGGTTTCATTTCTATAAATTATGTAGCATATGGTTTTTAAACCCATGGTTTGATAATTTCGATTAAGAAATTAAATTTTAATATAATCCAATTCAATATATTAGTGGTTTTTCATGCCAAAAAGATCTAATATATTGTCCTATAAATAATGAAGTTGATTGATGATAAAATTAGGGGCATGACTCTAAAAGTTTGTTGGTATTCCTAGTTAAGTGTATCTAGGGTAAACATATTGTATTTTGTGCAATTTCCATTGTTTAAGTTTATGTTTTATAAATAATTTGTGTATATATTGCTTAATGTAAAGGTTTAAAACTCACATTTTGTATCAAATAAATTATTGGCTTCAGGGGGTCACCTTTGTGACTAAGGGTTTGTTTATCTTGGTTTTATGATAAAGCTTGTTTTAGTGGGCATTCTATGGTGGTGGATTTTGTGTTGGAAAGGAATTGTGAGTATTTAAAAAGTAGAGATCAATAATTTTTATGGGAAAAGTTTTGAGTCGTGGAAGATCAATATGGAATATATTTTGGTAGAAAAAGATCAATGGGTCACTATGGATCTAGGTATTGCACCTATGGGAATGTCAACAAAAGACTAGAAAAATTTGGATGGAAAAGAACACAATTTAGTTTTGTCTCTGATATTTAGTATTGTTGAATGTTTAAGGAGAAGCTACATCCAAGGAGTTATGGGATAAGCTTGGGGATTCATATTAGTCTAATTCCATAATAAACAAAATTTTCCTATAAAATAAGCTACAAAATTAGAGGATGAATGATGGAGACTTAATGAAAAAAAAATTTAAAGGCTTCAATACTGTGGTAATTCAATTACTCTCTATTGGTATTAAGATTTATGATGAAGATAAGTGCATCCATTTAGTGTGTCCTTTACTAGACTCATAGAATAGTTTGGTTGTAGCCTTAGGTAGTAATGCAATAAATTTTAACTTGATGTGCTTCTAATTAGTGCATACCAATTACAACATAATATGAATCAAGTGGTAAAGTTGTCAATTTTTCTCATTAAAAGAGTCTATTTAGCTCTAATAGACACTTTATGATTTCATCAACATTATTCTTGGTTCTAATGGTTCTTTGGATTAGACATGACTTAATATTGTAGGATTTAGCTCTGTAGAATTAATTGACACAAAAAATTCTTAATAAAATATAAAATATGCAATGGAAAACACACACAATAACAAAAAGATGTTACTCGAGAAACCTAAACTGGGAAAACCAGAAATATTTTTCAATATATTATTCTTTACCGTATTACAATACAATATATATCCCATGACATCTATAAATTTCCAAATCCATTAACTTGGATTAGAATACAATTTTAGTTCCTCAACCAAAACTACAAAACTATGGGCTAAACTACCATGTTCCAAAAAACCGCTCAAGGTGAAAATTATGTGTCGAAAACCGCAAAAAAAATCCACAAAAAACCACCCAATTTTTTTTCCTACCCCCTTACGAATCCCCCAAGCAGGGGATGATTCACCCCCCTAGAAACCTCTTGAAAAATGGATTTTTTTCCCTCTCCATGATCCCCCACAGTACATCCGAAGCAACATACAACATATGAGGGTAGTTTTTCAAGGAATATAAGACATACCCAACATTCTCCCACTTGTTGTTTTCTTCACACACAAGGGGTCATAGGAGTACATGATCAACAATCCAGGGCAATAATGGCCATTATTTCTCTAGATCAAGAGAACTTCTTAGTCCTCATGTATTTTGTTAATGAATCTACAACATTCTTCAAAGTGGCCACCTTTGCGAAAAAAAAATCTTTTCTTCAATATTATCTCTCATAAAGTAATTCTGAACATCAATATGGTTTGTCTTAGAATAATAAACTAGGTTTTTTGCTAGGAACATTGCTCTTTGACTATCAAAATCTATCCTCATAACTCATTGTACCAAGCTGATATGTGAACATAATCTCTCTTACCATAGTTCTTCCTTGGTTTCATTAGTGGTTAATATGTATTTAGATTATGTAGTTGAGAGTGCCACTATAGACTGTCTCTTTCTCATCCAACTAATTGCTCCTCCAAAGAGGTTAAAAAAATGCCCACTTGTAGATATTCTGTGATCCATATCTATATCCTATATACATCAGCAAAACCATGCATTTACAACACTATCTCCTATCCTAGTCTTCCTTGGTAGCATGATCCATAGAAAATATTTCCACACAAATACCTAAAATCCCTCTTTTTTGTTGTCCAATGCTCCTTCCCTAGTTTTGACATATACGTGTTGAATACTTCCATTACATGTGGAAAATCTTGCCTAATACAAACCATTGCATACATCAAAGTTCCAAATGAAATGTCATATGGAACAAAAGAAATGTTCTCTTCCTCTTCCCATGTCTTGGGACATTGATCTGCATATACTTTTATACCTACAGGAGTAGGCACCTTTACTGGTTTATGTTCCTACATATTAAACCTTTACAATATTTTCTCAACATACTTCCTCTAATTTGAACATAGTTTCCTCTTTGTTCAATCTCTTCTAATTTCCATGGACAAAATGAAATTTGCAACAATCATATCCTTCATGTCAAATTTATAGGAAAACTAAGTTTTCACTTGGATGATTTCCCTAGCATTTTGAATCAATAACATCATCCACATACAAGAAAAAATAAATAAGACAATCTTTTTAAAAAGAGAGTCCATATAGGTGAAATTGGTTTTTTAAAAATAGAGGAATAACCTGTTTCAAGTATTTTAGTAACCCAACGTTTCAGACTTCACACTAAATAAGACAATCACCAACTAATTTGAAATATACATAATGATTCAATTTTCTCCTCGTGAAGCCAATTCCCAATATGTAAATATCAAAATTTTGATACCACATCCTTGGTGATTGCTTTAGCCCATATAGGAAATTTCTTAGCACACACACTAATTATTTCTTTCCCTTTGCCATAAATCCTTATGAATAATTTGTGCAGATTTATTATTATAGATCCCCATGCAGGAATGTTATCTTTACATCCATCTATTTCGCTTCAAAGTAAAATGCAATAGCAATGGATAAAAGAAATCTGATATAAGTTCATTTGGAAATAGGAGAAAATATATCACCAAGTTCAATTATTTTTACTTGGGAATACTCTTTTGTTACAAAATGATATTTTCACTTTTCTACTCTACCTTCTCAATTCAACTTCTTCTTAAACACCCAATTGTTTATAGTGGGATTTATTCTAGCTGAAAAATTCACTAGTTCCCAAGCCCCATTCTTATCCAAGGATGCCATTTCTTCAACCATGGAATTTTATATATACTAATTCCATCGTCTAAATCTACTGTCTCCCTAATAGTTCTAGGATCACATTAGTAATAAAAAAAGAAAAATTTGAATGGAAATTTGGTGGACTAAACCTTTATGGATAACTTGTTTCCTAAAATGATATCCTCAATATTAGAGTATGTGCTTCTTCTTCTTCCGATTCCTGTTCTTTTGTAGAGTCTAATTCATCATCCTTCAATTCAAACTATATATTTTCTCCCTTGGTAGGAATTCTCATTTGAAAAAAATATTTGATTTTTCTAATTAACACATCTCTACTATGCACAACGTTTTTGGTTTATGGGTTCCAAAGCTTTTAACTTTTCATATCATATTTATATCCAATAAAGATAAAATTTTCAACTTTCTTATCTATCTTACTCCTATTCTCCTTTGGAATGTTTACATAAGAATCAATACCTTGAGATGTTTAGGAGAGGGTTTGTTACTAGTCCATACCTCATGTGAAGTTTTGTAATATAATATTGATGAAGGTGACTATTTACCAGGTAAAACATAGTGTCCACTACCTCTTCCCATAATTACTTTCCTAACTCGACACAATTGAGAATGGTCCTTTCTTTCTCCATTAGCGTACTATTAATTTGTTCTACAAATCTATTATGTTGAGGTTTGTATGTAGTAGTCTTCTACCTTGATATATTTATCTTCTTATATAATTCTTCAAATTCATTCCCAACAATTCACCACCATTATCTATCCTCAACGACTTAATTTTCTTTTCTATTTTATTTTCCACAAGAGCCTTAAACTCTTTGAATTTTTCAAAAACTTTAGATTTATTCCCGAGGAAACAATTCCACGTATTCTTGTAGAAGCCACTTATAAATGGAGACATAATACATAGCCCTGATGGTTAGCTCAATTGGTCGAGTTCTCGTCATTAAAGCACCTTAATATTGAGAGGTCACAAGGTCAATTCTCCTCTATGCTCTTGGGGTTAGGCTCCATTAACGAGCCGACGAGATGTGATACCTTTGGGTGGATTTGTCTAAAATTATGTTTTTGTGGACATAGCGATCATTGATATTTGGAGCCCATGAACCAAATCCAAAAGAAAATGAAGAAATAATACACATATTTACCTAGTACTGGAATTGACATAGATCCAAACACATCGTTATTCACCAACTGTAATATTCCCTTTTCCCTTTTAGTATCATAGGAGAATCTTACCTAGTTTTTCTTCCCATATAAATAACGTTCACAAAAATAAAAATATAGAGAGAAATTATAAATACCTTCTACGGTTCCATTACCGTGTAGTACTCGAAGGCCCTTTTCTCCAATATTTCCCAGTATTTGATTCCATACCATAGTATTTTTTTTTTTTCCAAATATTGAGTTTTCTGTTCTTCAACTTCACTCTTAAGAAAAAAGAAAATGTGGTACCCATTAGTAATGGTTCTTCCTAATAGCTTATATAGAGTTCCAATCTGAAATTCCCTCAACAATACCATTACTCCTCAAACCATCCTATAGGTATCCTTTTCAAAACCTATTTTTACACATACACCACTCATCTTGCTTATATAAATCAATTTTATGGCATATTGGAATGTGTAGAACACTAGAGAGTGTTAAAATCCTTCCACCCATGAGATTCAACTTGATTTCCCTTTTTCGCATGATTTTGGTTATCGAGTCATATCCTAAGAAAAAATCACCATCATCATATCTTTCATACTTGTAAAATTTCTCCTTGTGAGGAGTGATATTAAAGGATGCAATTGAGTTGACTAGCCATGCCTCATGATCTGCATGTTTACTTGATGAAGCCGAATACACATCACCTCGTTCACCTGAGGAGGTATTTGCTTCTATGGAAGGAGCATCATCAGATCCTTCAATTTCTCAAAAATTTTAAATTTATAATATTTATTGTAATGCCTTTCTTTCCTACATTTCCAACATAACTTTACAGATTTTCCTGGAGATTTAGATCTGCCTCTAGATTTAGATATGTCACTTGAAAACTTATTTTTATTTATTTTATAAGAACATCCTCTTGTAGACAAGGCATCTTTGTTATAAATTTCCATATTTTTCCATCTCATATTTTTCCATCAAAGCTTAAAGCGCCTGCATTGCTACCTATGAAAATAACCAAACTATCCCATGAGTTTGGTAAAGAACACAACAAAATTATATACATATCTTCATCTAAAATATTAATATCAATATATAATAGATACCTTACCATAATATTGAAGGAATTTAGATACTTTGTGTTAGAGTCTTCATCCTTCATCCTTAGGTTATACAACCTTTTCAATAGGAACAATTTGTTCACCAGGTACTTAGACTGATACAAAGTCCCTAAATTGTTCCAAAATTATTTTATTGTATCTTGTCCTAAAATTTTTAGTAATATTTAATTTTAAATATGTAATAGTATAGTGTTATTTTTATTTTTATCAAGCTTGGACTAATCTTCTATCGAAATACCTATTGGTGTAGTACCATAATCCACATCGATCCACTAATTTTTGTCCACTATTGGATCTTCCATTTTGAGCTTCCATAGAGAAAAACTCTTCCCATGATACCTATACTTGAACTTGTTGGAGCTTCAGACTCACACAACATTGTGATGTAGTGCAAAGCCTTAGAACATCTAAATATGATTTTTAGTTTTTTGATTTTAACTGTTTTGTTTTTTTGGTGGAAAATTGATGTATGAAAGTGCAAAGTTTACTTTTAATTTTTATGGGTACATTTATGTGTATATTCATGTCTGAGCATCCATATGAATTGGTTTTAACATAAATATTTAATAAGAAAATATAAAATATGAAGAGTATATTTCAACAAACCAAATTGGATTTTCATTTTCTGTATTTATGATCTTTGTTTATTCTAAGAATTTAGGTATGAAGGTGACAAGACTTTATAAGTACGTTCTAGGTATAATTTCCACATTTTTTCAGGTTATATCATTCATATACCTTGGGTTTGTGTAATATTCCCAATTAGCCATGAGCTAGTTGGAATATTAATTTTTGTTTTTGCTTCTTTGTTTGAAGAATAAGAGGGTACGGAGACCCGTAAATCTCCTTAGTAGGAATAAAATCACTACTAATGTGAAAGGATGACATATTTTCAGCTTAATTAAGCACCCTTGTGTGTGAAAAGGGGTTGGAACATGAAGACTGGGTCAAATTTGACCAAATCAAAAACGTTTTTATGAAGGAGAGGACATTTATTGAGGGACAACACAATTTTGGAGGGAGATCTCATGCATGGAGATAATGGCTTTAATGAGTGGGGCCAAGGGTAAGGAATCTCACCACTTATATAAGGAAGGGGATGGAAGCCATAGGATGGCATATTATGTTATGATTTCATGTTTTATATTTTATGGTTTGTTTAGACTTGTTGCTCTCTTCAGTTGTTTAGCTAAGATTGCGATGTTGTTTAGCACAGGGTGTTCCCGAGCGGGAATTCCACCTCTAACCTTGGGGGAATTCTAGTGCCCACTCAGGAGGAGTATTTGCACTATATTTCCACATTCAGGCATCGGGCCAAGCTCCATCTTTATTCTATAGCGCAGTTTCTGTTGAGAGATGTGATGAGTTGCAAGGTGTAGTAGTGGAGAATACATTTGGGTGATTTCAGATCTGTTTTTAAGTGGAGGAAGGTTTCCTTCCATTGGGAGGCTAGTGAGGAAGGCCCTTGAGCCTTATTGTAGCATTTGGCATCAGGCCACACTATCATTTTCCTCTACAACACAATTTTTGTCTTGGACTGCCTTATTTTAGGGAGGAGTTGTAGGGGTGGTTTCAATACACCATCTGGGGAGGAGGTTTTTGAGTGAAGCGATCAACCTTTCATCTAGAGAGTCTATTGGAGGAGGCTACATTATTTGCCATATCATATCAACCACATCTTTCCATCTGTATTGCTGCAGTGAATCTTCAACCCTAGGGCTTGGGTTCTTTTCTTGTATATTGGTGTATTTCTAAAAACCCTCTTGGGTTTCTTGTTGGAGGTTGTATAGAGCCTAGATCTTCATTTTCTATATATAGTGAGGCATATATCAGCCATTCATATTTTTAATGTTCATTTTCTATAGTAGTGCACCTATGACTGGGCTGTAGCAGTATTCTGAGATTTTGATATAGTAGAAACACCTCTTTCTTGAGGGATTTATCTATTGGAGGATTATTTATTAATGTTGTATGGTTTGTGGCCCATTATTTTGTACATGTTTGCTGCTGTTATGATTAATGAAGAAGTCCCATATTGGTCTCATCCTTTGATGACATGTTTTACACTACTATTTCAAGCATTTTGTTCTATATTCTTGCTTTTCCCATTTGGGAACATTACAGTGGTATCATAGCATAATATTGGTTCAGCCCACACATCTTAAGCCAATATGTAATCAAAAGAAGGAGATCCTCTCACAGATAGAGAGAAGAAGTATCTTAGAATAAACCGGAAGTATGATTATACAGATGATAAAGAAGACAAGGGTAAAACCTCTTTATCAGGAGTAGATGAAGAGAAGGAGTTTCCTAAGCTTCTTCTTCAAACTATGCAATACATTGCAAGAGAAATAAAGGAGATGAGGATGGATAGACAAAAATAATCCCCTAAAGGGTTTCTACATGGTGAAGGATCCGAATTTTCTCATCATTGGAGTGATCAACCAGTGAAGCAGCAGGTTTCCAAACGCTCTACAATGCCTACATTCTTAGCAGTGAGAAATGGAGGGTTTCAAGAACAAGAAACTCTTGAAGACTATTTTATCGAGTATGAGTCTAAATCTCAAAGATTCAAGTATCACTTGAGTTTTCAAGAATTTTGTCAGATCAAGGACAATAGGAGACCTTGACATCACAATAGAGGTGGAGGATTCATACAGAATCATGATCTCCACCGAACTATGTGTTGGAAATACTGGGGGGGGGGGTGAATCAATATTCCTTTCAATTAGAGCATTAGTTAATCTTCAATTATTATCAGTGTTTGTACAATGATAGCAGCAAACAAGAGGAACACAAATGCACACAGTTTTTAAGGTGGAAACCCACTCTGGGAAAAAAACCACCTAATGCTTTTCTAATAATTCTTTAATATTCAACTCCAATTGAAAATAAAGCTCCAACTTCCTAGAATCTAGAAAATAATTCTTCTCTAGCTCCCACTGGATGGACGCTCCAACGCCCGAGATTCTTCAGTAGTCAACTGAACGGATGCCCCAACACCCAATGAGCTACAACTCACGCTAGCACCACCCTACCACCCTGCAGAAGAATAAAAGAAGAATGGACTCCCATACCAGGGAAAATGGTCCACTTTACAATGATATAGAATGATGTAGAAGAAGAAGACACACTAGACCATAACGCCAACTATGACACAACCACCTAATGATGATCTTAGAACTCATGACACTGCCTCTTCAACTCTTGGTAGATAGACACTAGTACAATTTTTACAATAATGTATTTACAATGACTTAGTACAATGATACCTTTATAGTGACTATATGCAGTGCTGCCCACTTGAAGAATTCATGTGATGAACTTCTCGCTGCTGTTCTACACCTTGTTTTCTGCTCTTGTCATGCTACCCTTTGCTGCACCTTGCTTTGATTTTATTCCCTAGAAATTTGGGTCCTTTGCAGTCCTTGACAACACATGATCTAGCTTTTTCTTGCCTTCTAGGAGCTCGATATTGAATCCAGTGTATCTATGTTATTTCAGATCCCCAATATGTGATTTTAGATCCTCTAGTATTCCTCTAAATCTTCTTTCCAATGCCATATGTCTGATCCAATTTGCATTCTTCAAGAGAGATTTATGCCCAGTCTCTCACAATGCCCTAATTATGGATTGTTTCAGTAGATAGAACTTGTACGGTGTTCCACATGTCACTGATTCTTCATTAAGCTCTGACATTGATAGTGTGAAAATTGCAATCTGTTCACTAACTATGACGTTTTACAAGATTCTAATCTGATACTCAAATAGAGAGTTATGACGATTTTCCCAAGGTCACTTCTTTGAGATGAATTTTAGGAGCCTGGAAAAACACTGAGGTCCACAGATCATATCTTCGAAAATATTGCACACCTTGATCTGAAATTTTGATAGGAGCTTCCTTAGGATTTTGGCTTCGCCTCATAACAATTTTAGCTTCTAAAACTTCGTAGAAAAAAATTTAGAGCAAAAATTCCATGATGACCTGTTTCAGATAGCGAAATACCTACATAAGGATGATATGCGGATCACAATTTATATAAATGCTTAGGTTGAGAGGGGCTTCAACAAGTGAAAGTGGGAGGGATTTTAGGAGCTTACAAATTATTAATTATTGACTTTTTAATGACCCATGCCACAACCCCATGGGGTTTTAGCCCACTAACTGGGGTTACCAACTTCAAACATGAATATCTCTCAGACCGTGAAGAATTACGTGGCATGACATATATCAACGGAAACATCTTGATAAGTAGAAACAATCAAAATAATTATTGACCCATAATATAGTAATTTGGTAGGTAAAAATTTCCATGCAATATTGGGTAGCCCCTGGTGCTGCTTGGGTTGACATCAATGATAACCGCTGATCAACAATATCCCCCTTTGGCATTGATGGCAACACAAGTACCCCCCTTGCGATCATGACACCTCTTCCTACAAAATTCTCTCCCCCTTTGAAATGAATGGCGAAGGGTAACTCCCCCTGACACACGACCATCCTATAGACCTGTACACACTTCCACTCCCTCTAACAAACCACCATCCTTCGGACCTGTAATCTAATGAGAACTTGGGAGAATCCCAAGCTTCTTGTGAAGATATTCAAATGCTTCACGAGGTAAATGTTTAGTGAATATATCAGTGATTTGTTCTTTTGTACCAAAATACTCAAGTTTGATATTATTTTCAGTGACTTGTTCTCTAACAAAATGATATTTGATCGGAATGTGTTTTTTTTTTTGAATGCATGACATGATTCTTGGAGATGCTGATGGCACTGGTGTTGTCACAGAATATGGGAATAGGCTCACTGAATTGTACATGAAGATATTGCAAAGTTTGTTTCATCCAAAGGACTTGAGTATAACATGCTGCCACTGCAATGTATTCTGCTTCCACTGTGATAACGAGATTGAGGTTTGATTTTTGCTCAACCATGATATGAGACAACCACCTAGATAGAATGCTGCTCCACTAGTACTCTTACGATCATCAATGCTTCCTGCCCAATTTGCATATGTAAAGGCTTGAATAATGAGATTGTTACCCTTGGGATACCACAAGCCATATTCTTCTGTTCCCTTTAGATATCGAAGAATTCTTTTGACAACAATAATATGTGATTCTTTTGGTGTTGCTTGGAATCTTGCTACTTGTCCAACTGCTTGCATAACATCTAGCCAAGATGCTGTTACATATAGAAGACTACCAATCATAGATCTGTACAACCTTTGATACACATCCTTAGATGAGTCGTCTATGCTCAATTTGAAACCTGTTACCATCGGAGTAAGGACAAGTATTCAATCTTCCATTTTGAATTTCTTGAGCATTTCCTTGATGTACTTGGCTTGACATATAAATATTCCTTTCTCTTGCTGAGATATTTGAAGCCATAAGAAGTATGTCAGCTCACCAAGTAAAGACATCTCGAACTCATTTTTCATCTTTGTAGAAAAGTTCTTACTTAGTCGATCATCATTACTACCAACTATTATATCATCCACATATAACTCAACTATTGTTAAATTATATTTATCTATTTTTACATAAATATTGCTATCAACAATACCTTTCTTGAACCCTTGTTGACGTAGATATCCATCAAGATGAGCATACCATGCTCTGGGAGCCTGCCTGAGACCATATAGAGCCTTCTTTAACCTGAAAACATAGTCTTCTTTTTTTGATAGTAGAAAACCTTTAGGTTGTTCGATGTAAACGTCTTCTTCTAATTCTCCATTAAAAAATGCTGACTTAACATCCATTTGGTAGAATTTGATTTTTCTTGAACATGCATAGGCGAGAAACATTCGGATGGCCTCCATTCTGGCAACTGCTCCAAATGTTTCGTCGAAATCAATTCCTTGAACTTGTGCATAGCCTTTGCAAACCCATCTTGCTTTGTTTCTGGTAACTTGTCCATCTTCATTCAATTTGTTCATGAACACCCATTTAGTCCTACTGACATTTTTATCTTTTGGTCGTGGAACTAATTCCCAGGTGTTATTCTTCTTGATTTGATCTAATTATTCATTCATAGCTGCTACCCAATGTTCATTCTGGCTGGCTTCCTCAAAACTACTAGTCTCAAAGGTTGCTAGAAAAGCAATGTGAACATGTTGTGATGAACGAAGCTGTCGACCTTCATTTATGTCACCAGTGATTTGATTTGATGGATGGTTCTTTTGAATCCATTCTTTTGTTCTCCTTGGAGGAGCTTCTTGTTGTTGTTCTGGTATATCTTGATGATCATTATTTACTTCTTCCTGGTTGATAGTTACTTCTTGTTCTAGAATTTTATCTGTGTCTTTTTCAGCCTCTGTCTCAAGTTTCAAGGATTATAGATCCTCATCATTATTCGCTAGAACACCATCTTTGTCAAATGTAACATTTATGCTCTCCATTATCTATTTTCGTCTTAGATTATAACATTTATAGGCCTTTATTTTGCATGAGTAACCAACAAAGATACCTTCATCAATACGTGATTCAAAATTACCCAAATTTTGATCTTCTCTTTTGATATAACATTTGCTTCCGAAGATTTTGAAATATTTTACATTAGCTAGTTTTCCTTTCCATAATTCATATGGGGTCTTGCTACAATTATTTCTGAGAAGACTTCGGTTGATAATGAAGACTGTCGTATCAATTGCTTGAACCCAGAATTTTTCATCCAATTTTGAGTCCTTCAACATTGTTCTACCCATTTCCTGCACGGTTCTATTCTTTATTTTAGCAACTCCATTTTGTTGAGGTGTTCGTGATGTTGAAAATTGTCTTTTTATTCCATTTTCGTCACAGTATTGTTGAGATAATTTGGAAGTGAATTCTCTGCCATTATCTGATCTTAGACACTTTATTTTCAAATCAGTTTCATTTTCTACCAACTCCTTGTAGATCTTAAAGCACTCAAATGATTCAGATTTTTTCTTTAGGAAACTGACGGCTGTCATCCTGGTATAGTCATATATCATTAAAATAAAATATAATTCTCCATCTAAGCCTTTTGTTCTCATAGGACCACATAGATCAGTATGTATCAATTCCAATAGATGTGATGCAAAGTGTTCTTTTGTTTTAAATTGGACTTTGTCTGCTTTCCGTGCCGATAGACCTCACATAGTGTGTTCGAAGGTTTTGATATTTTCAACATTTATCGTACTGCTTCCTTTTTGCTTATCTTGACAAGATTGTCAAAGTTTATGTGACCCATTCATTTGTGAGATAACCAACTTTAATATTCTTTAGCTAGTAGACATGCTTTAGTTGCTTCATCCGGAACATATATGTCGTTTGGAGCTCGACTTGCTGTAGCCACAATTTTACCATACTTGCCTTTCCTGATTTCACATTTCGTGGAGTTGAATAACATTGTGTGTCCTTGATCACACATTTTTCCAACACTGAGCAGATTTTGATTCATGTTTTCAAATAATAGAACATTCTTGGCTATAACATCTTTGTTTCTGAGAGTGACGGTACCTGATCCTATAACAATTGAAGATCCATCATTTCCAAAGGATATGGTTCCATCCTTCTTCTCTTTCATAGATACAAATTTCCTTCTATATCCAGTCATATGCATTGAGAAACCACTGTCAACATACCACACATATTTTTTGTTTTGAGCCTTGAGAGCAAGAGCACAATTATCAGTCTTCTTCTTCTTCCATGTTCGTTCATTCTGTGGCTTCAAAGATTCTTTTGGAGGATTTTCAAGTCTGCAGTCTCTGGCTATCTGTCCAAAGTTCTGAAATTTGTAACATTCCATATTATTTCTCAAATGTTCAAATCTATTGATTTTTTGTTGATCCCTGGGAGGTTCATATTTGAAGGATCTCCTGGAATTGTATTGGTTCCTAGGGTATGTACGACATTCTACAGCTTTATGACCAAATTTTCCACATGAATAATAATAGCCATGAAAAATATGTTGGTACCTGGATGGAAATCTTCGTCGAGGAATCGTCTTCCAAGGATGTGCTTGCGAATCTTGTCCAATGAAGTACACATGCATGTCAGATCTCATAGGTTCATTGTATTTTGTTGTAGAAAATCCTGCTTCTTCTTCTTTGTAACCGAGGTCAGTTCTGTCATTGTAAGATCATTGATTGTTGATGATTTATTCCAATGCCCTTGAGATGTTGGCATAGTTTTGGAAAATTTTTCCCTTCACTTCCTTACAGAGCGAGACTACTTCGGATTCTAATGCTTCTCTTTCTTGGTTTCTTTCTTCCAAATTCTTTTGAAGTGACTCTTCAATACATTTGTGTTCTTCAACTTCAATTTGGAGACCTTGAACTTGTTCTTCAAGAGTATCGGAACGTATTTTCTCAGCCTTTAGCTCTTTTATAAGCCTGATTGCCTCCTTAGAAAATTATTCTATGGTCAACCCTTCTTCTTCATTGTTTGATACCTCTTGAGTCTTGTTTATTGTGATTTTCCATAAACAATACTCTCTTATTGGCTTCTTCTTCGCTATTAATGTCTTCATCGAATGATGAGCTATCTTCTTTAGAGAGAAATTTCCTTTTGGATCCTTTATTTTTTTTTTGCTTGTTGAATTTCTTAAAATCTTTCTTTCCTTTTGAGTTGCCATCTCTTATCTTTGGACATTTTTCTGCAAAATTCCCAACCTCATCAAGCCGAAACATATCAATGGAAGTTTACCTTTGAATTTTCCCTTACCAATTATTAGTTTTCTCATAAAGTAAGCATATTCTTCATCTAAAAGACCTTCTCCATCATCTCCCTTTTCTTCACACTTGCAGGTGCATGTCATTTCAATTGAAGGTTGTTTGTCATTGTTGGTTTTCTTAGATGCAATGAACACAGTTTCTAGATGTGAAGTACCCTCTTCTTAATCAAGTTTCATTTCCTATGCTATGAGAACTCCATGTAATTACTCTTTGCTGAGTTTGTCTAGATTTTCACTCTATTCTAAGACTGATACCTTTGGGTTGAATCTCCCTGGTAACGTTCTAAGAATATTTCGTATAATAGTCTTCTTGTCAACTGGCTCTCCCAATACTTCCAGAGTATTGGTTATTTCATCAACATATTGGAAGTATGCAAAAATGTTTCAATATTCTTTCATTCTGAGTTGCTCAAATTTTTCTCTATATATTTGAAGCTTTGCTTCTTTGACATTTGAGTCACCTGCATATATATTCTCAAGCTTGTCCCATACATTTTTGGAAGTTTTACAACCAAACACCTTATGATAAGCAGATTCAATAGGTCCACTGATAATAATATTCTTTTCTTTTGCATCATTTACCAAATACTTCTTACCTTGTTCATCTGCGGTTGATGTAAATCGATTTTGAACAGTGTCCCATAATTCATAACCTTGCGCCAAGAGATAGGCCTCCATTCTTCCTTTCTAGAGTACATAATTATTTTCATTGAACAGAGGTACACCATTCTTGGTATGCTCCATGACCTCCTTATAGCTATTAAACTACTATTGAAGGAACCAAGCTCTGATACCAATTTTTGGAAATACTGAGAGAGGGGGGGGGGGTGAATCAGTATTCCTTTCAATTAGAGCATTAGTTAATCTTAAATTATTATCAATGTTTGTACAATGATAGCAGTAAACAAAAGGAACACATATGCACATAGTTTTTAAGGTGGAAACCCACTACAGGACAAAAACCACCTAATGATTTTCTAATAATTCTTTAATATTCAACTGCAATTGAAAATAAAGCTCCAACTTCCTAGAATCTAGAAAAGCATTCTTCTCTAGCTCCCACTGGATGGATGCTCCAATTCCCAAGATTCTTTAGTAGTCAACTGGATGGATGCCCCAACACCCAATGAGCTACAAATCACGTTAGCACCACCCTACCACCCTGTAGAATAATAAAAGAAGAATGGACTCCTGTACCAGGGAAAATGGTCCACTTTACATTGATATATAATGATGTAGAAGAAGAAGACACACTAGAACATAACCCAAACTATGATGCAACCACCTAATGATGATCCTAGACCTCCCGACACTGCCTCTTCAACTCTTGGCAGATAGATGCTAGTACAATTTTTCCAATAATGTATTTACAATGACTTAGTACAATGATACCTTTACAGTGACTGTATGCAGTGATGCCCACTTGAAGACTTCATGTGATGAACTTCTTGCTACTGTTCTGCACATTTTTTGTTGCTCTTGCCATGCTACCCTCTGCTGCACCTTGCTTTGATTTTCTGCCCTAGAAAGTCTGGTCCTTTGCAGCCCTTGACAACACATGATCTAGCTTTTTCTTGCCTTCTAGGAGCTCGATATTGAATCTAGTGCATATTTGTTATTTTAGATCCCCAATATGTGATTTTTGGTCTTGTAGTATTCCTCTGAGTCATATTTCCGATGCCACAGGTCTGACCCAATTTGTATTCTTCAAGAGAGAGTTATACCCAATCTCTCACAATGCCCTAATTATGGATTGTTTCAGTAGAGTGAAATTTTATGGCGTGCCACATGTCACTGATTCTTCATTAAGCTCTAAAATTGATAGAGTGTAAACTAAAGTCCGTTCAATAACTTCCACTTTTTACAGAATTTCAATCCGTTACTCAAAGAAAAATTTATGACGATTTTCCCAAGGTCACTTCTTTGAGATGAATTTCAGGAGCCTGCAAAAACACTGACGTCCACAGATCATATATTCGAAAATATTGTGCATCTTGATCTAAAATTTTGACAGGAGCTTCCTCAGAATTTTGGCTTCACCTCATAAAAATTTCAGCTTCTGAAACTTCATAGAAAAAAAGTTAGAGCGAAAATTCCACGATGACCTGTTTCTAATAGCGAAATCCCTACATAAGGAGGATATGTGGATCACAATTTATATAAATGCTTAGGTTGAGAGGGGATTCAAAAAGTGAACGTGGGAGGGATTTTAGGAGCTTAAAAATTATTAATTATTGAATTTTTAATGACCCATGCCACAAACCCATGGGGTTTTAGCCCACTAACTAGGGTTACAAACTTCAAACATAAATATCTCACAAACCGTGAAGAATTACGTGGCGTGCCATATACCAATGGAAATATATCGACAAGTAGAAACCATCAAAAGAATTCTTGACCGAGAATATAGTAATTTGATAGGTAAAAATTTCCATGCAATATTGGGTAGCCCCTGGTGCTGCTTGGGTTGACATCAATGACAACCGCTGATCAACAATCTCCCCCTTTGGCATTGATGGCAGCACAAGTACTCCCCCTGTGATAATGACACCTCTTCCTACAAAATTCTCTCCCCCTTTGAAATCAATGGCAAAGGTTAAGTCCCCCTAACACACAACCATCCTACAGACCTGTACACACTTCCACTTCCCTTGACACACCACCATCCTCCAGACTTGTAATCTAATGAGAACTTGGGAGAATCCTAAGCTTCTGGCGAAGATATTCAAATGCTTCACGAGGTAAAGGTTTGGTGAATATATCAGTGATTTGTTCTTTTGTACCAACATACTTAAGTTTGATATTATTTTTAGCGACTTGTTCTCTAACAAAATTACATTTGATCGGAATGTGTTTTTTTTTTTAATTGCATGACATGATTCTTGGAGATGCTGATGGCACTGGTGTTGTCACAGAATATGGTAATAAGTTCACTGAATTGTACTTGAATATCTTGCAAAGTTTGTTTCATCCAAAGGACTTGAGTACAACATGCTGCCACTGCAATGTATTCTGTTTCTGCTGTAGATAATGAGATTGAGCTTTTCTTTTTGCTCAACCATGATACGAGACAACCACCTAGATAGAATGCTGCTCCACTAGTACTGTTACGATCATCAATGCTTCCTGCCCAATCTGCATCTGTAAAGGCTTGAATAATGAGATTCTTACCCTTGGGATACCACAAGCCATATTCTTTTGTTCCCTTTAGATATCGAAGAATTGTTTTGACAACAATAATATGTGATTCTTTTGGTGTTGCTTGGAATCTTGCTACTTGTCCAACTGCTTGCATAACATCCGGCCGAGATGATATTCCATATATAATACTACCAATCATAGATCTTTACAACCTCTGATCCACATCCTTAGATGAGTTGTCTATGCTCAAATTGCAACCTGTTATCATCGGAGTAAGGACGGGTTTGCAATCTTCCATTTTGAATTTCTTGAGAATTTCCTTGATGTACTTGGCTTGACATATAAATATTCCTTTCTCTTACTGAGATATTTGAAGCCCTAAGAAGTATGTCAGATCACCAAGTAAAGACATCTCGAACTCACTTTGCATCTTTGTAGAAAATTTATTACTCAGTCGATCATCATTGCTACCAAATATTATATCATCCACATATAACTCAACAATTGTTAAATTATCTTTTATCTATTTTTACATAAAGATTTCTATCAACAATACCTTTCTTGAACCCTTGTTGACGTAGATGCCCATCAAGAAGAGAATACCATGCTCTGGGAGCCTTCTTGAGACCATATAGAGCCTTCTTTAACCTGTAAACATAGTCTTCTTTTTCTGATAGTAGAAAACCTTCAGGTTGTTTGATGTAAACTTCTTCTTCTAATTCTCCATTCAAAAATGCTGACTTAAAATCCATTTGGTAGATTTTGATTTTTCTTGAACATGCATAGGCGAGAAACATTTGGATGGCTTCCATTTTGGCAATTGGTGCAAATTTTTCGTCGAAATCAATTCCTTCCACTTGTGCATAGCCTTTGCAAACCAATATTTCTTTGTTTATGGTAACCTGTCCATCTTCATTCAATTTGTTCCTGAACACCCATTCAGTCCCAATAACATTTTTATCTTTTGGTCGTGGAACTAATTCCTAGGTGTTATTCTTCTCGATTTGATTGAATTATTCATTCATAGCTGCTACCCAATGTTCATTCTAGCTGGCTTCCTCAAAACTACTTGTCTCAAAGGTTGCTAGAAAAGCAATGTGAGCTTGTTGTGATGAACGAAGCTGTCGACCTTCATTTATGTCACCAATGATTTGATTTGATGGATGGTTCTTTTGAATCCATTCTTTTGTTCTCCTTGGAGGGGCTTCTTGTTGTTGTTCTGGTATATCTTGATGATCGTTATTTACTTCTTCCTAGTTGATAGTTGCTTCTTGTTCTAGAATTTTATCTATGTCTTTTTCAGTCTCTGTCTCAAGTTTCAAGGATTCTAGATCCTCATCATTATTCGCTAGAACACCATCTTCGTCAAATGTAACATTTATGCTCTCCACTATCTGTTTTTGTCTTAGATTATAACATTTATAGGCCTTTCTTTTGCATGAGTAACCAACAAAGATAAATTCATCAACACGTGCTTCAAACTTACCCAAATTTTGATCTTCTCTTTTGATATAACATTTGCTTCCAAAGATTCTGAAATATTTTACATTAGCTGGTTTTCCTTTCCATAATTCATATGGGGTCTTGTTGCAATTATTTCTGAGAAGGCTTCGGTTGATAATGAAGATTGTCATATCAATTTCTTGAACCCGAAAATTTTCATCTAATTTTGAGTCCTTCAACATTGTTCTACCCATTTCCTGTATGGTTCTATTCTTTCTTTCAGCAACTCCATTTTGCTGAGGTGTTCGTGCTGTTGAAAATTGTCTTTTTATTCCATTTTCATCACAGTATTGCTGAAATAATTTGGAAGTGAATTCTCCACCATTATCTGATCTTAGACACTTTATTTTCAAATCAGTTTCATTTTCGACCAAATCCTTGTAGATCTTAAAGCAGTAAAATGCTTCAGATTTTTTATTTAGGAAACTGATGGCTGCCATCCTGGTATAGCCATATATTATTAACATGAAATATAATTCTCCATCTAAGCCTTTTTTCTCATAGGACCACATAGATCAGTATGTATCAATTCCAATAGATGTGATGCAAAGTGTTATTTTGTTTTAAATTGGACTTTTGTCTGCTTTTCGTGCCGGCAGGCCTCACATAGTGTGTTGGAAGGTTTTGAGATTTTCAACATTTCTCGTACTGCTTCCTTTTTTCTTATCTTGACAAGATTGTCTTAGTTTATGTGACCCATTAGTTTGTGCCATAACCAACTTTCACCTTCTTTAGCTAGTAGACATGCTTTAGTTGCTTCATCCAAAACATATATGTCGTCTAAAGCTCGACTTGCTATAACCATAAATTTACCATACTTGCCTTTCCTAATTTCACATTTTGTGGATTTGAATAGCATTGTGTGTCCTTGATCACACATTTGTCCAACACTGGGCAGATTGTGATTCATGTTTTCAACTAATAGAACATTCTTGGCTATAACATCTTTGTTTCCGAGAGTGACGGTACCTGATCCTCTAACATTTGAAGATCCATGATTTCCAAAGGATACGGTTCCATCCGTCTTCTCTTTTAGAGATACAAATTTCCTTCTATCTCCAGTCATATGCATTGAGCAACCACTGTCAACATACCACACATCTTTGTTTTTTTGAGCCTTGAGAGCGAGAGCACAATTATTAGTCTTATTCTTCTTCCATGTTCGTTCATTCTGTGGCTTCAAAGATTCTTCTGGAGGATTTTCAAGTCTGCAGTCTCTGGCTATGTGTCCAAAGTTCTGACATTTGTAACATTCCATATTATTTCTCAAATGTTCAAATCTATTGATGTTTTTTTGAGCCCTGGGAGGTTCATATTTGAAGGATCTCCTAGAATTGTATTGGTTCCTAGGGTATGTTCGACATTCTACAGCTTTATGACCAAATTTTCCACATGAATAACAATAGCCATGAAAAATATGTTGGTACTTGGATGGAAATCTTCGTCGAGGAATCGTCTTCCAAGGATGTGCTTGCGAATCTCGTCCAATGAAGTCTACATGCATGTCAGATCTCATAGGTGCATTGTATTTTGTTGTAGAAGGTCCCGCTTCTTCTTCTTTGTAACCAAGGTCAGTTCTCTCATTGTAAGATCATTGATTGTTGATGATTTCTTCCAATGCCCTTGAGCTATTGGCATAGTTTTGGACAGTTTTTCCCTTCTTCACTTCCTTACACAGCGAGACTACTTTGGCTTCTAATGCTTCCATTTCTTGGTTGCTTTCTTCCAAATTCTTTGAAGTGACTCTTCAATACATTTGTGTTCTTCAACTTCAATTTTGAGACCTTGAACTTGTTCTTCAAGAGTATCAGAATGGATTTTCTCAGCCTTGAGCTCTTTTATAAGCCTGATTGCCTCCTTAGAAAATTATTCTATGGTCAAGCCTTCTTCTTCATTGTTTGATACTGCTTGTTTATTGTGCTTGGCCATAAACAATATTCTCTCATTGGCTTCTTATTCACTATTAATGTGTTCATCGGATGATGAGCTATCTTCTTTAGAGAGAAAGTTCCTTTTGGATCCTTTCCTTTTTTCTTGCTTGTTGAATTTCTTAAAGCCTTTATTTCCTTTTGAGTTGCCATCACTTCTGTTCGAACATTTTGTTGTGAAATGCCCAACCTCACCACAGCTGAAAAATATCAATGGAAGTTTACCTTTGAATTTTCCCTTACCAATTTTTAGTTTTCTCGTAAAGTAAGCATATTCTTCATCTGAAAGACCTTCTCCATCATCTCCCTTTTCTTCACACTTGCAGGTACATGTCATTTCAATTGAAGGTTGTTTGTCCTTGTTGGCTTTCTTATATGCAACGAATGCAGTTTCTAGATGCAAAGTACCCTCTTATTCATCAAGTCTCATTTCATATGCTATGAGAACTCCTTGTAATTCCTCTTTGCTGAGTTTTTCTAGATTTGCACTTTATTCTAAGACCGATACCTTTGGGTTGAATCTCCCTGGTAACGTTGTAAGAATATTTCGTATAATAGTCTTCTCGTCAACTGGCTCTCCCAATCCTTCCAGAGTATTGGTTATTTCATCAACGTATTGGAAGTATGCAGCAATGTTGCAATCTTCTTTCATTCTAAGTTGCTCAAATTTTGCTCTATAGATTTGAAGCTTTGCTTCTTTGACATTTGAGTCACCTGCATATATATTGTCAAGCTTGTCCCATACATTTTTGGTGGTTTTACAAACCAACACCTTATGATAAGTAGATTCAATAAGTCCACTGATAATAATATTCTTTGCTTTTTCATCATTAACCAAATTCTTCTTACCTTGTTCATCCGCAGTTGATGTAAATCCATTTTGAACAGTGTCCCATAATTCGTTACCTTGCGCCAAGAGATATACCTCCATTATTCCTTTCCAGAGTGCATAATTATTTTCATTGAACAGAGGTACACCATTCTTGGTATGCTCCATGACCTCCTTACAACTGTTAAACTGCTATTGAAGGAACCAAGCTTTGATACCAATTGTTGGAAATAATGAGAAGGGGGTGAATCAGTATTCCTTTTAATTAGAGCATTATTTAATATTCAATTATTATCAATGTTTGTACAATGATAGCAGTAAACAAAAGGAACACAAATGCACATAGTTTTTAAGGTGGAAACCCACTCCGGGACAAAAACCACCTAATACTTTTCTAATAATTCTTTAATATTCAACTCCAATTGAAAATAAAGCTCCAACTTCCTAGAATCTAGAAAAGAATTCTTCTATAGCTCCCATTGGATGGACACTCCAACACCTGAGATTATTCAGTAGTCAACTGAACAGAAGCCCTAACACCCAATGAGCTACAACTCACCCTAGCACCACTCTACCACCCTGTAGAAGAATAAAAGAAGAATGGACTCCCGTACCAAGGAAAATGTTCCACTTTACAATGATATAGAATGATGTAGAAGAAGAAGACATGCTAGGCCATAACCCCAAATATGAAACAACCACCTAATGATGATCCTAGACCTCCCGAAACTACCTCTTCAACTCTTGGCAGATAGACACTAGTACAATTTTTACAATAATGTATTTACAATGACTTAGTACAATGATAACTTTATAGTAACTGTATGCAGTGCTACCCACTTGAAGACTTCATGTGATGAAATTCTTGCTGCTGTTCTGCACTTTCATTGCTGCTCTTGTCATGCTACCCTCTGCTGCACCTTTCTTTGATTTTCTTCCCTAGAAATTATGGTCCTTTGCAGCCCTTGACAACACATGATCTAGATTTTTCTTTCCTTCTAGGAGCTCGATATTGAATCTCATGTATCTATATTATTTCATATCCCTAATATGTGATTTGTGGTCCTGTATTATTCATCTGAGTCATATTTCTAATGCCACAGGTCTGACCCAATTTGGATTCTTCAAGGGAGAGTTATGCCCAATCTCTCACAATGCCCTAATTATGGACTGTTTCAATAGAGTGAACTTGTATGGCATGCCGCGTGTCATTGATTCTTCATTTGGCTCTGAAATTCAAAGAGTGAAAAATACAGTCCATTCGCTAACTACCAATTTTTATAGAATTATAATCCGATACTCAGAGAGAGAGTTATGACGATTTTCACAAGGTTACTTCTTTGAGATGAATTTCAGGAGCCTGCAAAAACGCTGACTTCCACAGATCATATCTCTGAAAATATTGTGCACCTTTATATGAAATTTTTACCAGAGCTTCCTTAGGATTTTGGCTTCCCCTCATTAACATTTTAGCTTCTGAACCTTTGTAGAAAAAAAATTAGAGTGAAAATTCCACAATGACCTATTTAAGATAGCGAAATCCCTACATAAGGAGGATATGAGGATCACAATTTATATAAATGATTAGGTTGAGAGGGGCTTCAACAAGTGAATATGGGAGGGATTTTAGGAGCTTAAAAATTATTAATTATTTACTTTTTAATGACCCATGCCACAACGCCATGGGCTTTTAGCCCACTAAATGGGTTACAAACTTCAAACATGAATATCTCTCAAACCGTGAAGAATTAAATGGTGTGCCATATATCAACGTAAACATCTCGACAAGTAGAAACCATAAAAAGAATTCTTGACCCAGAATATAGTAATGTGGTAGGTCAAAATTTCCATGCAATATTGGGGTAACCCTGGTGCTACTTGGGTTGACATCAATGACAACCATTGATCAACACTATGGGTAGATTTTTCTTGCCCAAATTTGATGGGTCATCAAAATGCATTGCCAAATCATGGGTAGAGAAGCTAGACATATAATTGCAGCTGAACCAAGTTGTGGATATGGAGGCCATCAAGATAGCAGTGCTACACCTTGAGGGTGAGGCACATGATTGGTGGTTTCATGGGCTGTCTACATTGGGTCATGCCAATGTGACTGCATATTTAGATTTCACAAGGAGGTTGGTGGATAGGTTTTATCGAAGAGATTCGGATGCACCTTTCATGGGGCTAGCAAAGCTCAAACAATTAGGTAATCCAAAAAATTATATTTCTGAATTTCTAAAACTTTCTGTTATGGTTCCTGATTTATCTGCAGCAAGGAGGGTCTATATGTTTATTGATGGGCTAGCAAAACCTCTTCATGGGTTGGTTAAATCTACCAAGCCCACTACCCTTCAATATTCCATTGAAAGGGCTACAGATCTACAAGATGCCTTGACAAAAGAAAAGGAAACATTTCAGAAAAATCCCACTTTTCCATCAAAGGGAAAAGATGAGAAGGCTCCTCTTTCAAAGGAGAGCCAAAACAAAGTACCTCTTAGTGATGATGTTCGAAGAGATTTGAGGAGGAGGAATCTTTGCTTCACATGCCAAGAATCATGGGCACCCAGACATAGATGTGCAGTAGGAAAGGCACACTATATAGAGGCCTTTTCAGATTATGAGGAGGAAGAAGAAGAAGAAACAAAATTAGGTCACAACGTTGGGATAGCAAGAGAGGATCCACCACCACCAAGTGGTGGGGATGAAGCATTTGATCCAATTGGAGGGGCCTTGCATCGTTGAGAGGAGTGCCCAAGTACTTAACCTTGAGGGTTCGAGGTTCCATCTTAGGTCATAGGGTTTCAGTTTTTATTGACAGTAGGGCTACTCACAACTTTATTGATGCCCAACTAGTGTAGAGGAGGGAAATACCCACTGATGATTTTGAGGGATTTTTTGTTTTGGTCCCAGGAGTTATAACTATGCAGTGCATGCATTATGTTCCATATTTATCTATCACCATGGGGACATATACATTGACTGATCACTTCTTTGTGGTTTACATACCTGACACCAATGTGATATTGGGTGTGCAACGGTTGATTACTTTGGGGAAGGTGACCACAGATTGGGAGACTTTGCAGATGGAATGGGTGGACAGAAAGAGTGGAAAAAATCATATGATTATGGGCATGCACACTTATCCTTCACAAAATACTTCCACATAGAAAACATAGATGGATTTGCGCAGTGGAAGCAAGGACCTAATAGTCTCATCTATTATGCACATGACTTTGGCCCATGAGACATTACTGTTTTGTGGCAAACCACCTGGGAGGCCACTTGATCAGGAGTTGGTGAGGAATGTCTCACATCATGGTGCACCACTTATAGATCTAGGAGGAGTGGGAGCATTGGGAGGTCATGTTACAACGCTGAGAGTCTTGGGTAGACTCAAGGAGGAGGGAGAAATTCTCCCAACATCATTATTACCCACTCTCATCTCAGATCTTGCACTGAGAAAGGAGCAACAGAGGGAGGATATCAACCTTCCAGTATTTGAATTTGGCATAGGAGATGTCAAATAAGGGGGCAGCCACATGATAGATGCCTTATATGATAGGTCATCAACACTATCACTATGGAGGATAGATCCATATTGGAAATCCCAACTGTTGGTGGAATATTCCAAGGTTATTTTTACATGCATGATACTTGATGACCAAATTCTATAGGAGGGGTATTTAGTCAGAGATAAGGTCATCTACTATCATGGTAGGATCTTCTTATCTAGAGAATCCAAGCTCAAGGAGAAGTTACTACAAGCAACACATTAATATTTTCTCTTCAGCCACACTTATTCCATGAGATCATACCATACTATCATGGAAGGGTTTACCTGGGAAGACTTTGAAGAGGAGATATATCAGCATTTGAGGAGATGCATGGACCATTTGGATATGGAGGAGATACATAAATCTTTGATGGAGTTATCATAGCCACCTATTTCCTCTTGGGGAATGAGAGGGGATCTATCTATGAGCCACTCCATTTGTGTGAGAAAATCATATGGTAAGGATCATGTTTTTATGCATAATGATTTACTTAATGAGTATTTTCATTCCTTTACCATACATGTGGAGGCCATTGTTCCAAGGGGGAGCATTATACCTTATAAAATTCATGGTCAACTTTGGGCCATAAACTGTATTGAGAATGGCCACTCCCTAGGAGGATATAGGGAGATGATCTATCATTTAGGGTGCACTCCAAAGGCACCTAACATCACTCACCTTCTCAAAACATATGAGAAGAATATGGAAGAAATTAAGTGGTGGGGAAACCATTTACCATATTATGATATGAGGTAGTCAGGAGATATACTGTGCTAGTTCCACATGTGGGAATACAATCCACCTCCATTATTTCATGTGGCTACTTATGTATCATTGGTTTTGATCCCATACATTGATGATTTCCTTATTATTTTTATGGGAATGATTGGAGGAAGGATGGAAGGATTGGATGTTCCCTTTGGGAGAGAGATTCTCCATGTTTCTTATGCTTCATGTTTCAGGAAGAACATTGGGAAAACCATGATTTATTCATTAGGTATTTTGCTTCCTTGTGGGATGAATCATTTGCATCTCATGAGAAGTTGGGAGGAGCATTTCATGGAGGGAATGATTGGGAGACACTTGGTATATGAGGGTAGCTTATCACAGGGATGTGTCAGCAAGGAAGGAGGAGAAGAGTTGCAACACTCACCTTTAAAATTGTTTGAGGATAAGCAACATTTGGGAGGGGAGGACTATAATATTTCCAATTATACATGAGCTAGTTGGAATATTAATTTTTGTTTTTGCTTCTTTGTTTGAAGAATAAGAGGGTATGGAGACCCATAAATCTCTGTAGTAGGAATAAAATCACTCCTAATGTGAAAGGAGGACATATTTTCAGCTTAATTTAGAATCCTTGTGTGTGAAAAGGGGCTGGATCATGAATATTGGGTCAACTTTGACCAAATAAACAACATTGTTATGGAGGAGTGGACATTTATTGAGGGACAACGCAGTTTTGGAGGGAGATCTAATGCATGGAGACAATGGTTTTAATGAGTGGGGCCAAGGGTGAGGAAGCTCACCACTTATATAAGGAAGGGGATGGAAGCCATAGGAGGGCATATTATGTTATGATTTGATGTTTTAGATTTTATGGTCTGTTTAGACTTGTTGATCTCTTTAGCTGTTTAGCTAAGAATGCAGTGTTGTTTAGCACAAGGTGTTCTCGAGTGGGAATCCCACCTCTATCCTTGGGGGACTAATAGTGCTCACTTAGAAGGATTATTTGCACTATATTTCCACATTCATGCATTAGGAAAAACTCCATATTTATTCTACAACATAGTTTCTGTTGAGAGATGTGCTGAGTTGCAGGATGTAGCGGTGGAGAATAAATTCGGGTGATTTCTTATTTTCTTTTTCCAGTGGAGGAAGGTTTCCTTCCATTGGGAGGCTAGTGAGGAAGGCCCTTGAGCCTTATTGTAGCATTTGGCATCAGGCCACACTATCATTTTCCCCTACAACGCAGTTTCTTTCTTGGACTGTGTTATTTTAGGGAGGAGTTGCAGGGGTGGTTTCAGTACATCATATGGGGAGGAGGTTTTCTAGTGAAGGGATCAACATTTCATCTAGAGAGTCTATTGGAGGAGGCTACATTATTTGCCATATCAGATCAGCCACATCTTTCCAGCTGTATTGTTGCAGTGAATCTTCAGCCCTAGGGCTTGGGTTCATTTCTTGTATATTGGTGTATTTCTGAAAACCATCTTGGGTTTCTTGTTGGAGGTTGTATAGAGCCTAGATCTTCATTTTATGTATCTATTGAGGCATATATCAGCCATTCATCTTTTGTATGTTAATTTTCTGTCGCAGTGAAGCTATGACTGCGCTGTAGCAGTCTTCCGGCATTTTGATATAGTAGCAACACCTCTTTCTTGAGGGATTTATCTATTGGAGGCTTATTTATTCATGTTGTATGGTTTGTGGCTCATTATTTTGTACATGTTTGCTACTGTTATGGTTAATTAAGAAGCCCCATATTGGTCTCATCCTTCGATGTCATGTTTTACACTGCTATTTCAAGAATTTTTTCTATATTCCTGCTTTTCCCATTTGGGAATATTACAGTTTGACATAGGGTTTTAACAATAAATTAGAAAATGTGAAGAAAATATTTCAGCAAACTAAGGACAACAATTTAGAATTCATTCTTAACCTACTGATATCAAAGAAAACAACTGAGAAATTAAGAATGCAAATCTAGGAAACATAGTAATTTGAATTTATGAATTTTTATTCCAACCCATATGAAAGTTTACCAAAATAATAAAGATAATGCATGAAATCTTGATGAATTTCACATAAATTAAAGAAAACAATCTTACAAATTCTGAATTCCCTTTAATTACACCATTACATACATATTCCATACAAGCATCAAGTTTACAACATATCTGCCATGAAAATAATTATGTAATTATATTAATATTGAGAAAAATTCAAATTACAAGATGGGATTTCAAAATTATATAAAAGCAATAAGCACTAATATCCCAAGACATACTTCTGAGTTCCTTCCTTACAACAACTTCAAAATATCCCAAAAATTTCCCAAAAAATTTTATAGAGTTTCATTACACCAAAATTTCCCTCCCCTTTGCATCTAAATGGGGCCTATATATAGGTTCTCAAGGCCCAACACCCTAACCCTAAACCAGTAGTGGTTTTTAGTAACCACTAGGATTTCTTCCAGAATTTTCCAGATAGAATGTGCTAGAAGCTTCTAGTTGTAGGGTGGGTCCCATTTTCCTTGGTTGTAGTGGGCTTATTTTTGTCTCTTTCTCATGAAATGGCTACAAAATTGTGCATTACCTTGGTTAGGTGGGGGACACCTTTGCTGAGTTGGCACCCGTGGCTGTGGCTGCCAGCTAGCTGTTATAAAACACTAATTCTTGTGACTCTGTCTCTTCATCATCCTCATTATCTTCGTCATATCCTTCCACTTATTCTCCCTTTTCTTTCTTGGAGATAGGATCCTTTCCTTGATCTATGTCCATGGGTTCTGAAGTGACTCTTTTCTTCCTTGAGAGGCATAATGTACTTGAATCTATTGGATGTAGGATTACTTTAACCTCCTCCTAAGTATATTTATTGGCACAATCCTCTACTATGGGATTTGAGTCATGCCTATGGTTTTCTTTATCTTTATCTTTTACTTTCACATAAATGTTGTTATGAGGGTCATACTTCCATACTCTCGCTTGCGTAAATTAAAAATTTGCAATATTTTCGCCACAAGATTCAAGGTATTCCTTGCATGAAATACAAATTGAAATACCTCATGAGGGAGGAAATTCAAAAATGATTTCTTTGAAGTGAAATGTAGATGATCACTATTTAACCTCTTCCTAATGTGCTCCAGTGCAAATATGCAGGGAGTCAGTAATTCTTAGCTACTTAGCCATAGGGTAGTTCTCGATCATGAGATTGAAGTGGGTGGGTGCTTTTGTTGAAATGAGTAGAATGATGGAATTGATTCTATAGAAAATGGTGTTAAAAGTTAGGCCCACAAAAAGGGAATTTCAATGAGTGATAACACCTATGGTTGGTAAGGGTCTACTTGCCTTTAGGTAGGAACTCAACTGATAGGCTCTGAAGGAAGGAGATTGACCCACTTATTACGTATGTAATGACATTAATATTAGTTTCAAAATATAAATAATGGATGCACTTGAATGACGTCAGGAGACCCATAAAGATATGAACGAACCACCTCCACTAAGGAAATATCTATGAATGGTCGGCCTACCTACCTAAGCTACGCATCAGCTCGACCCAACCCCCTAGTAAGTACCAACCTTACTTACTTGAGGATATCTCGGGTAAGGAGATTCACTATGCATGTGAAGGAAAGAAATAAATGGATAACCTTTCACTATCCATAAACTCTGACGATTGTATGTTTTGGAAAAGGTAACAATCACCTGTTATGATATCAAGAGTGAAATACAAATTATCCTTAAGAAATTTGGGAGCTTTGGGTAAAATTTCATCATGCAACAATGTATAGAGATCTATTATGAAAGACGATACATTTTTGAAGCCTTGGTTATTTTTTGGTTTACTAACTATGGGTAACCACTCATAAATATTGAAATAGGGAATTTTGTTCATCCACCATATTGGGGTTTAAGTTTCAAGGTGGTAATAATTTTTGTGAATAAATAAGTCAACCATGTAAGCTTGGTACAAAAACTATCTCCCTTATTCAAAATTTATCAGTTGGGAATGAATCTTATCAGATAAGATCCAATGAAAACCAAATTTTGTACAAGCCTTGGTGGCTGGGTGACATAAGGATACTAAGAAACCTAAGATCATATCATTTATATGAACAATGATATTGAGACCGAGGACTTGGGAAACCATAGAAAAATATATGTTTGGCATAGAATCAAAGACCATGATGGGGTCGAGAGGAGGTCCAGAAGGGAAAAACATTTCTTCTTTAACATACCCGTTCACTATTTTTTGTGTTATCTCTAGAGAAGGATCCTTCCAATGTTATTCAAGTATCTCCTTGTAAATCTTATGCATACTTGTTCTATCTGGAAACGAGAGCATTCTGCAATGGCTTCTAGTGTTACTTTGATTACGGCCTTGTCTACTTTGGAAGATATAATAACTATTTGATTTGGTAGGTATCTACTAACACACCAAGATACCATTTCCAAAAATTGATAAACTTTTGGAATGAGTGCTAAGACAAAGTTTGACTCAAATAAAATTTTGTGGTCCCTTATCATATCATAGGTACTTTGTAGCAATTGGATAACCTTTCTTATATCATAAGTAGTTATGAAAAGTTCCCAAAAATTGGACACCTGATCATAGAAATTAGGGTATTTAGATTTCTCAACCATTGGAACATCAGAAGAGCTTGGAGCAGATAAGGTGGCCATTGAGAAAGTAGGATGTGTTGAAGGGATTTGGTTAGGTTATTGAAAATAAGAAAATGACAAGGAATGTGTTTTATAGTTGGAATTTTCTAGCCAATGTACAAGTGCCACATGTCTAAAGCATAATGGATAGTGAAGTGTGTTGAGCCTCAAAATTGTGCTTTCCTTCACCTCATTTTACCTCATTTTCCCTTGTCCATTTCTATCTTAGACCCAATTGATCAATGAATATAGTTAAAATTACTTCTAGAATGATTTACATGACTGACTTGTTGAATTTTGTGATTTTTTCCATTATAAAGCATTTTGATCGGAACTAGCTGCAGAATGCAGACATTCCGTAGCTAACCGGCGATTCTGCAGCTGCCTTCATGTTTGAGTATGTTCCAGGTGGCCTCTTGAGAAAAACCGCATATGGGCATGATCCACGTCATGTCTACATGGTTCTTTGCTCATCATGGAGGAAGAAACGAATTCTGGGTATGGTTTTGAACGTGGGGAACACATTTATGAAGGAAGACTTCTATTAGGACTGTCTCAGTCCAGATGTCTTTTCCTCTTCACGCAGCCACTTCAAAGAGTCCTAACGTGATTCCGATAAGGAAAGACAGTGTTCCTAAATTGTTGTAATTATTGTTATGTGCATTTGCTTTATAAACTCTGGGGAGACCGAGAGCTAGGTTAGAGATTCTATGTTAGATTTGATGCTAGATTTTGTTTAGACTCTGTGTTACATCCCTGAAGACGCAGAGTGTTATGTTCAAACTATTTCATCTTTAATGGAGCAGACAAAGTTATTTTGAAGGCGTGATTTAATTTGAAGTTGAATGCCGTCAAGTGGTAGAGGGCCCCTGCCTCTTGCACGGATTTATTTTGCGTAAATTAGATAAGTTTCCTAGCTGCCTTTACGTTTTGCATTTAAATTTGTAGTTGTTTTAACTAGCTACTGTAGTCGTATTCATTCTAACTCTTCCACAAGAAGACACTCTTCCAACAGATTATAATGATGAATGTTGAATGACTATAGTATTGTAGGATTAGGAGTTAAATTTATAGTTGTTTTAACTAGCTACTGTAGTTATATTCATTCCAGCTCTTCCATAAGAAGACACTCTTCCAACAGATTATAATGATGAATGATGAATAGCTATGGTACTGTAGGATTTAGTTGTAGTTTTTGCTGTTCACTATCACAGTTACACTTGTTCTAATCACTCTTCCACAAGAAGAAACTCTTCCAAGAAATTCTTAAGAAGTTCAAGACATGACCATGATAATGAATGACTTAGTTGTGTGTTTGTACTAAGTATCATCTCTGTTCTTGCTCTTAAACGCTTGCCCAAGACATCATAATGACGAGTAGGATATGGATATGATATCTTAGTTTTTCATTTGTTTTCAGTCCTTTATATTTGCATTTGCATCTAATTACACAGTCAGAATTGTTCTAACTCTTCCAAAAGAAGGAACTCTTCCAAAATATCAATAATGATGAACAAACAGATTGTGTAATTTCATAGAATAATGCATGTTAGCATAGTTAGAATGCTCCGGAGTTTCATTGCATTTAACTCATGTTCAGTTACTTTGTTTCAAGTTTGATGATGACTTATAGTTTAGCATTGTTCTAGATTAGTGGCATCTTAAGTTCATTCTTAGATTAACTCATTGCACTTGCACTTCATATTCAAATTGTTATCCATTGCACAATAGATTACTTCAGCTGTTAGGATTAACATGACAGCCTTCATTATTCACAAACCTCTTCTTGTTCTAAAATCCCTAATTGATCTATAACCATATGAACAGAAGACAACATTATTCTAAGGCCTGAAGTACCTCTGCAATTTCCTCATCATTTCATAAACAGAGCTCTTCCTCAAAAGAACTACTTTGAAAAAGAAACCAATAACTCTTTGAGTAAAGGTTTTGTGACACTCAATTAAATTGCAGAATAGAACTAGGAATTAGTCATAGAATAGAAGAGCTTAGGACAAAATGTTGCATCATGGTAAGATTAGTGTTTAACTGTTTAGTTAGAAGGATTTGCATACTTAGTGATCATTTCTCAAGTTTAGTTTGTGTCATTTGCCTAAAAGTCATTATCAAGCTTTTGCTTTTATTTAGTCATAGTTTAGATTCTGCTTCAGTGTTTCCAATTGCATTTGCCATTCCATACATTAGGCTTAACTCTGTTTTTGACCACCAACTCCTTCCCATTAGTTTTTTTTTTAGGCATTTCCATTGTGAACATAAAAATCACCAAAAGACCAAAAACATCATAAATCATCACAAAAGACCAAAAACATCATAAATCATCACAAAAGACCAAAAACATCACAAAACACTACACACAACGCATTATGAAACAAGCACCTAGGTACATATGGTACACTTCACCTCAGCAGTTTACAAATCCTGGTTGACAATTAAATGAGCTCAGTTTAGGAGACTAGATTGAGACCAAACAAAGTGGAGGAAAAAATTATTTAAATTTGTAGAGTTTAGGTGAATTTTAGTGCATTCAAGTGTTAAATTTGAGGGTTTTAGGAATTTTGAGCTAGAACTTGGAAAATTATAGGGATTTTGAGGCTATAGATGGACTACTTTTGTGAAATGGCAACTTAATTTGCATGAATATTGAGTTCTCTTGAGAAAAAGAGATATCTTCATGCGAAAGAGGCTACGTTTTCTTTTAAAACTTAAATTTTCTTGAATTTTGACTTATCAAGGGCTTTAGTAGGTTAAATTCATGAAATGAGGTGAGATACTAGCTTAGAGAAACAAATTTGATCTTGAAATAATGAAAATGGACAATTTGAGCTCACAGGTGCATGATGACTGACTTGGAAGCTGAGTGAGACATAATAGTGACAAAATGGGCCACTGACCCCTTTCATAATTTTTTTTCCCACCACACGTCAGGTAGTTATTGGGCAAAGGTTTTAGGGCTTACTTCATGATGATTTCATCCTAACAGGTGGACCCTGCCACATGTCACCAAGGTGGCGTCATGTGGCAGATGATGATTGGCCCATGAGGTGACTGAGCAAGATGATGTGGCGCAGTGTGTGGCATGTTGGTGCAAGGGGTCGACGGTGGTAGTCAAGTTGATGTGGTAGGCTGCATGATTTCCTCCGCATTCCCTCCAAAAATTTCTTTGAAATTTTTTTCGGGGTCTGGGAGACATTGGAGGGTCCCACATGGCCCCCTCCACATGCCTGACCAAGTTAACAGTCATAAAACTTAGTGTTTTGGGGTGCTGTGGGCCATTGGATCGCCACATGCACTCTCCATTGGATCTTGATGTGCACAACTACTTTGCACACCCATGTGTGTCCTTTCTATTATAGGTCAATTTGGGCATCATCCCCCAAGACCTAGTCAAACTAGACATCATCCCCAGGACCAATGAATAGGGTCTATCATCCCCTTCATCTTAGTTTCTATATTCCCTAAGCAAAGAAATTTCATTCATGGATTTTATTGTGAGATTTCCTAGGTTTTAAGTATATGCTATATGACCCACTGACTCACCAATGCTCATATGCAAGGGACTAATTGCATTGCAATGTCAATTCCTCCATGCAAGGGTGCACTGCAGTGCACTTCCCAACATTCAAGAGTGTGTTGGTCACCTAGGAGAGAAACTATCATTGTTTCAGGAATCTCCACATGGCTAGTGCCTTCTAGAAGAGTCCATAGGTGTCATACTTCGAATACAAGTGTCCATCTAACACCTCTGAACTTGGAAACATGTCTTGCCTATTATTAGAAAGTCATTCATTGAGAAAATACGCAGTTTCCCTATAAATTGAGCACTAATCTAAGTGCTAGGGAGGAATAATTTTGTGCAAAGTTATGTTGTTGGATTCTCATATGATAAGAGAGTGAAAGTACTTATATGCTGCTGAGATGATGCTAGATGTGATGAGGCTGGAATGAAGTTGGAGCAAGTTGACGATAAATTGATCCATTGGTTGTAATATTATCCTCCTACTCTTTAATAAATATTTCTATTCATTTTCCCATACATATGTCTATTTATTGTGCAATTTATTCTTGAATGATGTATGTATTTCAGATCTAATCGGTTTGGTTTGAGTAAGATAAGTAGATATTTGTGTATTGTATGTTGTTTGCTGTTCTCTATTTGTGTTTGTAGGAATTGATTTATCGACTTGAGTTGGATTGATAGTGACAGAAACAACGACAAAAGGAGAAGGAGAGAGATAGAACCACAAGTAGGCTCTTTCTACTTTCTGTATATCTGCTTGTTTTAGAGAAACACCACACTCAGGGAATTTGATTTATTTGTAGATTAAAATTATGTATAACAAATTGGTGACTTCACTGGGAAGTAGCTCATCATTACTGGTGTTTTTTCCTTTGTTTATCTTCATCAGTAGCATCTAATTTCTATTATCAGTCATTTGAATGAACAAATTGCATTAGAAGTGTGTTCTGCTGCTTTTTTTTCAAACTTAGTTGCGCCCAACACACTGTTGGTCAAGACACAGTGCACTACAGTGCACTGTCTCCCATTCAGGGGTGCTCTGCAACATACTATCTCCCCTTAAAGACTACGTTTCCCACTCAACCAAATAAATTCCATCAAAATTTGTCATTACTTTCAGTTTCAACCACTTGTTTGTTGTATTATCAGATGTCTGATAGATCTTAGAGACCATTAAACTTTCTTGTCCTTCCTCCTTTGAAAAGTAATTTATTCAATTTTTCATTAGTGTTTTTCTTTATCATTGGAAAATAAAAATCAAAGTATTTAATTTCTGCATTAGATCAATTCTGTTTTTGAAAAGGAAATTTTTGTTTCATTCCTCGTTTCCTGTGGGAAAATTGTAGTTCCATTCTTCATTTTCCTATGAAAAATTGTTGTTTCATTCCTCGTTTCTCATAAGAAAACATTTGTTTGATTTATTTGTGCATCTAGTTTCCTTTCTATCATTCACATTAAAGGGAGCTGAAACAAGTTAGGAAAGGGAGCTAAATTGTGTGTGTTGCATAGGAACAAGTTAGGAAAACTGCATTTAGTTTGTGCTCTTTATTGTTTTCTCAAAAATTGATTTCTCTTTCCCCTTAGTAGCTAGGATTTTCATTAAAAAAGATAAATTGAAAAGTTTTCTTATAATTTAGTTTTCATTTTTAGGAATTTCCATTACATGACGCGGTGAACCTGAAAGAAATTTTTTTAAACAAGATCAACATAAAATTACGTCAATCAACCTAAGAAAGAATTGTAACATTAACGATAACATTTAGAAGGTCTAAGCTAGAGACATGTTCTGCGTCATTAAACATAGCATCTATCGCTAACTTGTCTGCGATACATTCCGAGTGTGATACCTCACTCCATGTATGTAAGTATATCAGAGCTCACCACGTACCTTTGAGTATATAGGGTGGTGTTCTAGTACAAAAAGTGTAAGGGGGTGCTCTCCCTGTGTAGTTTCACATTAGACAACGCCAATATGGACTTAGGCCTCCACGTACCTTCGAGTATATTTTGGAGGACAAATTTAGGTTTCTATCCATCGATAGGTAACTGAGTCAGCCGCCTTGTAAGTTGTGATACACTGAACACAACATTCGGGGAGATTTCCTGCCCATACTTCTTGGTTCGCCAGGAGGAATTTTGCAGTTCACAATTACTTGGTAAACCTTTTTTCCTATAAGTACCCTTTTATTTTGTTTATTTGTTTTTTTCATAAAATCAATTATTCATCGTGGAAGAAGAACATCCCTTTCCCCATCATTCACATAGAATAGCACTTAAACAACCTTTACCACCAGAAGCCATTTCTGGTCGGCGAAGGCGACATTGTTCTACCGAAACTAGTACTATTAGTACCTTTGATGCGACATCATCATCACATATACTAGAGTCGTCTTGAGTTTTTTCTACAAATCTTGGTTCATCTACTGTTGTCGAGACAGAGTCCTCACAAATACCTATCATCACGATCCATCCAATCAGTGAGACCATACCTCCCAAACCCAACATTGTTCAACTGGAAGTTGATCCGGATCCTATCATTGTTTTACTAGAACATTTAGATTCCGAAGTTGAACAACCAGAAGTTGTTCCTGTATCGGTCACTCCACCGTCAATTGTAGCCATTGAGTCTCCCATATCATGCAGTCGACCACCTGAAATATATCTCGGGCCTGACGGTGAAGTTCTTCCACCTGGTTTGATTTCGATTGAAGAAATACCACAAGACGAAATACCTTCAAATCCAACTCATTTTGGGAGGAGCTTTATCTTTACGAGTCTTTTCCTCAATCACCTCACACTTATTTCTTTGATCCTGTGTCAATTCGAGTTCCCATAGATCCTATTGAGTACACATTGGGTCGTATGATCATGACTGAGTCAACATCTCTGGCTGTACCGTCTGTTACAGTTGCAACAACATATACTGTTGCTACCTCGTCAATGTTCACCACATCGCCAGAGTCACATCTATATGGTGGTCCTTCCATCCCACCAGGTTACCAATATTTATATGGAACCTTTTATAGTGCATCCTAAAACCCATGGACTTCACCTATTTCATCATCTGGTATTCTACCTGGTACATCTCTAATGAGTATTGAACGGCTTGATCCTTTATATACATCTTCAGTGCAATATCAAGCTGGTCCATCTGGGTATATCCCATCCAATACAATCTCAACTAGACTCCCAAAATTTGGAGAACAATATATTCCATATTATTACAATCCTCATGTTGGGGGGCAACTTGTGGTCACCCATTTTGAAAATACTTCATTGTTATATGGTCACCCTAATTTTGGAATGATAGTTTGTCAATGGCAACCTATTCTTCTTGTTCAACCATTAACGATTGTGCATTCATATTAACCAGTTCAACCTGTCACACCCACGTCTACTCCACTTTTTAATTCATCATTAACCCCGTTACAGGCTCAGATTGCTGTACCTCAACCATCTTAGGTGGGTCCTTCAACTCAATACCCTCAAGTTTTGGGCCTACAGACTCCAACTCCTTCGGCTAGTTTACAACAACCACATGTATCCCAAATTCTTTATTCGCAAGCTCAATTACCCTATTATGGGATGTCACAGGCACAACCGAGACTTACCTATTCACAACCGGGTCTAAGCTATTCTCCTTTGGGCTACTATCTTGGTGGGAAGACACCTTGGTAGCCATAATTGCAAATGCCACAACAATCATTCCAACAACAAGTAGCTTACCCAGGTTTTGGTCATCATAATCCTCAAGCGTTTGCTTATCAAAAAAACCCCTATCTAGGTTACCAACAAAAAATTCCTTATGTTGGTTCTCAAAGGCCAGTTTCCCAAGAAATTCCATCATATCCTATCTATGCTCAACTTGACTTAAATCGACAATTTCCCTTTGTTGCAACTTTAGAATTACCTAATTTAAATCAGCTTACCAACAACCCCATCAGATATGCTCCTTGGTGGCCGGTGATACCACATAAATTACCCTCAAATATTCCTAAGTTCAATGGAAACCTTGGAGAAGACCCGTCAATGCATGTTATGACTTATCATTTATGGTGTTCATCCAACTCCTTAAATGATGACTCCGTTCGACTATGTATTTTCCAGTGTACGCTCACTGGTCCGACCGTGAACTGGTACATTGAGTTACCATGAGCTTCATTTGATAATTTCACCACCTTAGCTACTACCCTTTTGACCCACTTCCAGTTACCCATACGATATGAAACTGGAACAGAACTCTTGACAAATTTTAAACAGACTAATTCTACTCACATTTTTGATCATATTCATGAGTCCTTGCTGCCATCTATCATCTAGGATGTGGCTAAGGGTGGTGTCATCATTGAAGAGCAGGAAATTTCTCATGAATAGTACTTAGATTTGATTTATACTCAGCCTAGCACACTCTGTGAGAAAATTCCCAATGCACCGCGATCTAATTTTATTGTTCCTCCTCCGTCTAAGGAATCTCATGTTGGCGATGGTATGATCGGTACTGCAAGAAAAAAATACTCTACTGCATATGATCCTACACCTTCTTCCAAAATTCATGCCGTGTCCTTTGACAAAGGAAAAAGTGACAAGCAACCTAGAAGTAAGAAAAAGGGAAAAGTGAAGAAAAAGAAAAATTCAACCCCGCAAGAATGATCATCTGATCAACAAACTGGAAACAATTGGAAACCTCGTTACCCTTGCATTATATGTAATGAGAAGCACTTTGTTCAAGACTGTCTTCACTATAGAAAAGTCTCAAAATTTCTTAAGACCTCAACTGCATCTGCTGTGTTGACAGATCCATTTCTGAATCCAGACACAAATATGGTTGTTGTGGATCCACCTTCTAGTTCCCAAGTGCTTATGCTATCTATCACAAAGCTAAAAAATGATGTTTTGGTGTCAAAAATAAATAAATATTATGGTAGTCAAGCTATTGACCAACCTACTACCTTGACCACGAATATGTCCACGAAATATATTCCATCAACTATTATTCCTAAGTTAACAATAAAGCCACCAAAGGGAGTCATCCATAAATCGACATTCAATCCTCGAGCTAGAGCTGCTCAAAATTATAATATAGTTGAGGATTTGGCTCAATCCCCTTCAACTATGTTAATGCTTGAGGTACTTCAAAATTGTCCCTCCCAGAAGCAGGCTTTGTTGTCAGCAATTGGTTGAATCAATCCGACAGATTCCAATTTTGTAGTTTTTAATCATACAGGCTATGTGCCACAATTACCAGCAGAATTGGCATTCTCCATCCAAGTAAATGTTCTCAATCACCTCATTCATGGTACTATTATTGAGGAGGGAGCATGTACCTGAATTATGTCTCTAAACTGATGGAAGTCACTTGGCTCGCCACGACTATCTCAATCGCCTACGACGTTGAAAGATTTTGACGATCGTACATATAAGCCTTGCGGTATCATCAATAACCTGCATGTTGAACTTGGGGGAAAAGCTGTAACTGTTGAATTTGAGGTTGTTGACAGACCCCTTGACTACAACATTTTACTCAAAAGGCCATGGGTTTACACTATGACTGCGATTGTCTCTACTTATTTTAGAATGATCACTTTTCCTCATAAAGGTGTTATCACAGTCATCGATCAACTCTCCTTCTTTGCCTCCAGTTCCCAAGTAACTAGAAGCATTCCATTAGTTCACGTGCCCCAGCTAGCACTTCAGAACATTGCTGTAGGAATATTAAAGGATTCTTCCCTAATGGGCACCTTTGAATTACCGTTGCCTGCGATGTCGGCATAAATTGCAAGAACAGAGACCTGTTGCATGCTATCTTCCAATCCATTTGGCTTAAGGAAGATTACCAACGATTCTGAAGGTTTTATGTTGGATTAATTCCTGTCTCCCAACCTAATTGGGCTGGCATAGAAATAAATCTACATGGCTTGGGTGGTGAATTTGAAATCATCGTCGCCAATCGTTTGGGTCGATCGTTCATTAGATTTTGGTACTCCATCTGATCCTTTTTCATCCACTTTCTTGACTGATGAGATCATTGTGGAATCCATGATGCCAGAAGGAGAACCATGGGAAGATCATCATCATCATTCCTGTCTTTAGGATTACGAAGAAGATAATCTTGTTGAACTATATCACCCATTGATCAAAACATTATTTTTGAATTATTTTCCCATTAATGCAACCGAATTAGAGAAAAAATTATCAATTATTGAAGAAACCATTTCTATCGATATTTCGACCAAACTCAATGTTATAGAAAACATTCATGTCAGCGTGTCTTGTTCTCCATCAGAATTCGAAACTTATCACTCTCTCTTTTGTGAATTCCGAGATATATTTGTTTGGTCTTATGGGCAAATTCCAGGCATAGATACTAGTATCGTTGAACACACCATTAAAATGTACCCTGATCTTAGACTGGTACGTCAACACCTTCATCCTGTTCATCCGAAGAAGGTTGTTGCCATTAAAGTAGAAGTTTAAAAACTTTTGCAGGCTGGTTTCATTTACCCTGTTCCACTTACTGTTTGAGTTTCCAATATTGTTCCTATCATGAAGAAACAAGGGAGAATCATAATGTGCATTGATTATCGGGATGTGAATCTTGCTTGTCCAAAAGACAACTATCCTACACCCTTTATCGACCAAATTATTGACAATTGTGCTGGATGTGAAATTTTTTTGTTCATGGATGGATTTTACGGTTACTATCAAATCAATATCTGCCCAGAGGACCAATATAAGATAGCATTCATCTGTCCCTGGGGAACATTTTCTTATTGTAAACTTCCATTTGCTTTAAATAATGTTGGGGCAACATTTTAGAAAGAAATGGATTATGCTTTCAATGAAATCAAGCAGATTGTTCAACCTTATCTAGACAATTTACTGGCGCATTCAAGAAATTAGAATGATCACCCGACACATTTGAGAGCTATCTTTATACGTTGTCGACACTAAAAAATACGCCTCAATCCACACAAATGTGTGTTTTGCGTTGGTTCTGGTCATTTGCTAGGATTCGTCGTCTCAAAAGAAAAATTTGAATCGAGCCACTGAAGGTCCAGGCCATTATTGATTTTCCTGCACAATCAAATTTACTTCAGTTACATAAAATTCAAGGAAAGGCTAACTTCCTAAGGAGGTTCATACCCAACTACGCCGAAATGGCTAAAGGATTTACTCGTCTCTTGAAATAGAGGATTCCCTTCCATTGGGATAAGGTTGCGCAAGCTTCTTTTGATGCTGTCAAGGACACACTTGTCCATGCATCATTAATGTATCCCCCCAATTATTAGAGTGATTATTTATTATATGTCGCCGTTGTAGATACGACCATTTCTATGGTATTGGTCCAAGAATAATATGGGATAGAAAATTTGATAATTATTTGATTCATAATCTCAATGATACAAAAGTAAAGTATTCATACGTCGAAAAGCTCGCCTTAGCGATCATGCAAGCTTTCCAAATATTTTGCCATTATATGATGTTCTAGAAGACCATTTTCATTTCGGATTGCAACCCCATGACATAAATTCTATCACGTCAATTTCTGGGGGGGAAATATTCAAAATGGATTTTCATTTTACAGAAATCTGATTTGGAATTCATCAAATCCAAGTCAAAGAAGTCTTTAGTTTTCGCTGAGCTTCTCTGCGACCTTCCCTCTGATAGTACTGCTACTACATTGGAACCATCAATTCCTAATGAGTCTATGTTTCTGATCGGATCATCTTATCCTTGGTATGGGTATTTTACCATTTATCTCCAAACCCATACTTTTCATCCCCATACCTCTCGCTCTCTACAACGACGTATTCGATACCAAGACAAAGATTATCTGATCGTCAGCGATACACTTTATCATTGTGGTGTTGATACAATTTTAAGGAGGTGCCTCACTCATGAGGAGGCCGAGAAGGTTTTAAATGATTATCATGTTGGGGATTGTGGTGGACACTTGTATAGATACGCTACTGCACAGAAGATACTTTGTGTTGGTTAATTTTGGCCTACCATATTTCGCAATTGCATCCTCGCGGTCAGAAGTTGTCATGCGTGCCAGATATTTGATCGTAAAATCCAAAAAACGCCAGTGCTGATGCATCCTGTTATCGTCGTGGGACCACTTTCAGAATGGGGCATTGACTTCATGACCTGCAACCCTCGTTTGTCCAAGGGGCATGGTTATATTATTGTCGGAGTAGGATACTTTACCAAGTGGGCCAAAGCGATGCCTACATTCAATAACACAGGAGAAACAAATGCATTATTCTTTTTCAATCATGTCATCTCACGGTTTGGTGTTCCACAGGCTATAGTCACAGATCATGGTAAGAATTTTTGCAATCACATGATGAATGAGTTGACTGCCAAATTAGGATTGTCACATGATAATTCTACTACTTATTATCTACAATCCAATGGACAAGTTGAATCCATTAACAATATTCTTAAACGAATGCTTCAACGAATGATACGAGTTTATAAACGAAATTGGCATTTAATCCTGTACTCAGCTTTGTGGGCATATCAAACCTCACTGAGAAATGCAACTGGATTTACCCCCTTTCAATTTGTGTATAATTTGGAAGCTATCTTGCCTATCCAATGTGAAATACCATTGTTAAAACTCGTTGTTGACTTGTTACCTGACACCTCTACTAAAGAAGCATGTCTATTTAACCTCATCCATCTTGATGAAACACGTCATGAAGCCGCATTGGCCAACGAAGCGCATAAGAGACGAATTAAGGTGCAATACGACTAACATGTCCAGCCTTGCATCTTCTTAGAGGGTGACTTGGTCGTACTTTATGATCAGGAAGCTGATGTAATAGGTACAGGAAAATTTGAGCCGTTGTCGCAAGGTGCCTATATTTTCTGAACAGTTCTTGCGAAGGGTGCGTACGAGTTAGTAGATTATGATGGAATTCCATTGGCACAACCCTAAAATGGGATGTATTTAAAACATTACTATGCTTAAACATGAGCGTAGTAAAATTTTGTATTATATTGTATATTTGATTTTGATTTAATTTACTATCTTAGTTTGTTTTTCTAGAGTTTTCTTGAAGTTAGTAATCCACTTTACATTTCATCGCAGATGTCTGAATATTTGGAACCATTCATTAGATACGCTGATGGTGCTAGTCGTAGTACGCATAATCTATCCTCTGCATCATGGGCCATTTTCACTCCGAGCGACGAGTTAGTGAGTTTTCAAGGGATTTTTATCGGTCGATCTACAAACAATATCGCTGAGTATAGCGCGTTGATTGAACTTCTCTCTTATGTCATTTCATTTGGTATTAAATGCATCATCATTAGGTTAGACTCACAACTCGTTGTACTACAAATTAATAACACTTATACTATTCGAAATCCAACATTGAATCGTACGTTCCTAAGAGTTCGAATTTTGGAAAGAAATTTTGATTATATTCAATATCAACACATTTCTAGAAATTTGAACACATTAACTAATTCCTTAGCGAATTATGTTTTAAACAGACATTTGCAACACATGTAAAGACATATTTTTAATTCATATCACATAATTGAGTAGGATTGCGCAATAAACATAGGAAAAAAATAAAAACAAATAGATATATAGTTATAGGTTTTTACAAAATTTGTGCCCAAGACACATTGGTCATTTGACCTCAAAATGTATGCAAAATGTCAAAGTAAACTAGTGATGCTCATGATAATAAGCTATTGATCTAGCTATCTTATGCAATAACCACATCTAACGGTTAGGAACACCAATAGTGTGGCACCACAGTCTCATAGGTAACTCTTCGATCCAGAAATCTGGAATCCCAAGAGTCAATCCATCCACGTGCTGCTGTATCTCAGCAAGATTCCCGGTCATATCTAAATCTCGACGGACCGTTCTCATGAAAACCCTCTCTACTGGCTCATATTCTCACTGCTCTGGCTGATCCACTGGTCAAACTCGACCCACATATGCATACATAGAAACTTTAGTTTAGTCTTGGGAAACATCAAAATAAAAAAACAGTAGAAACCTTAGAAAAATAAAAAAACATGGGTGAAACATTCTTACCAGTTTCACCCCAATGAGCATCGTTTGGTAGAATCAAGTCTGGATCTCCTCGGAAATCTATGCCTGCATATGCATACCGATCTATAGTGATCATATGTTGTCTGAACCAGGCGAAGAATGCAGTAGAGAATATGATGTTCAATTGACCAACATGTCTAGACATCAATTCAACTTATCTCTGCATTCATGTATCTCTAGGGCTAGATATGACCAGTGTAACATGCTATGGCTGCATCAATGGAATCCGCTCTAAGGCGAAGGAAATCAGGATCGAGCCATAGTTGAAATTCTTCTTCCTTCCTCCCTTTTCTTTGGTCAGCTGTTCTTTCATCTGAAAGAGGATAGCTTCAGCCCAATTAAATACTATTGGTTCTAAACACTCCAGTGTATACTACATGTATGATTTGTTTTCCACATGTAGTGTAGTGGAACTGACAAGCTTTGCGATAGTAAACATGATGGTCCTCAAATTTAAATCACATACATTGCAGATGTTTATTTTCCCATCCTTACTTGGTTCAGTCCCTAGATGGTAGTGCTATAGTATGTAATCTCTCACTGTCTCTCCTCCAAGAGAAGGTCCTGAATGAGAAATGGGAGAACCTCGCCTTGATAATCCAGTGAGAAAATAAATGTCCTCCACTAATATTGGGAGCACTTTTTCCCCAATGTGAAAATCCTGTAGTACCGGATCCCATGAACGAACAAGGAACTCCAATAGTTCCATTTGCTGCCTCATCCCTGACAGTCTGAAGTATTTTAGCAACCCACAATCTCTGAGGGATCTTACTGTACCCAGATCATTTAGGGCAATCATATTCTATTCGTCATGTTCTATTTCTCTCCATGTAATCGTCATTTTGATCTGATGAATACATTGAAAAAAATCATAAGCTTCATTAGTATCCTTTTCAGGAAACAAAATTGGGAAATTTTTGGCACCCAACAAGAAACAAAAATGAGAATTACGCCCAGTGCACCCCAGGTCAAGGGAAAAAGCGTTGCAGTGCATCTAGCCTTCAATTTTAGTGCACTGCAACAGACCTTTCGACATTCAAGGGTGTGTTTCCCTTTGAGTGTAGTATATTTACCCTAAGGGGCTCAAAAACCTAAAAATTTACCATGAAATGCAATGAAAATGACACTAAAAGAAAGAAAAGGTTCATAGCTCCAACCTAGATCGAACGACAAGAGAAATATTCCATAGAATCTGTCGCAATCAACAACTGAAGTTCTGGGGAAAAATTGGTTCAGAGCTCCTAATTTTCAAATGGTAACTTTGGAATGGTAAAAATGAATGGTAAAAACTCTTTTAATTAGTCAATTTTATTATTTAAAATCATATTTAATGCCGTGACTATGGTTTTTATTCATTTTTTCTATGAAAAAAATATGTTTAATCCATTTGATGCTTTTTTGAAAAAGTTTTACAATTAATAGTGCAGATTAGTCGTGCATACTTATTAAAGAATGATTTGACCACAAAGCATAATTTTATCCTTATTTTTAGAGCTTTTACAAAAATGAAAAAGGAATTGAAGTGAACTTTTATCTCTTTTTCGAGCTTCAATAACTGTGAAAAAGGAACCCCTGGAGTATTCTTTTAGCTCTTTTCAAACTCCGATAATGTGAAAATATTTCCGAGCACTTGTCTTTTTGATCTCGTAAAAGTAAATGAAATGAAATCTACTTAGTATAAGTCTAACCCTTTTCTAGACTGAGATAAATTATTTACGAAAATGGAAAACCTTAGTTGAACATGGCTAAGAGGTTTTCTCAGGTATCATTTTACATATTTTCGGACCTAAGCGACAAATTTACGAAAAAGGACTCATGGAGTTTTGTTTTGTCCTCTTTTTCAAACTCTCTAAATATGAAAAAGGACTGGGCTGTCACTATCGTTAGGCTCTTTAAAACATAAAATAGCAACAGACTTGTCGATCATGGCAAGAAACGAGATTCATTTATCGCTAGAATCGTTAAATTGTTAAATAGCAATGGATTCGCCCGAAGGGTTGAATTACAAATCAAGCATATGTTACCCTCCTCAATAATGTTAAAAAATAAAGAGGTACTAGTCGACAAATGACTCGGGAAAATTTTGGAAAAAGAACATAACACTTTATTGTAGTAGGTCGCTCTTGAACATGACACTTTCACTCCATCATCGTGACATTTTGGGTTGGGTAACCTTATTGACAGTTCATTCATACCTATGGTTCATCATACATTCACTTCGGTTTCAGGTCAATGCTGCCAACTCATCTCAGTGTCACCGATATGTTCAAGAGAAGTCATCCAGTAAAACCTCATCCTTCTACAATACTCATAAACATTCATTTTCATGACATTCATCCCTGAACATTACTATATCAAGTCACACTTTGTCTCTAAAATCAGTAACTCTCGTTTCATGATAAAGTTGCTTCTTGTTGACATCAGCTCATCATCCAGGAAGTTTACTTAGAAACATCTTCCAGTACCCTGAGGCTTGTTACATTATCGACAAGTTTCTCGCTTCTGGACCTTTGACCAAAATATTTTTTTTGGCGTTCAACATCAAATCATCTATTCACACCTTGAAAATTATACTGCAACACCTTAAGAGCCATTAGCATCAATGGTGGTTCTCTCGCGTCTATTAACAACTCACATCATTGGATGGTAATGAGACAATGTCTTCCCATGTTTGACTTTAGATCATATATTCGCATTGTTAGAATTTTACCTGAACGATCGAGTGAACGAGATAGGAAGACCCTGGATCTAGTTTCATCCATCTGGGCTGCGATTTCAGGATTTTTGTAAACATCATCTTTACGATGTCTTTACATACAGATCGTCATCCGAACATGGGCCTATATCTCTAGGCATGTCTATATTTGGAAACATTCCAATGTAAACGACTTTCTGAATTATGTACATGTTATTAGATAGTTTATGTGCTGAGCATGGGAATGCCTCCCTCAACAATTCATGATCAAGACTAAAAATATCATGATGTAATGTATTGCAATATTGATGCAGGTCACTGTCTGCTTTAGTTATTACTCATCACATCATAAAGCATCTCATCCAAATACTATTATTATTTTGACTTCATGCTTTAGGGGGCAGCTATTATAGGTCAATTTGGGAATCATCCCCCAAGACCTGGTGAAACTGGACATCATCCCTAGGACCAATGAATAGGGTTTATCATCCCCTTAATATCAATTTCTATATGCCCTAAGTGAAGACATTTCATTCATGGTTTCTATTGTGATATTTCCAAGGTTTGAAGTATATGTTAAATGACCCACTGAATCACCAACACTCATCTACAAGGGACTATTTGCATTGTAGTGCCAATTCCTTTATGCAATGGTGCACTACAGTGCACTTCTAGACATTCAAGAGTGCATTGGTCACTTAGGAGTGAAATTATCATTGTTCCAAGAATCTCCACATGGCCAGTGCCTTCTATAAGAGTCCATAGGTATCATACTTTGAATCCAAGTGTCCATATAACACCTCTGAACTTGGAAACATGTCTTGCCTATTATTAGAAATTCATTCATTGAGAAACTACCATCAGTTTCCCTATAAATTGAGCATTCATCTAAGTGCTAGGGAGGAAGAATTTTGTGAAAATTTATGTTTTTTGATTCTCATTTGATAAGAGAGTGAAAATACTGATATGCTGCTGAGATGATGCTAGATGTGATGAGGCTGGAATGAAGTTAAAGCAGGTTGACGTCAAATCGATCCATTGGTTGTAATCTTCTCCTCCTACTCTTTAATAAAGATTGTTGTTCATTTTCCCATACATATGTTTATTTCTTGTGCAATGTATTCTTGAATGATGTATGTATTTCAGATCTAATCGGTTTTCTTTGAGTAAGATAAGTAGATATATGTATATTGTATGTTGTTTTCTTTTCTCTGTTTGTGTTTGCAGGAATCGATCTAGTGACTTGAGTTGGATTGAGAGTGACGAAAACTGCGACAGAAGGAGAAGGAGAGCGAAAGAATCACAAGTAGGCTCTCTCTACTTTCTGTACATCTTCTTGTTTTAGAGAAAATAGTAGTTATCTTTCACCTTTTGTTCTGGGTGATAAACACAACACAGGGAATTTGATTTATCTGTAGATTAAAATTTTTTATAACACTTTCCAATTGCAGTTCTGCGTGCCATGGCACGGCCTTCCCACCAACGCTTGTTATGGGTGTTTTTGGGTGGCTCTACCTATGATTTCCTGATTTTGGGGTTCCATATGAACTTTGGCCTCCTTTAGGGTTTTCTAGGCCTCCTTTGGATTTTAAACCCTAAGGGAAAGATGTCTTGGAGGGGTGGTGCATTCTGGCACCAATAGAACTATTCACTATTTCATTTCACTAGAGGAATCAATTCTATAGATCTCCCACTATAATAGGGTCTACCATAGGCTTGATAAAAGGCCCTTAGCCTCAAAAGTACTCTTACCCAAAACTGATTTGATATCAAATGTAGGAGCTAACCTTGCACAATTAATTGTTGCAAACAAATTCTTAATAAAATAGAAAATATGCAATGGAGAACACATATATTTTACCCTGAAAACCCAATCCAGGAAAAATAGAAATATTTTTCAATATATTCTTATTTACAATATTATAATACAATATATATATCCCATGGCATACATAAATCACCAATCCATTTACCATGTATTAGAATATAGGCGTAGTTCCTTAACAGAAACTACAAAACCATGGAATAAATCACCATGCACTACAAAAATGCTAAAGGTAAAAACCATGTGCTAAAAACCACCAAAAATAGATGCAAAAAGTTTCCCAATGCCATTTTTTTGGCGTACTTCCCTTGAACCCTTGCACAACCCTAATATTGGGGGCTTCCACCTCCTTACGACCCCCTTGCTACTACTGGTGCAACATAATGTGTGGGTATAGTTGTACAAAGTATATAACACATACCCAATAAATATCATTGCACACTTCATAAGAGAACATGGTTCAATAATCCTAAGAGTAACAAAATTGTGTTTAGATCCTATATTAATTAAAATAGAAATGAATTGCTTAGCGTTCTTACTTTCAATTTAACTTGTAATTTATTGGTGATTTTCCTAACAATCATTTAATGTAGAATATGAGTAATTGTTTTTGTGATTTTACTAACAATGATTTAATGTAGAATAAGTATGAGAAATTTCTTGTTCCACATTTTTCATAGTAGTTTTCTCCTATATGTTGTGAGAAATCCTAGCGTTATCCTTCTAAGGAGTGTTGGGTATCTCATATATATTTACATGACTCGCCCCACATGCAATTCGTATGTGTTGGCTGGAAAGGGTTCGATGGGGGTGGCGGGATCATAGTTGGGATCTCCCCTTGAAAAAGGAAATTGGTGGGTTTTTTGTCCATTTTTGGTGATTTTTGACATACACTTTTTTATTTTAGAAATTTTGTGGTATATGGTTTTTCAATTGATGGTTTTCTAAATTTTGTTAGGGAACTAAGGTTGTAATCTAACCGAGGCATGGATGAGGAGTTTGGAGGCCACAAGTTATTATATATTGTATTGTAAAATATGAAGTTGACTGATGATAAAATTAGAGGGGTGGCTCTAAAAATTTGTTTATATTCCTAGTTAAGGGTATCTAGAGTAAATCTCTATGTGTTGTGTGTGATTTCCATTTCTTAATTTTTTTGTTTTATAAAGAATCTATACACAAATGTATTATTATAAAGGTTTTAAAATTACATTTTGTATCATAGAAATTATTGGCTTCAGGGGGTCGCCTTTGTGGCTAAGGGTTAGGTTATATTGGGTTTGTGCTAAAACATGTTTTAGTGGGTGTTCTGTGGTGGTGATTCTTGTGTTGGAAAAAAATGGTGATCAATTTAAAAATAGATATCAAGAATTTTCATGTGAAAGTTTTGAGACAAGAAAGCTTAATATGGAAGATATTTTGGTAGACAAAGATCAATGGGTCACTATGGATATAGGTAGCACACCTACGGGAATATCAACATAATACTAGACAAAGTTGGATATGAAAGAAAATAAGAAAATTCAAATATTTCTCTAAGATTTAATATTACTAAATATTTCAGAAGAAGCTACATCCAAGTCATTACATGATAAGTTAGGGGCTTTGTGTTAGTCTATGCCCTTGGTAAAAAAAAATTTCATATAGAAGAAGTTTTAATTTTTTAATTTTTTTACATTGTGGTTCATGAATCCAATGTACCTGCTATGTCCATGGGATAATATTGGCATACCCTCCCAAGGGGATATAACCGTCAATGTTACATGTGAGGCCTAATGCCAAGGGCATCAAGGATATTTGATCCTGTGACCTTCCAACTGGAAACGTACTTAACAACGAGGACTTCACCAGTTGAGCTAACTCTTGGGGCTCATATAGAAGGAGTTATATAAATTGAGGATGAATTATGGAGACTAAATTCCAAAGCACTTGAAAGCATTCAATGCTGTGGAAATTCAATTACTATTTGTTGATAGTAATATTTTTTATGAGGAGAAGTGTATCCACTTAGTGTGCTCTTTACTAGACTCATGGGATAGTTTGGTTGTAGAGATAGGTAGTAATGAAAATACTTTAAGTTTCATCCTTATTGTCAGAGGAGATGAGGGAAAAAACACATGGAAATTTAGATAATATATGACTTAAATGTAAGAGGATGTTCACATGATAGAAATAAAAATAAATCCTCAATTGGGAGATCTAAATCCATAGCTAGATCTAAATATCCAAGAAAGTCCATAAAGAAATGTTGTGAATGTGGTAAGAATGACATTTTAGGAAATTTTTTTAAATCCAAAAGCATTAAGAGATGGAATATATCTGATAATTTTCCATCCAAAGAAGGGAGTACCTCCTTAGAAGGAGGGGATGTGTACTTGGGTTCTTCAATCACACATGCAAATCATGGCATATTGCTAGTTGACTCAAGTGCCTCGTTCCATATGAATCCCCACATGGAATGGTTTTGTGAATATGAAAGGCATGATGGAGGATATTCTTTTCTTGGAGATGATATCCATGATCATTAGACAAGGAAAATTTAAGTTTACGCTGAAGGATGGGAGGATTAGATCTCTCCTTAGTGATCTACACATTACAATGTTGGCTAGAAACCTGATATTTGTAAGCATGATGAGTGATGTAGGTGTAACTATTATGTTAGAAAAGGAAACCTACATGATGGTTTGAGGAGAAATGGTATTAATGAGGGGAGATTGGAATGAAAATATGTGGAAGTTGTTAGGGAGAGATGCCACTGATGGGTGAATTGGTTTTATTGTTCATGAGGGTGGAAATGAAGAAGAGAAAAATTTCATTTTCTATAGAGAAAAGATGATGATATGGAATTAAAGGCTATGCCATATTAGGGAGAATGACCTTAGAGCACTAGATGGTAAAGGTATATTTGAAGGTATGTTTGATTTCTCTATATATCTTGATTTATGTTAACATTTTATTTATGGTAAATAGAATCAAGTAAGATTATCAATAGGTGTTACTAAATCTAAGGGATTTTAGAGTTGTACATAGTGATGTGTTTGGACCTATGCCTATTCCATCATTAGGAAAATATTTATACTATATCTCATTCATAAATGACTTCTTGAGGAATATAAGGATTTATTTCCCCTGGAAGATGTTATCACTCAGGTTTTCCTTGAATTTGTGAAAAGGAAAGTATACCCGAGGTAACCACAAACCAACCTTCAGATGCAGAATCTAGCCAATCTGCATCCAGAGAGGGTTCTCTCTTTATGATTTATCTTTGTTCTTAGAAGGTTTTAGGCTAGTTATAGATCCAAGAGTTTGTTTTGAAAAATGGTGGAATCCACAAACTAAGGGCAAGGTTGAAAGTTTTTAGTCCATTGGGCTATGGAGTCAAAGGATGGCTTTACTGGATTTCTATTCTACACACAAGATGGTTTTACAGGGCAAGGTAGCTAGACAGAGAACAATCCTTAAAATTTAAAGTGGATGGGATGATCTTGAAGGGATGAAAGGCAACTAAGAATCTTTCACCATGTTCAAAGAAAGAAATGAGATGACTACAAACAAAGAGCAATGAAGAATTCTTTATTATAGTAATCAACAATGTTTAAATTAGCAAAGCAAGAGCATTTAAGAATTCATGCTTATAACCAATTTAGAGGAAAATATTAAGAACAATCACATCTGAAATCAGAGTACAATTAAGTAAATTCTGATTCAATCCTTTATGTAAATTATTCAGAAATGGACATAATGATATTATAAACTGATAAAAAACTTAAGACAAAGGGTAGAAAGACTTATTGAACTGCAGTCCAACACATGAATCCTGTAAAAAGTCCTGAACTTCAAATCGTCATCCAGTAAGCCACGAATAAATTTCTCCAAAATGCTTTTATTCCGAAAATCTCAATGTTACAGCAAAGTAATAGAATCCACCCTCAATACTCTCTCTGAGGGTTTATTTATACAAAAAATACTTGAAAAAATCTCACACTAACCTAGCCAATAATCTAGGGTGACTAAGGAGTAATTTACAAATAAACAGGAGACAAATGGTCTCGTGGATAGAATAATAAGTAACTGCTGATGTGTTGTTCCCTCATTTTGCTGATGTGCTGGAGGTAAGTGCTGAAATAGAGCTCGGTGCTGTCCCTTGGAGTAATTTCTTAGCTTGTTTGATACTCTTTGTCTTTACGGATACTCTTTAACCTGTTCAACTGATACTCTTTCATCTGTGCCCATTTTTATCTTTCACATAATAGTAAAAAGATAAAATTCTCATCCTGAAGATAATTTTCATAGAATTTCCAATAGGTCTTTCCACCATTGATCTTCTGGTATTATAGTCCTTTTAAGTTTTCTCAATGTCTCATCGGCCTCTGTGAGTTTGTAAAAAGTGGGCTCATCAGGGAACAAATACTTTATTTCATGTTCAAGATGAAATAAATTCTTCAACCTGTCATATAGATTTTTCCCTGTTGGCAACATTGTTTCTGGCAAACTGATAGAACTAGCAGTTACGTTCTGAGCAAGTATATTTATTTTCTTGACATAGTTTTCCAGTTCCATTATCTGGTCTTCTGTGAGCATAGGACTGGGTAACCCACTGTCCAAAAAAACTTGAAATTTTTCTCTGAAAGCATTAATATCAGCCAAAATATCTGAACACTTCCTTTCTAAATTCTGCATAAAAGTTCTTTTGATGAAAACTCTTTTTATCATCAAAATAGTGTCGGTCTTGTCTTCAATTCCTAGTACTGCAAGCTGTTATTTCGTTCGGGTGTTCAAAAATTGAATAAGTTGATTGGCCTGCTCAGGTCTACCTCTTAGTTCATCTCTTGTTCTGTTTATTTCTTCCTGAGCTATTTTAATCAAGTCATTTTGTTCAAAAATTGCTTGAATAGAAGGCCAAATACTTTTTATTAATTCAATTATATTACCCCAAAGAATTTCATTTATTTCCTTCAAAGGCTTTTCTAATGAAAGATCTTTTTCTAAAGCCTTAACTAATCTGTCCAATCTTTTAATTTCCCTGGTATTATCAACAACTATCTTCTTAGATGTATCATACTTCTGCTCCAAATTTTCTAATTGTAACTTTGTGGTTTGAAGTTCTGTGACTCTTAATTGTAAACTTTCCATTTGTTTTATCAACTCATCAGAACCTAAACCAGAAGTGTTTACCTGCGCTGGCTCTGTTTGTTGCTTTGCTGTTGTAGTACCTATGGTTGTAGTAGCCTCTGTGGTGGATGCCTGTATGATAGCTTCCTTTTCCTGTAAAGCTTGTTCCAATTCCTTCTCTGTTTTACTTAGTTGCTCAGTCACCTTTAAGAGCAACTCCATTACCTCTTCTTGTGAATTCCCCTTTAAAACTTCTTGGGTCTGGGGGTGCCTTGAGGCTGGCAATTTCAGCTTCTTTCTTAGTGCAGCTATGTCATCATCTTTCTTCTTTATTAGTGCCTCAATGCTTTTAATATATTTGGGGTTGTGACCCAAGCTGATGATTATGTCTTCCAAAGACTTTATTCTGTTATCTTTGGCCTGAGAGGAGGCCTTCTCAATTTGTAATTGGGCACTTGTGTTATTTAAAGAATATTGCAGCGTTAGGGCTGCCATGGCCTTATTAGTAAGAGTGGAATACACCATTTCCCCAGTTTGTTTATGCAGCTCTATCTGGTCCAAAGGATGAATATCCTTTGCCAGGACCTCAAAATTTGTTCTAATTTAATCAGCTGCTGACATGGGTTTTGGCACCTTTGACTTGAAGTGGCTCATCATCATTTTGCCTTGTGAAATGTCAAATGCTGACATTAACCTTTCCTGATTATGTGGAGCCATTTTCAAATATTGATCATATACTTTCATTCTTAATGGATCATTCTTTGCCTTTATATTGATGAAAGTTCTTTTTATATCCCCTGTATCTGTTTTTGGGTGGCCTAAAGGAGGATACTTCAGTACTCAACTGCTTGTGCAAAGCTTTTCCTTTCTGCTCTATATGGGTCACACTAACAGAACCAGTTAGTTGACTGTCTTCTCTTCCATCATCAAACAGCTCATCTATGATTTCCACATCTGGAAGTGGATCTGGTTTATGTTTTTTGGCTTGATGTATTCCTGAGGACTCTTTAGAAGGAGTAATGTCTGGAACCTGCCTTTTCTTTCCTATTTCCATGTTGGATGGAGTTTGTAATTCTGAAACTTCAGGATGTTTTACATGAGTGGGAGAAACTTGTGTTTGATCAGGTGCTCTGGAAGTTTGAGGTTTCTCTGCCATGACTAAAGTTTCAATGACCTGAATTTCAGGTTCCTTTCCTTTGCCTTTTGATTCTGCTGCCACTAGTGAACTGCCTTCCTGTAATGTCTGCTGTAGACTTACTGTTGAAGAAGTGCCAATGTCAGGTACCTGCACTTGACCACAAGATTCTAGGTCATACTTCTTCTCAAGATCTTTCATTATTCTGTTCATTTTTTCTTCTTCACTTTCTTCCTCAATTAGTGTTTCTGCCACCCATTCATCTTGATTGGCATATTGTTCTATTTGAGGAATCTTGTGGTGTATGTAAGGGGATGACTTGTTCTTTATTCTATTTTCACAGATAAAACCAAATGGGTCATAAGGAACCCAACGAAAACTTCTTTGGAACTTGCAATGGTTTTGCAGTATGTTTTCTGCTTCTTGCTCGGCCTCCCTAGAGTTGCAGATGAAAGGACCTAATTGAATTTTGATCCTTAATTGGGCTTTCTTCTTCACACTACAAAAATGGATCACATCTGAATTATTCATTTGCCTGAAATATTCCAAGGCAAAAATTCTCATGGGCACATATCTTGGCAACTTGAATGGATGTAATTCACATCCATAGATTCTGATGATTGAATGGTTTTGATATAAATACCAATCTCCAACTTTATAAGTCCTTGAAAGTTGCAAGGTCTTCTTGATTTCATTACTGAGCCTTGGAGGAGGGATTCCTGTCAACAAGGTAGTTGCAGAATATACAAAAAGATCTATGAACTCAGTATAAGAATATGGAGACTTATAGGAAGAATGAATTATGGGAGACCAAAATATGACTGACCTAGGGTTTCCCTTGGCATCAAGCTTTTTAACAGGGAAAGGGAATTTTTCTGATTGATAGAAGATAATGAGATGATAACTAACTGAGGAATATTTGAAAACTTTCTCATCATCTAGCCTCATGAACTGATCATGGATCTTATTGGCTATGAAGGAGGCAAAGTCATATTTAACTTCAGGAGGTTGCCCAGGAGTAAAAATAGACAGCAAAACCAGGGTTATCTCATCAACATATTCATTGGTATTGAAACCCAAGACAAAAGATATCATATTTAGGATGAGCCTTCCCAACTTAGTGAAATAATAAAAACCATAGGGAGGAGGTCCCTTAGGTTGATGTTCAGGCAACATGAAATTCTGGCAAATGGAATCCAATTTTTCTGAGGTCAATTTATTAGACTTTTCAATCAATTCTTCCATAGACAAAGGTGCTAGTTCTTGGTCTGGTTCAAAATGTAGCATTGCATTGATAGCCTGGGGAGTAATGAAGAAAAGAACACTCTAGTCAGGGGATATTACAGCTCTCTGAGTGGGATCATAGTTAGAATGGAAATAGTGGATGATTTCTGGGAAAGAAATGACTGAGGGGATGAGATATCTCAGGAGATTGGATTCCCACAACCCAATGAGATCTTTCCCCTTTGAGTACTCGTCTCTGCAGCGACAATAACTCAGAAGGGGACTTTCATCAAAATGCAAATCTTTAATCTGAAAATCTTTATCTACTAAAGGCAAATATTCTAACTCTCTGTGGGGGGCATTCAATGGAGTCACATTCAGGGCTGCCGGGGCTTCCGTTTTGGTTCTTGTGGATTCAAAACGGAAGTTTCTGGGTTTTCTTCACAGGCCGGGTGCAATTTCAATTTAAATGAAGGAAATTAACACAATTGCAGTTTCAGGGGAACAATTCACAGTTTTAAAACCTCAGGGAATCATCTCAGTGATAAGATTTAATCACTAATCCAGTGGAAAACAAGGAAAACAGACTTTCTTTTGAAGTTTGAAGCGCTATAGGATAAATACCTGTTCTTGAAGGAAAGCTGGCTTTTAACAGGTATCAGGCGGTAGCAGGAGGATGCTTGAACACAGGTCTGGCGGAATTCTGGAGCGAAATCGAATAGAACAGTGGATTTCAGTGGAAATTTGAAATTCGTAGCAGAAAGCGCAGTCGCGTTCAAATGATGAAAATGACATAAAAACACGCGAATTTGTTTTATTTCCAAAGTCAAAAAAGGGGTTTTTAGTTTTTCGAGGAGTGACGTCACTTTAGTACGGGCTGACGTGGGGCAGAGGGGCCGGGCGGTAAGCGGTTAGTCCCCGCACTACTTATGGACAAAGGTGGTATTGAACGAGCGGGCATCGATTCCATTAGAGTATCGACACGTGGACGGAGGAATAGTCAAATACCACCAACCCCCTGCGCGTTAATGCTCTGACATTGGATGGCTAGCGGAATGAGTATTAGCCTTAGATTTGTGGAGGGGCGATCCAACGGTTGAAAGGACGAAGAGATAGTGGGGTAGTTATCACGCGGGCCCGGCATAATTAGCGTTTAATTAATCATCCCGGGTGGCACATGATTGGTGGAGGAAAGGTTATTAATTAGTTATGATAACTAATTAATCCCATAATTATAATGAAAATAGGGGTCGCGGCGGGGTTTCGTTGGGTGGGATGCCACATGGATGGGCCACGGTGGCATGAGGATCTTTCTGAAGTTTTGGTTTAAAAATAAAACTTCGGGTTTATTCTTTTTGTATTAAACATATATATCATATGTTTAAAGATTTTCTCATATATGTTTTTTTATTATATGATAAATTAACCGATATAATTAATTTACCATAGGGGCGGGAGTATTATATAACGATATATTTAACCAAAGGGCTTGTATAGTGGGTTTTTATTTGAATGCACGGGGAAATAAATACTTTGGCTAAACTTTATAATAGATGGGTTTTTTGGGATATGTATGTAAAAGGAGTTATATACTTAGGACAAGGCACTTTCACTAGGGATTTAGTAAATAGAGTTAAATGTAAATATGACAAAGGGACAAGGGAACTCAAAAAACTTTGCACATCTAAGAAAGTGACAATTTGTGAAGTAAATTACAGTATATCATCTTTAACACTTAAACTTAGAATAGTAAGTTATTTTGAGGGATTTTTATGGAAGTTTTGCATGATTTTCCTAAGAAAAATAGGATTTTACTTAGGAAAATATTGAAAGTGAATGATAATGGATAACTTCAAGTACTTAGGTCTTTTTGATCATCAGGCCGAGGGTCCGGTCCCTCCAAAAGTCAAGGAAATGCCTTGAGCCCCTTTGATCTCCAAATACCTTAGTACTTTGGGGGAAATTAGTAAAAATTTTAAGGGGAAAGTGATGAGGGAAGTTAATGATTTTGACTTTGGTTGCTGTGATTTTCCAGTGTATTTCCTGCTTCAGTATTTGTGATGAAAGTAAAGGATCAAAAACATTTAGCAGCATCATTCATCAGATAAAACTTTGCAACACCATCTACCTACCATATCTACTACTACCATTTTCTCTTCTTTATTAGGGTGCATTTAGACTTGCAAACCCTTTTCAACCTTTTCTTTTTACATGATAAATCTATCTATTTCTACACTTATTACATCCAAGGGCTCAGATTAAACTGTTGAGCACCTTTTAATAACTCTACCTATCTACTTATCTGCCAAGATTAAACTGTTTGGTCAGATATTTATTCTCTAATCTACAACATGAAATTGAAAAATGAATGAGTCAAGCTTAAACAGTTTGACTATTCATGAATTGTGGCATAAAATACATGTTGCACACAATTTGTTTATTACATCAGAGTAAAAAGTAGTGGCATTTAGACTTGCACACTTTCCTTGGCCTTTCTTTTTGATGGGGTTCATTTCTTTTACTTTTTGGCCATTTTTATTTTTCTTACCCTTTGATTTTTCTTTTAGGGTATACCCTCTTTACATTTTTTTAAATTTTTTGATTTTTTGGTTTTTTATAGAATATGGAACACCTTTGCTCAAGAAAAAGGTTTGAACATATTCCATAGTTCAATCAAGACAATCATGAAAAATGACACCTATTGGTATAGGAGACTAACACTGGCTCCACTTGGGGATGGCTTTTCCTTGTGGAAAGTCAAGAACAGCAGGTCAGATGCCTCAAAATGTTTTCAAACTGAACTATGTAATTTCCTTCTTCTGGTAGCTTTATTATACATATGATAGTGAAACTTTTGAAGCTTAGGGCCTTCACTTCGGGCTTCAACTCCAAGAAGTCACTATCCACTCAAAACTGCATTAGAAAAGGATATATTATGTACAAGTTAGAAAAATCAAAACATCCTAGTAAATAGGATCAAAATAGTGCTTCAACATTCGACCATTGACTGGTCCTTCTTCAGCTTCTGAATTGTCCAAATCCTTCAAAAAGTATGTGTTGTTTCCTTGCAAGGCATGTATGATGTAAGGCCCTTTCCACAAGAAATCAAATTTCCCATGTTTCCCTTTTTCTTCTCTTCTAGAATCCCATCTTAGGACTTTGTCTCCTAATTGAAAATCCTCTGCTTTTGTCCTTTTATCAAACATTTTCTTTAGCTTTTCCTGCAAGACTTGAGATCGTTGGTATACTTCTTCTCTGGTTTGCTGCAAGTGAATTGTTTGATTAATTCTTCTCTGAATGTCATTTGGTTCCACTTGAGCCTCCTGAAGTAATTTCGTAACAGGAATTCCTAAAGATGATGGGAATCTTGCTTCAAGGCCATAAACTAATTCATATGGACTAGTCCCAATTGATTTCTTAGTTGTAAGTCTGTCTACCCACAATGCATTGGTCAGTTTCTTGTGCCAATTCTTTTTATTTTCCTCCAATAACTTTTTAATGATATTAATAAGGCTTTTATTGGAGGATTCTGCTAGTCCATTACCCTGAGGGTAATAAGCTGTTGAATGGCCTAAAGTAATATGATATTTACTACAGAAACTAATCATTTTCTTTGACTTAAATGCAGCATCATTATCTGTTATAATCTTCTCTGGACAACCAAATCTTGAAAGTATATTGGTTTCTAAAAACCCTATAATTACAGAGTCATTGGCCTGTCTGCATGGGATAGCTTCAATCCATTTAGTGAAGTAGTCTGTGGCAGTAAGAATCCATCTGTGTTGCCCTGAAGAAGGGGGATGGATTTCTGCAATAAAATCTAATCCCCATTGTTGAAAAGGTCTTTCTGTGGAAATTGGTTTTAATGGAAAAGGTAACAACTTTCTTTTACCCTCAAATATCTGACATTTATGACAAGTTGTTACAAATTTCTTAACATCAGAAAATAAGGTTGGCCAGTAAAAACCAGCCCTTAAGATTTTTTCCGCAGTTGATTTCCAGTAGAGATGTCCTCCACAATCCCCTACATGAAATTCATTAAGAACTTTATCAGTTTCATCTTTTAATAGACAATTCAATAAGATTCCTTCATGATTTTTCCAAAATAGAGTGCCATCTAAAATACAATATTTCAAAGATGTCATTTTCAAGAATCTTCTTTTCGTTCTGGACAACCCTGGAGGAGCTTTCAGGTTTAATAAAACATGAATAATATCAGTGTACCAGGGTGAATCTAAGAAAGCTTGACTGATCTGTGAAGTCGCCATCTCCTGCTCGTCATCCAGTTCGTTAATGTCTAAGGCTTGGAAATTAGTTTCAGTCATGAGTTGTGCCAAGCCTTGACCTTTTATGAGTTTTGTTGGTTTAATCTCAATATCATATTCTAAAATGGTAGCTATCCACTTTCCTCTTTTACCTTCAATGCCATCTTGAGTCAAAATATCTTTAAATACAGCATTAGGCACATAAGCTATCACATGAGAATATAATATGTAAACTCTGAAATCTTTAATTTCTTTTACCAATGCAAAAGCCTGTTTCTCCATAATATTGTATTTTAAAGATGCATCCCTAAGTGCTTTACTAAAAAATGCTATTGGTTTTTCACACCCTTGATCATATTTTTGAAGTAAAACAACTACAACTGTATGTTCAGAAGCAAATGAAAAAATAATGAAATCTCTGTCAAATTTAGGACTGGTAAGAACTGGTGTTCTTGTTAAAGCCATTTTAATTTCCTCAAATGATTGTTTGGCTTCTACAGTCCAGTCAATGCTTGAATCTTTCCTCAACATGTTAGTAAGCAACCTAAGCAATTCAACTAAACTAGAAATAAATCTTCTCAAGAAATTAATTTTTCCTATGAATGCTTGCAACTCTTTTATGTTTCTAGGATGAGGTATCTGTAAAATTGCTTGTATTCTTTCTGGATCAATCCTAATGCCATCTTTAGAAATAATATGGCCTAAAAGATTTCCTTCTTCCAAACCAAATAATGACTTTTTAGGGTTTAAGGAAATCCCATATTTTCTGCATTTTATAAATACTTGCCTTAAATGATCTAAATGTTCTTGATCTGTTTTAGAAAAAACAGTCAAATCATCTAGATAAATAACCAGAAAATCATGTATTTCTTTAGCAAAAGCAATGTCCATTGCTCTTTGAAATGTAGCTCCTGCATTCTTGAGCCCAAATGGCATTTTGACATATTTAAACGTACCCCATGGTGTTGTAAATGCTGTTTTATCTTGATCATCAGGATGAACCAGAATCTGGTTGTACCCTAAAAATCCATCCGCTAAAGATATCCTAGAAGATCCTACTACCCTTTGTAGAATATGGTCCATTTTTGGTAAATGATAGTTATCTTTTAAAGAAACTTTATTCAAATTTCTTAGATCGACACACAGTCTAATTTCTCTAGTCTTCTTCCTTGTTGGTACCAGGTTAGAAACCCATTC